>PVIW01000292.1:52500-140000 GCA_004026585.1 Noctilio leporinus
CTGCTTTCATGCCATTTGCAGATATTTCATTTGGTCTTTACCCTTCTTTCAAAGGGGAGGAGGAAAGAAAACAAAAATGCCTCTATGAGCAGCACAAAAGGAGGAACCCCCTTAAGGAGCCTCTCCTGTCCTTCCCTCCTCATACACCCCTTCTTCCTTTCTCCCTTCCCCCTCCCTCGGCTCCTCTCTGCTCCAGAGGGTTGACATGTCTGTCGGTCCATTCCAGGGAAGTTGGTGGAAATAAAAAATGCATGTTATCATTTGGCAGATGTTCAAAAACTTGACCTAAAAATTATTAACAGGGCTCTGCTGTCACCTCCTTCCTTCAGAGTCTGAGTTTCTCCTCTGATCCCCACAGCAACGTTCAGCCCCTGGGCTGGCTTCCCTTCAGTCCACCCTCCACACTGTGGTCACAGTGGTTCTCCTGCTAAAATAGGGAAAGAACCCTCGTGCTCTGCCACTTTGAATCTCTCAAAGCCTGCTCACTGCCCTCATGAGAAAGTCTAAAGCCCTTCAGCGCCCACCAGGACCCAGAGCAGCAACTCTGCCTCTCCCCACTCTCCCTTCGCACCTTTGCTGCAAGCTTTGTCTCCAAACTGGTCCAGCTCGGTCTGACCCCAAACCGCACCCTTAGCACTGCTCTATCTGGACTTCCTGCCCTTTCTTACCTGGCCAACCTTCCTGCAGCCTTAAGAACAGCACGGGTGCCACCTCCTCAATCACTGCACTGCGAATAATCTGCTATAATCCTCCCTTCATTTTCTTTCCCATTCTCAGATTAGACTGAGAGCTCCTTGAAAGCAAGCCTGGGTCTATCTTTCACCATCCTGTCTTCAGCAGGTGTAGGAAGTCTTCAGATGCCTCGGTGCATATTTATTGAACGAATGCACAGATCTCTGCTCAGCAGAAATGAAACTGCTACTTCCAGAAGTACCTACATAATGTAGGAGATGCTATTCTAAATCCCGAAAGTGAGTTACCACATATTCCCCAAGATAAATACCCTATATTTATTTTAATTCCACTTATAAACCCCTCTTGAGCTGGAGCATCACTCAACTACACGTTCCCATCTTGTCCAATAAAAAAATTATCCCACTGATAGCACAGAATTCACAGGGTTGCTCTGAGCGTGGAAATGCCACGGCCGTGGGGACAACAGGAGACTGTATAATCAGGGACAAAGGAGAGGCAGTGCGGCGGAACAAGGCCAGTCTGGGCATCAGGAGCAGCAGCAGAGAACAGTGCACCTCTCCCCCAGCAGACATGATGCCCAGCCCCTGCGTACAGGGGGCAGAGCATGGCTGGGTCCCAGGCCTTCCTCACGTGGCTGGCCTGACGCCTGTGTGATGCGCAAACCCTGCATCCGTGTGCAGCCTGCCACCAAGCCACCAAAGCTGTCTCTAGGAAGTTGCCTCCTCCTCTGCTGGAAAAGGACATGGAAGACTGTCTCCCTACTTCCAGTAGGATTATTACAAGGATCAGTGCATGAAACACTTTGAGAATAACTTTAATAACTACAGAACAAAATGGGGGTTGGGGGGGTGGAATATACTTCCAAGTACTAACTACTGAAGGAAACGTGCTCTCATTCTCCATGTGGACGTAACCTCCTTTGTTGGGCTCAGTTTCCTCATCAGAGACCCAATCCTCTGTCCCTGTTGCAGGGGAGAAGTAACACTCCTGGCACCTGGTGGGCCACATGCTCTAAGCCCCGATTATAGACTCACTGCTATGTGGTTTTTCCATATGGTTTTCCCAAACAAGAATCCGGAACATCCGATCTCCGTTCTCCTCCCAGCCCGTGCGAGCTGAACAGCAGGGGTGTAAGAAGTTGGCTTTCATGGTATTTAATCTAAGATTCCCGGTAGTCCTCTAAATCTGCCTCACCAGCCGGCACCCAAGTATGAAACGCATGGCCTCAATTAGCACCAGAACCTTCCATTCGCCTCCAAGTGGGCCTCAGGTTCAGCTTCACCCCCCACGTCCCCAACCAAAAATACAAACTCTGCAGGAAAAGAGAATGACCTGAACCTCATCGAAGATACTGAGGGTGGGGTAGGAACCTTCCCCCAAATACCTGTGTTCAGAGAGGCAGAGTGAGTATTGCAAGAAGACAACCTGGGAAAAGAGTGGCATTCCAGGATGCTCGGTAGAGAGAATATTTCTATCCCAGGTAAAGGAGGAGAAAACGTGGAGTGGAAACCTTAGAATGTAAAAAGGAGTAAAAATGCATACTGGGACAAACATCTTCCAATCAGAGGTTTTCTGAATTCAGTGAAGGTGGCAATGGCACATATCTATTTGAGGACATTTTAAAGTTGCGCCCTTTACATTTGACAGATATATCCCAGACCCAGGGAATGGCGAAAGGCACCACTGGGCTCCCTGCAGCAATCTGAGCAGGCTATAAGTTCAAGGCTAAGGTATCTCTGGACAGGTAGTGCCACACTTAAGTGGGTAGTAATTCAGGTGCCCCACACATACCTGTAGACCACTGGCCGTGGGAAACTAATGAAGGAAGCCAACTTTTTTTTTTTTTTAATATTTTATTTCATTATTTTTAGAAAGAGGGGAAGGGAGAGAGGCAGAGAGGGAGAGAGACATCAATGTATGGTTGCTTTTCACCTGCCTCCAGGCACAGGTCTGACTGGAGACCTGGTTTGCAACCTTGTTATGTACCCTGGCTGGGGAATCGAACTTGCGACCTTTGGGTTCGCAGGCCAGCACCTTATCCACTGTGCTACCAGCCAGGGCCGGAAGCCAACTTTTTAAGTGGAGGGAGACGGAAGATCACAATGAAGGTGACCTCACCATGAGCTAAATCCTGCCTGGGACCACACCTGGAATAAGATTTACCTAATACCCACTAACATTCAGTAATATTTTCTACTACCCTGATTAGAATCACAGTGCACAGAGCAGAACAGAGAAGCAGGGCCAGCCCGAAGCTGGGACCACTTTCTCTAAACGGACTAGGCATTTTCTCCTGATACAGGGCCACTTAATGAGGGACAATCGTGGAGCAGGGAAATACAAGTTTTGGAGTCAGAAATATTAGTTTGTTCACACAAGTCTCAGTGTTTTCCTCTTTAATATGAGTACAATTCTTACTTTGCAGAGTTATGATGGGGTAAATGAGAAAATAAAAGTTCACAGATATGGCCACATATCATGGGACATATAGGTTCCTAATACATGTTCCCTTCCCTTCACCTCCCTTCCTCACTCCCTTTCTTTCCTTCTTCCTTTCTTTTAACGGCAAACTGCTTCAGCTACCTCTTCTAAGAACATAAAAGTGCTCTTTATTTTCTATTGGGCACAAATCAAATGCCCATTTGTCCCCAAGTAATAACATTTGGATCAGATTTATACAGGACACAGCTTCCGTTCCTTCAAATGGGAGAGGATAAAGAGATGGGATCTGTCTGCATCATCTCCACAAAGCCCCACCACAGTTCTGGGACCATACTGCCTCTATAAACCTAGAAGGAAGAGACAAAATGGCACATTTTAATGAATGCTGGGCTGTCACATACATGGCCATGTGCACTCTAGCCAGGTTCCTGCCACTGGGCAGGCTGGAAGCCCCAAAGAAGGAACCCAGGATTGGACATAAAAGTGGCTTTGGAGGGCATTGGGCCTCCTGCCTTCTCCATGCCCCTGCCAACAGGTCTTTGGAAAGCACAACTCTGTTCCTGGCTCTCCTTTGCTCAGAAATCTTCCCTTAATCCCTAACACCCACCAAAGGAAATAGAAGTTCACAGTCTGGCATCAGAGGGCCACTGCATTCTGTGTCTCTGTCTGACCTCCCCTCTAGGAACCTCGGGCTCTAGTAGAGTATGTAGACCCATGTCACCAGAAGTGGACCCTGGGAATCCTGGCAACCTCCAGCTAGGGGACTAAAACCCCATCAGATGAGATCTCTTGGTACAGTGGCACAGTGGATAGGTGCTGACCTTCAAACCCAAAGGTCATTGGCTCAACTCCCAGCCAGGGCACATAACCAGGTTGCAAACCAGGACTCCAGTCAGGTCTGTGGCTGCAGGCAGGTGAAAGGCAACCATACATTGATGTTTCTCTCCCTCTCTGCATCTCTCCCTACCCTTTTCTCTAAAAATAATAAAATCTTTTTAAAAATAATAATAATAAATAAACTCAGCAATTCTAAAGGAGGACATAGTCCCCAACAGTGATTCTAGTTCAGAATAATGGCCACCAACTGCCAAGATAGCACTGATCCAAAGTACCTATGTTTTCCAGTATTAATTTGTTTAATCCTCAAAAGAACCAAATGAAATAGCTGTTTTCATGAGCACCATATTACAGGTGAGGAGATAGGCCTGGAAAGCTTAGTAAATGGCCCAAGGTCACATATCAAAAAGCCAACCCAGGACCAGCCCTGGGCAGACTGGATTCAAAGATGGTACACTTAACCAGCATACTGCATTGGCTCTTGGTAAAACACTTGGTTACCAAATGGATGCTGGTTATGAATCCCTTCTCTAAGTAAAACTCAAAAGTACCAGGCGGGCTCATAAGGAAAGGGAAACATCACTGAGTAAAATCTCAAACTGTAACACTCATTGCGCAGCAGATGAAGAATGAGGCTGGGTTTTCTGTTTAAACTTATTTGGTAGAAATGAGGCAGTATCTGCTCTGGCCTAGGTCACTGCCTGCCCTGAATTTTCCCTTTGAAGATAATAGATCTGGTCAATTTAAAAGGGCCAGAGGTGAGGTGAGAAACCAATAAACCCCTTAAAGTTTGGTTGCCTAACTAATCGGTGAATTATGTGCTCATCAATGAATCATAAAAATGAGAGATAGTGGAGGCCCCGCCGGGTCACATGCCCATCCCCCCAGCATGGAGGATTTTCTTTGCAGTCTCTTCTGTGAGTGCTTCTCCAGTCTAATTAGAAATGACCAAGCAATGGGGTTCCCACCATTGTCTCTTGGGGAACTGTTCGGCTGTCTAAGAGACCTAATTATTAGGAAATTGATCATTATATTCATACTAAATTCTTCTCCGCACAGTTGTATCACAGCGCTTCTTAATTGTTCTCCTTTTGACCCTGCCTCCCCCTCCCCCAAACAATTCCTCTTAAGCACTTCAATTACTTATTCCCTCCACTGATTCCTAACCAGCCTACCGGGGAATGAAATCAAGAGGAAAGAGAGAAATGAGCGAAGGAGGAGGAAGGCACAGAGGCCTGACAGCCCAGGAAGATCACTGAGTCACTGAGTCCATGAGAAGGCCCTTAATGTCACTCATAGACTTTCTCCTACCTGCAGAAGCCACAGCAGACAGCAGGACATGAAGCACTGAGTCCCCTCTCATCACTGACTACTTAGAGGCTCTTCCCTTGGCCAGCTCCAGGCCTGCCAGGGTGTCTAGCAGAGCGAAAGGCATGGCCCAGCCTCCGGAGCTTTTGGGGACATACCCCACTTCCACTGCAGCAACAGTAAAGTTCTAGGCAGGCTTAGTCAAGTCAGGCAGATCAGCTGTATTCTGGGGAGGGATAGTGGAGAGGACACCCATTACTATCATCATTCCCTTTGGAGTAAGAATGAGGGCTGGGAATCAACCAGTCCTACCACATCAGTTTAGGCAGAAGGGTAGCAAAAGTCAAGAAAAACTGACCCAAGCTCCCAGTGACCTTTGCATGTGTCCAGCCAGGCCCAAATTGGCTGAATCAATATTGTGGCTGCTGGCCACCTTACCAATGATCCCCATGGAGTGTATAAGCATTATGGTGCCAATGTGTATAAGCATTATGGTGCCAATGGCCCTCATTATGTCATCTCTAAGACTGTGGCTGTGGAAGGAAACTAGGCGCAATACCTCCACATAGAGTGGTAAGAGTTTTGCCCTAAACAGACCTGACCAATGGAGAGTGGAGATGGGAAGTCCAGTCCATTAACAAAACCAAAAGGAGGAGAACAATTCTGTAAATCATGCAAAACAAAAACAAAAACAAAAACAAAAAACAAAACTTGGACACACACATACAAAACTGTATACACTACCCTGGCCAAGAGACCATCCAACTATCCCCCCAAAACTTTTGTTTCTTTTCACCCTCGAAACATCAAGCCCTCATTCCAGCATCCATGTAATCATGAACTTGGGTATCTAAAGTTCTCACAAACTTGAGTGCAGACTCATTGCATGCAGCAATCATGTCTTAAATTTGCACTGTGATCTCTATTGCAAGCTGAACTATGGCCTTCACTTAGCATGTATATCAGAGATGTTTACTAATGAATTGTGAGATTTGGAAGGCATGAGATTCAGCAGGGACATATTCCCTATTTTATTCTTTCCTCCTTATGCTTTTCTCATTTTATGTTTCCTTTTACATGCCTTATCTCATCCTTACTTTCCCCACAAGTTGCTTCTCTATAGTGCTTCAACAGACTTCTGATACATGTTTCATCTCTATGGCCCCTAGTAACCTCTCAGTCAGCTCCAAAATCCAACTGACTCCAGCACAGAATCACAGAAATTTTGTGAACTTTGAGACACTCTAGTTCAATTCCTTTCTCTTATAGAGGAGAAATCTAAAGCCAAGCAAAAGAAGTAACTGCCTAAAGTTACCCATTATGTTAGCTTCAGAGTAGGAACAATTACCTTTTTCCAGAAATATGTTTGAATACCTATAATATGTAAAGTTAGATACAAGGGTTACTAACATGACTAAGGCTTGATTCCTGAAATCAAGAAGTTCATAGCCTGGTGAAATAGGCTGAGATGTATACCACTACCTCCAATGCAATAAATACATGCTTTCATAGGAAAAAATAGGTCAAGTTCTCATAAGATAGGGAAAAAATAGAGACAAAGGAAGCCTCTTGATAAATGTGCCATTTGAGCCAGGTCTTGAAGGATAGATAGTTGACAAGAAAGAGGAGGTTGGAGAGACATTTTAGGGCATGACATCATGTTCAGAAAACAGCTAGTAACCTGTGTTGTCAGCATCCCAAAGAACATACAGATGAAAGGGAGGAGGAAGGACAGGAGCCTGGAGAGGTGGAATATAAAAGATGTTGAATATAACATTAAGAAATTTGGATCTAAGTTTCATGTAATCAATGGGAGTCACCAAAAGTTTTGATCAGGGAAATGACAATATCAAACCTAGTATTTTAGAAAGCTATAAAGGGAAAAGACTACAGGCAAGGGCAAGTGACCAATTAGGGCTTACTGAATTTGTTCAGTGAAGCAATAATAAGGAATTAAACTAAGATATCAACTGTGGGTATGAAGAAACATTTTGACAACTGACTCAAATGATTAATATAAAAGGAATGAAAAAAATTCAAAAATGATTTTGAGATTTCTAACTTGCTTAACTAGGTGAATAATTATGTCTTAATGGAGATGAGAAAATTAAAAAAGAAAACAGGTTCAGAGAAAAAGATAGTTCTGTTTTGCACATATTGAGCTTGAAAAACAGGGATCAGGAGTTCAATAGGGAAGTCTCAGCTAGAAATAATAAATGGGTTTCATAAGAGAATATATAGGTGGTAGCTGATGCCATAGGACCTAGACACTCAGGGGAAGAATATATTATGAGAGAGGATGACCCCATATAACATTTGAGAACTAGCTGCATGTAAGGATCAGACAAGTGTGGGATGCTAGGGAAAGGGATTCAGGAAGAGGCACCAAAGAGATGAGTGGGGGACAAGAATGGAATATGGTAGGCACCAGGGAGAGCAAGGTCAAAGTGACAGTGCTACAGAGAATCTTGAGTAAGAGGAAAACTTAGAAAAACCAACCAAAGTGGCCATCGGGCTATCTGCAGGATCTCTTAATAGAGAACATAGTGTAGTGATGGAAGCAGAAGTCAGATTTTTTAAATTTTGGATGGTACTGCTTAGGTAGCAAATTCAGGATGAGGACAAGTGTAGACTAGACTATTATTCACAGACATTGCAGATTAGTCCTAGCTCCAAAGGCAGGTAAGATTGAGAAAAGACTATTTTTAATAAAAGAGAGACTCCATAACATTTGTAAGGAGTCAACAATGCAAGAGAGGAAGAAGATCATTAATGAGTGAGGATTCTGGAGGGTTTGTGAAGTGATGTGACCAAAGGCAAAAGTGAAGAACATGGCATCTCTTAAAGCAAAGGGAATGAAAGAAGCTAGCTGAAGAATTAGGTATGTTTGGTGGAAGGATGGAAGTTGAGGAAAGTCAAATCTGGTGACCAATATTTTTTCACTGAAACAGGAAAAATCATCCTCTGTATGGGTGAAAAGGTAGATTGAGGATAGTGATAAAGGCTTGAATGGCTACACCTAGTGGCTCATGAAGGAGGTAACTAGAGATGAGTGAACATCAGAGTTGGGACTGCAGTGAGGCCAGTGAGGCACCTAAGGCCCCAAATTTGAGAAGGTGCTCATTCTCAGGGTCCATCAAAATGTGTGGTAAGCTCCAAAAGTGAGGGAGGGCCTCCCTAAATTTTGCATTCTAGGCACCTCACTTGCCCCCTACTAGCCCTGGCCCTGGGGTTGCTAAAAAAGCTTCATCATCTGGATGAGGTTGGAAATCACGAATTTTTAATGAGGTAGGTCCTCTTGGGTAGGAAGTGTTTCTCCATGAATCCAAGGACAACAACAAAAATAAAAAAGGAGAGGGAGAGAGGGAACAAGGGAGGGAGGGAGGAAAGAAAGAGAAGGAGAGGGAGATGGGGAGAGGAGGGAAGAAGAAGAAGAGGGCAAGGGGAGAGGAGGGGAAGGAAGAGCAAGGAGACAAAAATGATGAGCCAAAGATTGGAAAGACAGATAAAACAAGAAGTCAAAGGGGAGAACTGCACGTGGTTGTGAGAGTATAGTTGAAATGGTTGCACAAACAAGGTAGGAATTGAAATGGAGTTACGAGGGTGTGATATACTGCTAACATAAGGAAAGGTCAAAAGACCAAGAGTCCCAATGAGACCAAAGAACATATTTCAAGGGCATAAAAGACTGGGGACTGATAGAAGGATCAGAGGTTGTGGTCAGAAGTGAGAATTTCAGAGTTCAGGATTTCAAAAATGGAGCAACTCCAGTTGATGACAAGGTCTTGCAGTTGCTATGGGAGCAGCTGTTCAAGTGAAGTTCAGGTGTAGGTTGTTGGAGAAAGAGGTGTCAGGAGCTGTGAGGCTGAGGCAGTAGAAGGGGTCCTTCATGAGAAGGTGACTGCTCTAGTTGGAGGGGAAAAAAACCACTCTACTGTCCAAACACAAGTTTTTAACATAACCAGAGGGGATAAAGATAATTCTTCACATGCACCCATCTGTCTTTGTTACCCAAGTCAAAGTAGTTTTATTAGCATAAAGCACAGTGGAGCTTATGCTCTCACATTAGTTTGTGGCTTGCTAGAGCAACTCTTCCATGTTAAGCTTTTACTATACATCATTATATATCTTGGGATGATGCATGACTTGAAGTTTACATTAATCCATGCAGGAATATGAGTATAATTAAGTGCTATTGTAATATCATCCAGAACAAAGCTTCTTCTATCTTCCACAGATAAAAACTTCCTTTTGGTGCTGCAATAATGCTTACATGTAGAGGAGGAAGATCACAACTTATATTTTCTGCTCTAGTATATGCAAAGGTAATTTTTTTCTGTCCTAAGCCTTATGTCTCATTGATGCATTAATTCATACAGAACTACTCAATAAATAAAGAAAACCATCTGATTTAGCAAAACTTAACTTTAAAAAAAGATAATAGCTGAGTTATAACCACTTTTATTGGAACAAAAACAAAGTCCATCATTTAAGGACCGAAAGGTCTGGGTCTGAAGAAAGCACACATGACCTAAGAGTCTGGATAGAGGTCATTTTACATGGTGATGACCCAAGACACCCAAGCCAATGAATTTAACAAGATTTCATCCATTAAAGAGTCTGTACCAGTTTGGTCCGATTCATTTTGGCTACTCTGTTCCAAGTAAAATTTTAAAAACATCTCCAAATCCACTTATATAGACTTTCCAAGGCTCTTTACACAAAATAACACCAAGATTAAAAAGTGTCACCAAACAACATTGGACCATCCATGCATGCACCTGCCACCATGGGCATAAAGACTGCCATCTGTCCCAATCTCTACTATTAAAGTATTCACCACTTATTTAATAATTATGACTTTACTGGTAGAATCTCAATTGGCTCCCTCTTCTTTCATGTAGAAAACATTAAGAATGTTTCAACTAAATGTTAGCCTTTTGGAGGCCTTGGATTAAGGGAGCATACTTTTGAAATATTCAGGAAATCCATTACAGGTTTACGAAAGATGATAGATTACTAAGAATAATGTTAATATTCAATAAGTCCTTCCAAACCCCATCTATGAACTAGTTTCTTTCTACTATCTCTCTTAAAAAGATATACAAGAATCTCTCCTTTGTCCCAAACTATTTCTGGCCTTCAAGTATCACATCAAGTGTCACCTCCTCCAGGAAGCCTTCCCCAGTATTCTAAGCCTTGACACTTCTCCTTTCTGAAGAAAAGAAGAGTTTGCATGGCTTGGGGGACCCATGTCTGAAGGGAGCAACATTTATTCAGACTAACTCCTTGTAAATAAATTAACATTTCTCAATTCCACTATAGACTAACTAGATGTGAATAACAAAACAAAGGATGGAAAAAGATAATGTATGAGTTATACTTCTCACACAAAGAGAATGTATACTTCTTTGTGATTTTAACCAGAATAGTACTCACTTTAACATCTGATTAGGTATTCTTTTTCATGATGCTGACCTATATTAACCTTGAGGGGAAGACATCATATGTTCCTGTTATGCCCAACAGGACAAAATTATCTACATGAAAAGTATATTTTACAAAACAGAAAGTCACACCCAGAACCTAGATGCTAAAAACCAAAGGTTTCTAACAATATTCTCCAATGAAAGGAAACAGGGCACCTCAAGAAGTGGTCGATTCTAGGGTAAGGGCAGGAAACACGCAATATGAGCCTGGCACATTACGCAGTGACAGAAAGCAAGGATGCTCTCACAAAACAAAATGATGAGGATGTGTGAAAGGGACACAGAAACGAATCTGAAAGAGCTCCTAATAGCTGAAATTGTAACAATCTGAGGAACAAAATAAGTAATATAGTGTGGATTATAATGGATAACAGTGTGGTGATTGTGGGGGAAGGGAGGTGGGTGGAGGTAGAAGAGGGTCTAAGGGAGATAAATGGTAATGGAAACATACAATAAAAAGTAAAATATATATGCCCATTATACATCAATCATATCTCAATAAAACTGGAAAAATATATATCCACCAGTACACACTAATATAAATAAATGATTGAGTAAATACACAGGGAAAAGAGATAAATCTCCCTTACAGAAGTATTCTAAATAATTTATGCAGACATTCCCCCACCAGGAGGTGGAGCTTAATCCTCTCTCCTCTCCCCACCTTGAGTTGCTGCACTTAGTAACTTGATTCCTACAAGTACAGTATGGATGGCAAGTGGAGGCACTTAGTAGTTGCAGACATCTAGCAAGCACTGCCTGGGCCCGGTCATCATGGTTAACATTACCAGTTGATAGCAGGCACCACACCCATTGATAGGATGGGAGAAGAACAGCACTTCACTTCGTGGTGCTCCTCCCCTAAACCCGTAACCCTAATCTAACCATGAGAAAAACATCAGACAAACCCAAATAGAGATATTCTACAAAATACCTGACAGCACTCCTCAAAACTGTCCAGGTCATCAGAAATGAGAAAAATCTGAGAAACTGCTGCAGACCAGGGAAGGCTAAGGAGAGAAGGCAACTAAATAGTATCCCCGAGATGAGGTTCTGAAACAGAACAAGGGCATTATAAGACTAGTGAAACCTAAATCAGCTGTAGGCTTTAGTTAACAGCAATGTCTCAGTGCTGGTTCCTTAGCTGTGACAAATGTGCCTTAGTAATGTAAATATTATTCAGACGGAAAAAGGGAAGAAGGACGTACACATGGGTGCTCTATACTGTCTTTGCAACTCTCTTCGGTAAATCTAAAATAAAAAGTTTATCTTAAAATGGACAGAATGGTATAGAATGTTATAACCAGAAGGGCCCTTAGAGGCCACCTAACCCAAACACCTGATAGTTTAAGGTCACACAGCTAGGCGAAGAGCCAGAACTGAAGCCAGGGTCTCTTCCACCACTGGGCAAGGTGCTCCTCACTACACCACAGCAACAAAAGCTGCTTGAGAACCTTCCAGCAGGAAATGCATGTTACCTTTGAAAGGGCACTCTCTCCTTTGAATCCCAGGGTTTGTCTTTTAGGGAAGTTGTGTAGGAGGAAGGGCCAGTTCTCCACACTGCCTGGGGGCGGAGGGGTAGGGGAGTATGGAGAACCAATGCAGGCAGAAGCAGGGGTCTCCAAATCTACTCCTTAGGCAGCCCCAGTCTGCTTTTGTCACTAGCTTCAAAGGTTAAGGACATCTTGCTTTGTTCGTTGTGCTTGTTTTCCTCTGGTGGAAAAAAAAAAATTAGAACATCGGTTCAAGTATTAGTTATGAGCTAGAAAAAAATTAGTAGCAAAGAGGCTATTTCTATCAAATTAGCTTCATTATCATGCCAATGTCTATAAAAGCAAATGCTCATCTTCATACCTCTCTCTCTCTCAGTGCTAAAAGCAGCGTTCTTACACCTCACACCTTCAGGGAGGAAAACATCCATAATTTAAATATTTCAAAGTCCTGTTCATTCACATGTACCCATTTCTATTTTTAATTTTCAAATATTAAATAACTTGTTTATTTCTAAGATGAATGCTAGTGCTTATCAAATCATGAATGCACTGACATACTACCTGATACACTTAAAAGTGATGTAACAGTTTTATTTCAAAAAGTCAATATCTAGGCCCTGGCCAGGTAGCTCCATTGGTTAGAACATTGTCCTGAATATGCCAATGTTCCAGGTTTGATCTCTGTTCAGGGCACATATAAGAAGCAACCAAAAAGTGCATGAATAAGTGGAACAAATTGATGTTTCTCTTTCTCTCTCACAAATCAATAAAAAAAAACAAAAGAATTTAAAAAGTCAATATTTACAATAAGCAAGAAAATGTATTCTAAACTTTAAAATTACAATGAAGAAAAAATTGCTAAAATGATGAAGAAATGTATACGTCAACTTTAAAAGCTGAGGTTTCTTTTTTAGTACATTTTATTGATTATACTGTTACAGTTGTCCCAAATGTTTTTTTCCTCTGCTCCCTTCCACCCAAGGCTCCCCTTCCATCGTACAACCCCACCCCCATTAGTCCATTTCTAATAAGCCAAACAGGGATACTCATTTTCTCCAGTACAATCTTGAAAGACTCTAAAGAGATAATACAATAGCACCAGTCTTGGCCTTTCCTTATGTTTCGTTTTACTTAAACACACACGTGCACGCACACACACATGCACTTGAAAATGCTATAAAAAAAAAATTCCCCTAATTCTTATAGAGGAAAATATTGCTAAAGATTTAAAGATTTTTTTTTTCATTTATTATTTTAGAGAGAGGGGAAGGGATAGAGGATGAGAGGGACAGAAACATCAATGTATGGGTTGCCTTTCACCTGCCTCCAGCTACAGACCTGGCTGGAGACCTGGCTTGCAACCTGGTTATGTGCCCTGGCTGGGGAATCGAACCAGTGACCTTTGGGTTTGCAGGCTGGCGCCTTATCCACTGTGCCACCAGCCAGGGCTTGTTAAAGATTTAGAAAGCTAATGTGTCTTGGCTGTTGGACCAGACTTCAGAAATTATGTAAAACTATTAAAAATTTTATTTGATGGGAGCTGAGCAAAAAAGTCGAAGGGATATGCAAAAAAACAAAAAAACAAAATAAAAAACCTCATAGATACTGCCAACAGTGGGGTGACTACCAGAGAGACAAAGGAGAGGGTACGGAAGGTAGAAAAGAGTATGGATGGGATAAATGGTGATAGAAGGATAAAAAAAAAAATTCCTTGATTTTTTTCACAAATAAGACAATAGAGGGCTGTTTATTTTACGTAGTAGAGGGGAGTCTGTCAGAAGAACTCATTGTAACTGGTAATCAAGGAGCGCAGAAGGAAATAACTACAAATGTGAAAAAATATCTCAGAAACCATTGAAAACAAACACCAAGGCACATCTTCCAGTGAGCACTGTTATTCTCACAAGACATGATTTGTTTCTTCCACAACAGGAATGAATGGGCCAACCTCTGGGTTGGTAAGTCAGAGGCACTCATTTTCTTGTTACCACCTGCCCCTTTCCCAAGTGGAAGTTCCAGAAGTTTTTCACTTGGCCCTGAGTCAGAGCAGTCCGTCTGTCTACTTTGTCAGTCCAGAAATAGTTAACCTCGATGACCATTTTCCACGAGGTAATAAACCTTTCCCTTTACACATCTTGAGAGTTGTGACTATTCACTTTTAAGCCAGAAACTTCGGGCAGAGTCAGTAGAGTACATCATTTGTAAACTTGACTTGCCAAGGCTGAAGGACTTAGAATGGGGGTGGGGGCTCCCTGAATCACTGCGGCAGAGCCTTTTAACACTGAACAGTGTAAACTGTCTACCAGGGGTGACTTGAAATGTCTCTGCAATGCTCAATGCCTGGTGCCTCCACCGTGGCTCCAACTTCATTCCTACCACTTACCAAGGACGCTTACAAAATAGCCTTATGGATCCTCTCTGGTTCCAGTTAAAGAGGCAGCTTCAAATAAATTAGGGAAAATTCAAGATAGGAGACAAAAGAATGGGAATCTTCTTATAGAAATATGAGTCACTTACCCCTGAGCAAGAAACTATTATCTTCGTACACACACAGACACACACATACACACACACATATGAATTCGCTCATAGCTACTGAAAGCAAATCCACTTGTTAATGTTCAACTCTCCTATCTGGCTACGGAACAGGCTAGCAATAAAGGGCAGATAGTTCAGTTCTTTTAGGCGGCCACACCACCGATAAATCAGAAACAATAAAGCTGGAGACAGGCTTGCTGGGCCCCAGCTGGTATTGCTTATATCTGTCCTAAGCAATCAGGAATCATGAAGAAACTTCTTTTTGGAACGCCTAACCGCAAGACTTCACAGTGACCGCCTCAATCCCACATGCCCATGTGCTGAAGGGGGGTGCCGGGGACTGGATACCTTTATTCTTTTTGACAAGATCAATCAGTCTCTTTGGAATCTCTCCGTGGCCCACTTGCCGAGCCCACTCCCAGCCTCCACGCCCGTCCACATCCAAGAAAGAAGTAACGAAACAATGAAGCCCTCTTTCCCTTTTGCTAGTGGCTAGCCAACCCTTGGCACAGCAGGACCTAGAGCACAGCTTAAGACAGGAAGCACCCCCAAGAGAGTTAGCCGAGTCACTGGGTTCTGAAATCCAAAAATGGCAAAACTATACCCAGGGAACCCTCATCCTCAAACAATGAGGTCTTGTACCCCGACCAGGCCAGCAAACTAAAATGCCAGCAAGGTACAGGGGGTTAGCAATGCATGATCAGCCAGGGTGACCTGCAAACTCATGTTCCAACTGTAGCCAAAGAATGCTGGTAGTTCTCATGCCACACCCAAGCCCTTCCTCCCACCGTGTCCTCTCACACACATGTGCACATGCAAACACAAGAGCCCAGACAGTCCTGGTCCAGAACACTCTGGGCACACCCCAGCCTTTGTGAACCGACCGGCTTCTTCTCCATCTTCTCATTGTAGGGGCCACAAATGGTGTCTCATTTTCATTAATTACCGCAGCCTCTACCTATTGTCAGTCATCAGAACCTGCCATATGGTTACCATCAGGTGTGCTCAAGTTCCTATTATGTGGCATTCCCGGATGCCCTACATAGATATTGCAGAATCTGCTTGTATTTTTACAGGGCCACTTATATTTCAAAGAAACTCATTCTGCTTCAAGTGATTGCTAGGGAAAGGAGGGGGCTCTCTGTTCAACTCTGCACTTTACTGAAAACCTCAGTGCTTCCTAATGAATGTGGCTTCCCTCCTCCCTTAATCACTGCTGCCATGCCATAGGGAGCACCCTGCACACTGTGGCCTTTGGGGAAGGGAATTTAGAGTGTCTTGCTATGATTTTAGGCAGAAGGATACTAGGAGGGTTAGTGAAGGGTATTTTATCTCTCTATCAAAATTGGATATAAACCCTGGCTAGTGGCACAGTGGATAGGCACCAGGACGGCGAACTCAAAGGTTGCTGGTTCGATTCCGCAGCCAGGGCACGTAACCCGCTTACAAGCCAGGTATCCAGTCAGGTCTGTAGCTGGAGGCAGGTGAAAGGCAGCCATACATTGATGTTTCTCTCCCTTTCTTCCTCTCTCCCTCCCCTTCTCTCTAAAAAGAATAAGATCTAAAAAAATAAAAAAAAAAAAAACAAAAAAAAAAAATCCTAGATCTGTAACAAACAAAAATAAACCAAAAGAGCCCCAAAGAAAGCATTTGACAAACTATGTCACATCTTATATGACTACAAAGAAATCCTTTCAAAATATTTTTGTATTGCCACTGATTTAAATATAAGTGACACCCATCTCTGGGCTTTCAAGGATACTATAAGGAGAATGACACTTCTGTAGAAAACCCCAAACCATGTAATGTGCTCCTGGAACAACCTTCCTACTTCCACATGTCCATTGATGTCCGACCCGTGAGTATGCTTTTTTCCCCCCCACCATCACAGAAGTCCCCAAACTGGAAAACTCCTCCATGGACCCTGACACTTTGTGTAAGGTACCAGGTCATGTGGCCTGAATAGATAAAGCCACACCTGATATAAAATTGGTACCTGATTGGGCATGATCTTCTCCCTCCAGTTGCAGTGGCTTCTGAGTTACTGGCCCTATTTCTATTAGTTGCAAAGAGCCTGCAGGACCAGACTGATGCTGAACTTTATAATTTTATGATAGCTTTACCATCAATAGGACATTTCTAGAAAATTCCTCCAAAATATAATTTTGTCAAGTGGTTTATAAGAGACATATGTACTTTAATGTCTATGTTAAACTTGGTTTGTAGATACAACTACTTCCTCTTTCTGGGTTTAACTTGAATTCACACTTTTCAGGACTTGGGATCCTTAAAGAGTGAACCATTAACTCTGCATAGAGGTCCAGGGACTACGAAAATGGAAATATGATAAAGTGCAGAATTCCAGCTTAAATTCCAAGGTTCTCTGTTCCAAATTATTTTTTATTATCCAAAGATTTTCAGAAATACCCACTATCTTCCCAGGAAAAATTAAACTCCATTTTCCAGCCTGAGAATAAAAGATTTATTGAAACGAGACACCCCGTCTTTCTATAGACAACCTTCTTTAAGCAAGGAGTGCAACATAAGCACACTTATTTGTTTGCCCTTTTCTGTACACAGAATTGGGGGTGACAAGGGATGGCCACACCCTCTGGCAGGAATGTATCAAATGCACCAGTAATTTCTCTGCTCTTGGTGATGGGAAAGCCTACATATACAATGATAGTGCCCAGACTGGTCACTGTGGCCTTGCAGCCATATCGTAAATAGAAATCCACCTCAGTCAAGGAAAAATAAAAGAGCAGGTCAGTAGTCAGAGCTCAAAGTCACATTTCTACAAACACCTGCTTGTTCTCAGATAAGACCTGTTCAGAATCTCAAATCAAAAGAATTTTAAAAGTATGGGGAGTAGGGGGGCAGGGGGAGGGCAGGACGCTATTAATAAAATCCTCCACTCCAGGCAGAAAAGTGAGGCACAACCTTCCTGGGATGGTTAAATGGAGAGAATAGATGGAAAAATTCCCAGAGTGTTCCAAAAGATCATTTTTTCCCAATATGGAGATTGGTTACCAGGTAGTCAGGGCAGCTTTTGGGTCCTCCCACAGCCTGTGTAAGATAGGCATTCAGAATGTCCAGAGCACTGACCCAAAGGGTATGTTGTGTAAACTGGGTAGAATTAAGTTCCTAGCAGACACAATATCTAGGGAAAATACCATTAAATACATAGTACTGTCTTTTCTCTGTTAGTCTCACATACCAAACAGCTATTATTAGAGCTTTCACATTCAGATTTTAACTCCAAAGGTCTATGAAGAGTATGCAGGTTAAATAAAAGAAACCACAAAGGAGTCATAAAGTCCCCAAATTCTCTTGTTTACATAATGAGCTTCTGAACATGACTTAATTTTCATCAAGGTATGTTAGGTTAAAGATGGCAACAAACTTTTGCTACTCCTCCCACTGAAAGGTAAAATCTAATCCGACCCATTCTGAAGCTGGAAGGGTCTGTGCCCCAAAGTGACCAACAGAATATGGCAGAAGTTGTAAAAATGAAGAAAATCTTATCCTTTGCAACAGTCTGGATAGTGAGCAATTATGCCAGTGGAATAAGCCAGTCAGAGAAAGACAAGTACCCTATGATTTCACCCATATGTGGAATCTAATGAACAAAATTAACTAATAAGCAAAATAGATAAACTCATAGAGAGCACGCTGACAGCTGGGATGGGGAGCAGAATTGGGGGGCTGGGGGTAGGACAAAAGGATTGGGTGGAAAAGAAAAAAAGAAAAAATCATGGACACAGACCACAGTGTGGTGACCGCTAGAGAGAGGAGTGGGGAAGGTCGAAGAGGGATAAGTGGTGATGGAAGAAGACTTGGGGTGGTGAACAACACAATAGCATATGGATGATGTGTTGTGGAACTGTGCACCTAAAACCTATATACTTCTGTTAACCAGTGTTACCTAATAAATCCCATAAAAAGGAAAATAAAGTGGAAAATAAAACAAAAGTTCGTTGATCAGGTCCAGGGAACTCCCATTTCTTCGCTCATAGAACACTTGCTCTTGAGAGTTTTGAGTCAGGCTTGGACTGGGGTTGTGGCAGCTGTCCCTGTTGCGGGTGACCCGAAGCGGGCAACACCACCTCCCAGCTTCCCAAAGCAACAGCTACAATAAAGGGGATCTCTAGTATCAGGACCTGCTAAGGTGCACTAAAAGCAGTACTTCCAAGAGGCTGAGACCTTCAGACCACAGGACATAGCACATCTACTCTTGCCAGCATGCGTTTGTTGTCCTTGAGCTGATTTCATATGATTGTCAAGGTGAGATGAACTACCCCAATTTGAGAGGCTAAATTGAGTAATACTGATCATTAGGCAGCTGGGAAAGGGTTGGAGACCCATGGCTAGTGTTGTGGAAGGGTTTCTTGGAGGGGTAGAATATGTGAGTGGTCTTGGGTAGGATTAGTCAAGAAATAAATAAGTCAAAATAGTAATATCAACAAAGATATTCTGCTAAGAGTAGATGTGGCTTATCCTCTTTTACTTTCCTCATTCTTGGTGAGTGAACCTAGCACAGGACCAAATATATAACAGGTTGGCAAGAAATGTGACTTGAGTATGGAAGTGGAATTAAACTGCTCTGGAATTGGAATTGACCCCTGCTCAGCATAAGTAAGTTGGAAATTCTGACCACAATTATGTGGAGGACAAGGTCTTCCTGTCAGTCCACAAGAGGGTCTATTGAATCTAAGTAGTGGCCTCCAGTTTGCCCTATGAGCTACTTTGATCTGGGCAAACTGAGGTGGATTCACCTGAAGTCAGTGCCAGCCTTAACCCCAGCTGGGAATTTGGGGAAAGTGATTCTTGGCATCCTCTCTTCCTACCTGGAACCTCCCCTTCCCAAGGCTATCTTCTCTATCTAGATCTTACCCTCCTCACCTGTCTTCCCAGGGACCACCTCTATCCATTTTACAACTTTGTTCTCACATCTAATGTAAAACTCCTCTTCCCCTTCCCTTCAGGACTACACTGGAGCTCCACTCCAAAAGAATAGAGCAGAGGGAGGTCTGGTTTGACCATGAGAAATACGTCCTGGCCCTTCTTCTAGGTGCCATCACCTTCAGTGTGGGGAGGTGAAGAGGGATAAGGGCAGTCTACTCCCAATTTGTCTGAAATACTTGATAATCACCTTCTTTTTCACAACTGTTATTCTAACTCATCATCTCTGGGCTCACTGAGGTTGGATAAGGGCATCAACCGGCCCCTTGATAGGGGGTGGCCCTGCGCAGCCTCCATATTTTCTGACTAATATCGACCACATTTCCCCAATGGTCCCAAGCCTCGAGCCCAGGCTACACCTCTAGAACCGCAGGAAAAGGCGCATGTGCCTTTTGACATGTTTTGCATATTAAACTTTCAGAAGTTAATCTGAGGAGTTCCTCAGCTTGTAAATTTGAAGCCATTGCTCTCACCCATAAAGCCCAGTGTTTGATCCTATGGACTCTGCGTTGTTTCTCATCACTTTAGTTAAGCCACACATCCACATTCTGCAGAGAGTGCCGTGTCTTACTCAGCCTGCCCCTGACCTTGCCCCTTTCCCAGGCCTGGCACACCATGCCCAGGAATGAACTCCTGGGGGCTGTCCTGCCTGCCATCAGGTTCTGCCCTGATGGAGCTTGGAATGCTATATGGATCTCAGCAGGGTCTTGATAACAGCATATTGGAAATGCAGCTTTGCTGGCCCATATGGACAGGTTTTTGTCTATTTTCATCCTTTCCCTGCTCTGTTTAAATATGGTGTCTGTGACTGAGTTTCGTGTTCCGGAGGCATGCGGTCCAGAGAAAAGGAGCCAGAGTAGCTTCTCTGCCTTGGCGCTTAGGAAAGAGCAAATGGGGCTGCCACCTGCCCAGTCTGGGGAAGGTTCCAGAATGGCTCAGGTTATTCACAGCACAGATCCACCCTGGGGTAAAAATACCATCCCAGAAGGACTCTCCTTCTAGCCACAAAAATACCTATGTGGGTATAGAGAGGCTCAAAAAAAAAAAAAAAGACACAAGGTTTAGGAGAAACTGTCTCCTTGGAAAAGAACTGAAGTCATTACTATTGACCTTACAATAGAGAAGATAAAGTGATTCAGGGGATAAGAGTGAGGGAAGCTTAAGAAAATATAAACTGAAGATAGAGCAAGAATAATATGGTTTACATTGTAGGATAAACTGCCTGACCACACTCCATACAGAGATATTTACAGGGTGTTTCCCTCAGAGACGGCAAAGAGCACACAGTGTCACCTCCCCTTCTGGGGGCCCGCTCTGATGCAGAGGGTTAAACTGGGCAATCTAAGTGCTCACCAGCCCTGGGCATTTACAATTCATTCTACAGGGGGACTAACTTTCTCAGTAGAAGAGTTTATCCTTTGCTGGCTGTTTGACTGTGTCCCTTATGAACTTCATCCTTCACATTACAAACACATTGATTCAATCACTGTGCCCCACACATGAGGCCCAGGGATGTGTGAAATGAAATTCCTCTGTCTATACCTCACCCCCAGGGTTCAAATCCCTCCTATGCACCTTTCTCTACCTGTCTTAGAACCAGTCTCCCACTTACTGAGCTGGTCTCTTTCTAGCCCTTGAGTGTTACAAGATGTAGTGTCTCCACATTTCACACTCAAACTCTGGAAGTGAATATGCCTTTTTTCTTTTTTTAAGATTTTATTATTTTCAGAGAGAGGGGAGGGGAGAGAGGCAGAGGGAGAGAGAGACATCAATGTATAGTTGCCTTTCACCTGCATCCAGCTACAGACCAGAAGTGAATATTCCTAAGAATTTACTACAAAGTCTATTTTGCCTCGGACTTGTTCCCAGGGACAAAGAATCTATTCCTAAGGGTCAAGGAATAATTATTAGCAACATGGCTGTATTTCCAACTCAACTTTTTTTTAAGGCATTGGCCTTCTAAGATGTTGTCCATCCCGCATCTGTTATCAGCAATATATCTTGTTCAGCTCTCCAGAGTTATTCCATGGCTCCATAGAAATCCAGGAAAAAATAAAGACTTGTCCACATTACCAAAAAGATAGCATAAAACAACCAATGCACTAAAATCCAAAAACAAATTACTGTATCATTGGGTGGTTAATGCTTAAACTATAGCATCCAAGCCAGGCTGAGAAACAACTCTGGCTCCTTCCCCTGGACTGCCTGCTTCAAGGACATGGAACACAATCCAGAAACCATATTGAAGCAGAGCATGAAAAGGATAAACATAGACAAAAACCTGCCCAAGTAGGAAAGCAACATTGTATGGAACATGGAGAGTATGAACCTACTAATTATTCAGAAATGGTTCCGCCATGAATTCCAAGGTGTGTTCATTTCTCAGGCTGGAGTTTTATGGTATTTCATTTCTTTTGAATACATGCTTGTCTCTTGATTAATGCTATATGGCACAAAAAGGTAAAACTGAATGCTAAACAACAGAAAAGGGAACCACTGAAGCCATTAAACCTATGGCTGGAATTGTTTTAGGCTCAGTGCACCTGTTTCCAGAACACATTATAGCAGGTGACTCTGGGAGCTGTAGCTTAGAGGCTGAAACACTCCAAATGAAGGGAACGGAGAGGGAATAGCCCCAGCTCTCAAAGGTCACATGGTGAAATGCACCATGTCCTACTGTTGTGGGAAGCTCTGCATTCTTCTTCCCCTTCTTCCATCTGAAAAATTAACTCCAGAATAAAGTATTTCAACTATCAAACTAACTACATAGTGGTTGCCACTTCCTCTACTTTGGCATCCCCCCATCAAATCCCAGTTCCATATCAACATAAGGCAATGCACTGGCAACATCTTAGGATGATGTCCATGAACCTCCATAAATAAAAGAACAATCATAATAACCAAACTAATGAAGCTAACGCTAAGGTATCTGCTATGCGCCAGATGCTTTTCTAAGTATCTTACATCTGATTCTCACAACAAAGTGAGGATGCAGGTACTATCATCACTCCCATCACTCAAACAGGGAAACAGGCAACTCCCTTGGCTGAGGAAAGCTGTGATCTGCTGGAGAAAGTGCCTATCTCTTCCCACCTTCTGCCCTTCGGGATAACAATAATAGCTAAAATTCACTGAACATCAAATGTGTCAGGCACTATACTATCAAACCTTTCAATAATCATAAAAGCTAGACATTGCCCCTTTTATACTTAGTACCTGGATTCAGAAAAGCTTCTAACTAGCACAAGGTAAGGAAGCTAGAAGGTAGCAGAACTTGGACCTAAACCCAGCTGTCTTATGACAAAAATATTGCCTCCTAAATCTTAGTCTATAGTCTCCCTCCTAGTTCCTTCCCATCTCTAGAACACTTGCAGTTGCCACCAAAACCTAGCCTCTTGGGTTATTTTCATCAAGTTTAAAAGCCCTTCCTGAGCCTGAAGACAGCCAAGCGGATTACTCCCAGAGAGCCCAGTGGCACCGTTGCCATCCGTTGGCCTCAGCCACAGCTGTGGTTTCCAAAGGAAATAACTCATGCAGCCGTTAGTCGCACCTGTCACTCACTGCAGCCAGGACTTGCATCAGAACACTAGGGCCCCACAGGGAGAGAACAGCAGCTACGTCAAACTGCTGGGCATCAACGCAGGTCATGGTGGGATTTATGAGTGTGCTTCCCTCGGTCTGAGATCGGCCTCACTGTGATCCACTCTCCCTGCTTCAGAAGGTCAGGAGACTTTGGACATTCTAATTCTGTGGAGATAGTCCATCCCAGTGCCCTGGGCAAATCAGCAGGCATGGTCAAAATTAGGCTAAGCACCTTCACACACTCTTCAATTTAAAAAGAAAGGAACTAGGAGAGAATGCTAAAGGGAAGATTCTCTGTAACAAAGGCCAACAAATGGTCATAAGAACTTGGGTCCTTCCCAAAGCCCCAGAAGGAGGAAAGGACATGTAAATCATCACCCTGGTAAAGCAAAAGGAGTTTGCTGAGGACACAAGAAAGGAAAAATATCAAGGTGGTATGTGATGGTGGCAAATTCAGAGAAAACTAGAATGAATGGTGTCATATTGATTCCACTGAATGCAAAATTCTATAAACACTAGTGGAGCATCGGCGAAGCATTTACACCTAAATGCAGGGACTACCTACAAGAGTTATTACACCTGCATCTTCTTATACCCTTTCTGAGAAGACATATGTGCTTGGCACCCTTGAATAATAGGACAGGCTGGCATGTGAGCAACTGCTAAGATGAGTGGTTAGTTCTGTGAACATCAGAGGATGCAGGTATATGTTTGCTTTCATGGGCAGAACACTCTTTGTGGGTGAGACAGGATTTGTCTGGGGCCCAGAACTGGTTCTGTAGAATCTAGCACTCAAATCTTTTCTCCCTAACCACAGCCTCCAAAGGTACCTGCCTACATGTCTGGGAGAACAAACAGTTGCACTCCAATTCTGCATTATTTCTGTTCTGTGACAAGTGGTGTCCAATGCCACCTTCTTATGGATCTCCGAATCCCTCCCAGGACTCAGCCTTCCCCTGTGGATAAGAAAATCTTTACTCCTGTACCCTACAAGCTGCATTAGCTGCTCTTCCACATAGTGGTTTTCTGAGGGTCAGAACTCAGAAAGACGGGAAAGGCCTGAGCAATTGAGCTACCAGGATGTCAATTCTTTTCAGTTGGGGAATTTTCCAAAAGTAAAGTAAAACTACATATTAAAAAAAAAAAAAACACCTCATTTTTTATTCTGAAAATATAACCACTGACATAGATTTAGCAAGGTAGCAATGCACGAATGTCTTGCCTACATTTGTACTATTCAAACTACAGAGACGACAAAGTAATTTTTAAACCTTCTTAAGAAAAACAGATGGCAGGGAGGGACCCAATAATCCAGTATCTTCCTACACTGAGTCAAAGACTACCCTTCATCTGCCTTGATGGAGGTGAGAATGAACACTGCTTGAAGATGAAACTGCCTAGCAACTTTAGAAACACTGGGTTAAGATGTCTTTCCCAATAAAGTCTTCTTTGTTCTACACATTTAAAAAATATCGTTATTGTACTAGGTTGTCTATCTGAATCCAAAGGAACCAAAAACAATCTCATATGCCTCATCCTAAAGTTTTTCTGGAGATGTCCTGAAGCTACCTGAGGACAACCATACACATCTGACTGAAAAATCCAAGGTGCAGGTTTCTCTCATAAGTCACTGAAGTTTCATTGGTCTCTCCTGAACATCGGATAATTCTTTCCTTGGAAGAGCGTGGTAGTCTGATAGCCCTCGCAGAATTTCAGCACCCCAAGGACAAACTCATCCTCAAGGTCTTCTCCTTTTGTGTCCTCCAGCACCAAGTGCGGTGTGTGGCACATTGTAAGAGCTCCTCCATATGCTCATGTTGAACTAAGCAAAGCATAATACACAAATCATCATAGCAGCACCAGAAGGCATGATTCTGGTTCTGGGAGAGTGTTTAGGTCAAGAGGCAGGCATTAGGCTAGACTACATATGCTGGAGTCTTGTTAGCTTTGGATTGTTGGTCTCTCTTTCAAGCCCTTCCTGCTCAATACTCCAACCTTGGGATTGAGTCAACATAAGCAAAAATGACAAGCTAACAGGACACTGTCATCTCCCTTCCACCCCCCCCCTCCCCCCGGGCATGGCACCATAGTCAGCATTTTGTGGAAGCTCGGCAATGTTCATCAAACAGAACTGAAAAAAAAAAGTGAAAAAAATTTACTTTAATTTTTAAGAGACATAAAAGACAAGGAGGGTACATTAGAGAAGAGGTGGGCCCTGCCACTGGATGTCCTGTGACCTTTGCTGGGATGTACAAAGTTAGTGTGAATAAGCCAAAGCTGAGCACCTGAAGGCCCCTCACAAACCACGGTGGCACAGACACCAAGTCCTGCAGACAAGCCAATGATGCAAGCGCAGAGCCAACGACAGTTCAATGGATCACCCTCCACTTTTACTGCTGACTTTCTGATGCCAAGAAGGGACTCTAATAGTAAACCCCCAGGGTCTCCTAAAAGAGAAAAACAAAACTCCCCTTTAGGGCACTTCACCCGGGGGTTCCTTAGCTGGAAGCCATCGTGTGCTTCAGAAGGTCCATGAACTCTCTGAAGTTAGTTTGTATGTGTGTGCATTTTCCTGGCAAGGTCCATATCTTGCATATGGTTCTCAAAGGAATCAACAACCTGTGTCCAATGTTAAAAATCAGTGATTAAGTAGCTGTGGTATTTTAAGTTTGACCAAGATCATTTAGCCTGAGTGATAAGAGCACAGCATTTAAAGTCAGACCCACTTGAAGCTGACTTTCTTCATTGTTACTTACCAGCTGCCTGACCCAGGTAAGTGACTTAAACCACTGGCGCTCCTATATAACAGGGGCAATAATACCCATCTTTCTGGAGCCGCTGATGCACAGAGAAATTACTAAACAAATGCAAGTTCCCTTCCTTGCTTTATTATAAGTCTTCCTCCCTCTCTTTTGTCCACCTTCTCCCTTTTTCTTTTCCTTCTTTCCTCCCTCCCTCCCTTTCTTTTCTCTGTATGGTAAGCACGAATACTCTGAACAAGTGCCCCTTTTCAAAGAGTATAAATCTGTCACCTGGTATACCTAAGAAGTAAACATGCTATGGCACAGCCGGACAACATTATCCTTTCACTGAAAAATTAATGGGTTTTTGCACCATGAGCAATACTGAGGAGCAAAAATTTCTTTCTCCTTGTTATTTGCTGTTATTTTATATAAGTGAAACCCAATAAATGGTGAATTACATGTAGGACATTCTGATCACTAATGGTTAACAGTGAGAAGTGGCCCAAGAAAGCAAAAGGGATAAGAGGAATTTATTCTAGTTTTTGAAAATGTGAGCACCAAAATCTCATGTTTTTCACAAAGAAAGATGCTGTAAATCAATTCTAATAATATCAATAACACGTCCCAGAGCCAAGGTCTACATGTTCCATCACAAGTCAGTTTGCCTAAGAGTTACTCAGAATGCTTCTTATGGTTTGGGGGGGAATCTGGCCTTATGGAGGCTTTAAAGTTGTCCTACATGAGTCACATAAGACTCTCCTCTGTCCCCTCCATCTGTAGAGAGAGGAGGAGAGAACAGAACAGGGGATGGAGCCAGGGTAACCAAGGGTGGGGTGGCGTAGGGAGAAGAATGGTGAGATTTCGTAGCTTGCCTACACTTATAAAAGTCCAAAGGTTGATTATTTGGCATCAGTTTTACCCAAGTGGGAAATTCCCAATTTTCTCTACTTGGTCCTTTCCCTTAAAGGAAATGTACAGTTTTGTTGGACTCAAGCAAATGGAGGTTCCTTTTCTAATTTTCCTCTTCTGGATTCAATACTAATTTATATACACATTTGTGCTGGCGATCTTAAAAATATGCTATTGTTTCCTTCCCAAGCTATGGGGTGGGGGCTGGGCGGGGGGCAGGAAGTGCAGGGAAGTGGAGTTGAGCATGAGAGAAAGAGAAGGAATGTGGCTGGATAAGTGGGGAAAAGAAGAAAGAAAAACTTTACCTGGTAAGCATTTTCCATACTTAATAATTTGATTTTGAAGGCTAGTCATATCAAAGAGCAAAATATTCAATATTGTTAATTCAGTTTTGCAAAATATATTCTTAATTTAAAAATGATTTTGCTCCGGGTGGTAGTGCAGTAATAAAGCAGTTATTGACCAGATCTTATTGATTGTAGAGTCTGCGGGCAAAGAGCACTGACCTTGCTCACACTCTTATTGCTTCCTCCCTCCCTGGCCTTCTTCATCTATGCTCGCTCAATAATATATTATTAATATATATTTTTAGCAAAAACTGTATGTTACAAGGTTAAGGGCTTCTTAGTGATTTTTTTCAAGCTGCTCTCTGCCTTTGGGGTATTAGAGGAAGAATAAACTCAGTAACCAAGTGCCTGGATATAAATGATTGTCCATGGAAATCCTTCACCCATCACTGAGTAGCACCTTGTTACCATCCACATGTTT
This sequence comes from Noctilio leporinus, assembly GCA_004026585.1. NCBI lineage: Eukaryota > Metazoa > Chordata > Mammalia > Chiroptera > Noctilionidae > Noctilio > Noctilio leporinus. The sequence goes on from PVIW01000292.1 coordinate 80,269, forward strand.
CTGTCACATAAGGCCATAAAGAAAAAACTCCCCAAGCCAAGGGGTGTTGCAGCAGCTTGGTCAATAGTGTGACTATGTAGAGGAAACCACACCACGGCTGCAAAGACCAAATTCAGGACGTGCGTGTCCTTTCCAGAAAAGTAACTCTGAGCCCAAAGGAGAGAAATCTGTGGTCATATCAGACTCATTGACCAGCAGCATCCAACTCCTGCCAACAGCTCTTCCATAAGGCTGGCCCCAGCATCTTCTCAACCATCTTCCTTACATCACCACCAGAGCATATGCAGCAATTACTTGCTTTAGCATTTGCACATAAACTATCTTTCATATCTAGCTGGCTTTTTTCCAGGTGGGTCTTATTCCCGTAATAAATGTATATGTCTTTCAAAGGCAAACGCTATGCCATATGCTCCTTCACTGTCCCATCTAGGCCTTCTAGGACCTGTCACATGCCAGGTTCATAGCAAGCAGGCAGTTAGTAATTATTAAATTGGGATGTAAATGATGCACAGCTCTGTATTAAACTTCCTCTCAAGGAAAGCAACACACAGCATATAATGCAGTCTGCTTCTGCCCTTTGCACTGGGAGGCCCTCTAATCATGGGCTTGGACAGTTTCCACATGTGCACCAGGTGAGGGAAGGAAAAGCTAGGTATTACTGAGTCTGATGAATATCGCAGAAAACTGTCTTAACACCGTTGCATCATGGGGTGGAATGTTCGGGCAGTTTGCTTTCATGTCACGAAAGAGGAAAAATCACTGATCACACCTCACAAACACTGAATCCAGAAAGGCTAGCAAATCTCCAGGTTCATAGAGAGATTAGGACTGAAAGTGAATGAGGGTGATCGTCACCCACCACATCTCACTATACGACACCAACCGCGTCTCCTTGTAAACGCACTCATGGATGGGGTTCTTTGATAGCATATGTGACACATTAAAAAAAAACATCTAGGTTTCTCTGATTTCCTTTGCACTGTGTATCCCCGTGCCTGGGCTCCTGCTTCTACAAAGAAATGTCCATCCAAGAAAGCCAATATTCACAAGAATAGGAAAAATGGAATAGGATCCAGATCTCTTACTTGCTGTTGGTTTTACCACCCATTGAGAGGGGACAAAGAGGACACCAGTGACATGGTGTCCCACATCCTAATAAAACAACGGAGATAAGCAAGGAGAAAGGCTGGGCTCTACCTGTTCGCTGTGTAGTCACTGGTAAGACACTCATCCTACAGGTCCCAGCAGGCATCTCAAAAAGCTTACTGAAAAAGAATGCATGAAAGTTCTTTTTACAAACATGAGAGGAGGATAAGGAACCCAACAAGGAATAGCAAAGGGACTGGCATGAGCAGGGAGTTTTTAACGTGGTAAGTCTGAATGGGACAAGAAGGAACAAAGAAGCTGCTGGGGAGAAGTGGAAAGTGTGGGTGTAGAAAAGGAGCCACCAAAAGCAATGTGGCCATAGAGGAGTGTGGGCAGTAAGAAACCCCAACCTCGTTGTCCTGGTGCCTTCTAACCTCATGTCACAACCCAAAGACAAGGGAGACTGGATGGTGGGTCCTTTGCCAACCAGGGCAAAGAGCCAGGCAAAGCAGCATGGAGGAGTAAAAGGATGAATAGCCCCATCTTTGTGCCTTATTTTCCCCTTTGTCACACAGAAATAATTATGCTGCCCTACCTGCCCCACAGGACCCTCATAAGGACCGCATGTGATCAGTGCTTGGAGTACACTTTGTTCAAGTTTCTAACCTGCTGCAGATCCTACATTGGCAAGGCACCCCTGTGCTCTCTGAGGAGTCCTATCCCAGAGCCCACGCCCGGACTAGGGGAGGCCCCCCCACACTCCCAACCAGAGCCAAATGATGTGAACGGAGCAGCACAGGGCTCTGCAGGTGGCAGAGAGGGGGGAGCTGCGCATGCAAGGAAATAATAGAGACTGGATTGTTTATGCTTGTGGGAAAGGGCGCATGAATATGGATAAAACCCTGTGCGCATTTTGCTAATTACCCAGCATCAGTGTTAAAGGAGAAAAGAGCCCATTGCTGATTTTCAAGCCAATTCCATCCCTTGGAACCCACCCCCACCTGTGTACACACACACACACACACACACACACACACACACACACGAACCACCGCTGCCACCAGCCTTTTCTCTCCTCTCCTGTACATAACTGACAATCCTCCCCTGAATATGAACCACATGGACCCATTTGAGTCAAATCTGAATTGACAGAAGATTCCAATCTTGAATCATAACAGAGAGCTCAAGAAAGGAAGACCTGTCCCGTGATCCTAGTTGGCAGGAGCTTCTTCCCTACAATTTCCAGAGTCAAAGCAACCTTATAGTTTCACAGGCCAAGGCATGAGGTGAATCAAGGAGGGAGAGTGGTGAAGAGACAAAGAAGCACCCTTACAAATGAAGGCCATTTCTGTAGGAAGTCAAAGTCATAGAACAAAAAGCAGAAAAACAAACAAAAATCCTTGTCTTTGGTTCCCAGTCTTAATTAAGGTTCCTTTTTCTCCTTGCACTGGCCAAACTCTGGCCAGATGTTTAGAGTTGTGCAGATCCAGCTCTAAGGAGAGAAAAGATGGTGAATTCTAGCCTTTAATTCCTGGCAGTTCCTGGACTTCTCCCAGACAGCCAGATAGCTATCCCCAGGAAGATATCTGCTGACTCATCCTTGAAAATCAGTAGGGATGCGGCAGTTGGGAGAAGGGCTCAGGTGAGGGGTTTGTTGGGGATGGAGACCTGGAGTGGGCAGCTCAAACCAGCTAGCTTTGGTCCTGAAATCCATCAGCGCAGACTGCCAGGGGACATACTCTTTGGTCTCAAGTTCAACCAAGTTCAGGAGTGACCCATAAGCACCTTTCTTTTGAGCCTTTCTACATCATTCCTTAAATTTGTTCTCCACAAGAAACGTAGCACATTCACTAGACTCTGGTCTGTGATTCTGGAGATCTAGATTCCTGTACTTGTTCTGTCACACATAGCTGTGAGATTATGAGTAAGTAAGGCCTTTAGCCAGCTGCCTGGGCCTCAGTATGACAGTTCTATTCATCTGAAAAAAATTTAAATTTTGGCTTGAAGAGTTTCATAGTTCCAAACATCAAAACTCTGTCACTAACAATGCCAGTAACTAACAAAGGTTAAGCTCTTCCTAAGTGCCAGGCACTATTTTACATACATCAGCTCAGTGTATTCCTCATGAGATGTGCTCTCCTCTTAGTTTAATAGATAAGAAAGCTGAGGCCCATTGTAGTTACTTTGGAAAATGTTAGGGTGGGGATTTAAACTCTAAGACAGTATTTTGAAAGTTTAGCATAACAGGTAAAAGCATGGACTTTTCACCAACATACTATTCTATCTGGACTCAAGACATTTTCCGCCCTGGCTGGTAGCATAGTGAATAAGGTGCCGGCCTGCAAACCCAAAGGTCGCAGGTTCGATTCCCCAACCAGGGCACATAACAAGGTTGCAAACCAGGTCTCCAGTTGGGTCTGTGGCTGGAGGCAGGTGAAAGGCAACCATGCATTGATGTCTGTCTCCCTCTCTGCCTCTCTCTCTTCCCCTCTTTCTAAAAATAAATAAAATCTTAAAAAAAAAAAAGACATTTTCCTCCAGCGTTTCTTCCTCTACACCAAACAGCCCTTGTCAGTTTCTTGGAGGAATTCCTTCATCTCTAGATCTCAGGAGGAAAAAAAAAGGAGTGGGGGCACTCATGACCCAATATTTCCAAACAAGTTCTAATGGATATGCCATCGTCGTGGGCTGATACGGGCAAAATGGAATTTCTGGATGAAAGCTGGTGTCCAGTTCAGGCCTACACATTCTGCACAGTAGATGCTCAGTGTATACAGCATACACATTGTGCAGAGCAGATGCTCAATCAAGGCTTAGCACAAGACCAAGTATACAGGAAACACCTGAGAGAATCCTGGCACTGAGATCACAAGCACGGCAGAGACCATACATTGGAATAAGTGTTATCCAAATAACATCAAATAAATAATAATTAAATTAAGTGTACAAAGACATTATATTGTATTATCAACTAGGAGCTTCAATCCACAGGATCCGGCACCCCCCATACGTACCATGTCAGCCTCCTCTATCACTGCCAGAACTGCCCGTCCAAACCCATACTGCCTCCATGTGCCACAAGGGAAAAGCATCTTCGAAAAGCTAAGTCTCTCTGGGCCTAGACTTACTGCCATATTTCTGCCTTGGACTTTGCATCTAACTTTTTAGTAGGGGAGGCAGGAGCTGATTGGATTATAGGAATACAAATGGATTAATTTGGGGTGGATTAGATACATCACAAAACATAAGTTTGACGTGCATTAACATAAAAATGTCATAAAAATGTAGATGCTGAGGCTGAGCTTATTTGTGATGCTGCTAATGCATTGTTACTCCAGCAAAAGATGTACACAATATTTACGCTGTATCTGACCACATAAAACATGTCGTATACATATGCAATTTTTCATTATGTAGAGGGAAAAGAGCCAGAGGGCCCTTCAGAATTCCAATTCTCGAGCTTCTGATTTTCCCTTCTTATTTTTAATCCTTTTTTTCTTTATTGTCAAGAAACAAATACAGTTTTAAACTGTCATTACTGTATTTTGAACAGTTAATATTTCATATCGTGACATCTCTACTCAGAGGTAACAGGTTTAGTTGATTACTATTTGTTTATAGGGCCGGAGAAACCTGCAATCACAGGGAACATAGAAGGATTGCAATTAGATCTATTGGCTGAGAGCTGCACCTCGCTGACCCACGGTTAAGTGGTTAGCGCTATCAGAGAGAAAATGCCTACTGGCAGCTGGCACATCTGCACATAATAATATGGGCAAAACTGACACGGCCACTAAAGGCTGCTGCTCTCTTCTCTACCCAGAAGCAAAAAACAGATCATGCTTTTTAATAGTGCATCAACACATTTCTTCTGAATTAGCATAATCATGTGAGTTATGGGAGGAAGCAGTACATCCTGGCTAAGCTGCTTTGAATTTTTCAAATTATCTAAAAAAGGGGGGGGGGTGGATTTTCCACCCACAAAACTGAGTCTATACTCAACTTCTAGTTTGTTAAAAAGACAAAGGACAAAAAGAGAGCAATTGAAGAAAGAGTAGACCTGTTTTTAACAAGACAGGTAATGGGCCCGTACAGCGATAGGGCTGCAGGTTTGATCCCCAGTCAGGGCACATTCCGAGGTTGCAGGTTTAATACCTGGTCAGGGCACTTAGCAGAGGTAACTAATCAATGTTTCTTTCTCACATCAATGTTTTTCACTCTCTTTTTCTCTCTCCCTTCTCTTTAAAATCAATAAAAATATTCTTGAGACAGAATTTAAAAAACAAAATAGGATATGCATACCTGAGTGGGGGAGGGAGGTTTGAGGGGGAGGGGTTAGCATAAATACACAAACGGGATTCTATCAAAGTGAAGATGATGATGATAACTGATTTTCAAAAGTCCATATGTGCCTGGCACTGCATAAACACTTCTAAGGATTTATCAACTCTTTAGTCAGGCCAACAGGTCTATCTATACCCAGCTCATCTCTCTCCAGCAAGCAACTCATAGATTCCAAAACAAATAGAGGTGAGCAACTCAACTGGAGATTCTGTCTCAGGTATAGGGGGGAGTGACCACCAGAGAGCAAGCCAACAAAATTCCCATGATGCTCTGCGACAAAAAAGTGACCAGAGTTCTGGTGGTCTCTTCTCCCGACAAGGGGCATGCAATTCCCAGGAATTATAGCTTCTCTTCCTGCAGTCAACTTCTGTGAGACTCAGGCCACACTGGCATGTACAACACCCTTGAGGTTTAGGGAAAAAAAGGCACTCATATTCGGCAGACTAATTAGAACAAGGCAGCTCAATTAGAATAAAAACACTAAGTAAAATCAAAAGATAAATGAAGTTTTGAAAGAAAATATTTTTCAAATGTAACATCTGTGTGTGTATGTAATTGGTTGATTAAACTGTGACAGAAACACATAATAAAGTACTATGTAAATATTAAAAAAACAAGCAAGAAAAAAAAGATCTATAGGAACTGAACTATATGAGTGATTTTCAGCATATATTAAACAAAACAGAGAAATGCAAAAGAGAATGTTCTATATGCTATTTTTTAAATGTAAAAAGTGGGGAAGAAAATAAAGTATACACAAATCTGCTTCTTTTCCCCAAAAACACAGAAGTCTGAAAACAATGGAACTGGTAGGCTACCATTCCCCACTTACAGGAATCAGGGAGCTTCCTGGAGAAATGGATGATTACAGAGCAGGGCAGAAAAGACACAAGTTGAGCCTGGACTGTGCTCTGATTCTTAAGGTTATAAAAATAAAAGAGGGGGGAGAGGGCTTTGAAAAAATGATGGGGACATGTCCAGAAAACATTGGAGCAACCTGAAGTGTCTGATAATTTAACCATCAGACTAAATTACAGATTATAACCCACTTTAAGAATGAATCCATGAGTCCATATTGATGATAAATAGATAAACAAATGAGGACAAATAGACGGCTTTTCTGTACAAAAGAATTCTGACTGGTAAATTTGGAAGAAGTGGTAGACTGAGAAATTCCCATATTTAACCATCAATGAGCAAGAACAAACGTTCAATGGATGTTAAATCTTGAGGTCAAATTGATGAGTTACAAGGTATTTAATGCTTAAAGTGTTTCCCTGTAGGCTGTTTATCAGTTATAATGATAAAAAAAAGTAACTATGCAGCAGAGAAATAGATAATACCTTGATGAGGTTATCAAAGTTAATATCAACAATATGGGTAAGACAGACACCATGTATCTCCAGTGAAGTATACAACATCATGTAGGTAGAATTCTGGCCAAGAATGAATAACCTGAATCTAATCACAAGGAAATATCATATATGTCCAATGAGGAATATTCTACAAAATAACTGATCTGTATTCTTCAAAAATGTCAATGTAATGAAAGACAAAAAAAAAAGGTCAAAGTACTGTACCAATTAAAAGGGAAAAAGAAAAGAGACATGACAACTAAATGCAATTTATAAGCCTGGATTGAGGTAAATAATAATGCTCTAAATGATGTTACTGGTAATAATTGACAAAATTAGAAAATGAACTATAGATTAGATTTTTTTTAATCATTACTTTGCTGCTAAGTATCCTATTATTTGAAAACTTCATTGTGGTTTCACCAAAGAATATCTTTCTAGGAAATATACATCGAAATATTAAAGCACAGAGAATGACACCTATTCTCAAATGATTCAAAAAGTACTATAATAGTCAAATTGATATAAAACAAGTGTGCCAAAATGTCAAAAACTGGTGAGTCCAGATAAAAGATGTATAAGTGTTGTCTGTATTATTCTTGCAACTGTTTTCTAATTTTGAAATTATTTCAAAATAAACCCTGGCTGGTGTGGCACAGTGGATAAGGCGCCAGTCTGCACATCCAAAGGTCACTGGTTCGATTCCCAATCAGGGCACATAACCAGGTTGCAAGCCAGATCTCCAGCCAGGGTCGTAGCTGGAGGCAGGTGAAATGATGCTTCTCTCCTTTTCCTCCCTCCCTGCCCTGCTCTCTGAAAATAATAAATAAAATCTTCAAAAAATATATTTCAAAAAAATATATTTTTAAATAAAATATGAAGAAAAAGAAAAGCATGCACTCTGTAGCCACATGCCATCCTCAGTGGTGCTAAATTTCGGTATGATGCAGCAGCCCAGGCCCAGAGCACACCTTGCACAACCATGCTCAGCAGGCCCAGTGAAGGGCACCTCTATCCTTCCAGTAAACCCTCATCTGAACTCTGAATGCTTCTGTTGTGTTTTGTTTTTGTTTTTTTACAATCAAATGATCCCTGACCAGTTCATGGTTGTGTACTTCTCCACTCTGGGATCTTTGGATGGCTACAACCATGTCTTAGTTGTCCTTCTATCCCAAGTGACTGACACATAGAAGACACTGAATAAATGTTTCGGTACTGAGTGGAGCTGGGTGGGATATGTTGACTGGTGGGGGAGAGGACTTATATGATCATCAGTGTTAACAAGTCAAAGGGTGTGCACCCCCCACAGAAGCCTTCTCAATCCTGCTCATGCCAGCACTCTCACACCAAGCATGTGCCAGGAAAATGCTGCAATGACAGCCCCACCATTAGGTCTCCATATAATGACTTACATACTACTTTGGTAGATATGCTATATTTTAAACTAAGGTTGGGGGTACATAGAGGAACATTAGCTCCATTGCAACTATTTATTCTCAACCCGAGTAGCAAGCACACCAACAAAATAGTTAAGCTTTCTGGAAGTTGGAGAAAAGAAACAGGTTAGTATCTTTGCAGATCCCACCACCCAGAGAATTACTACCCCATAATTATGGGGGAGGGGGGCAGCAGCTCCAGTTTCCTCCAACTATCAGAAATTCCTAAGCTCCAACTTCAAGCATTATGAATGAGTGAGTCCTCCAGAATCTCCCTCTGACCAGGTATAACCAATACAGATAGAGCCTGGGCTCAAAACCTGTAATGCCTACAACTGCTCTTGGTCCCTTCCCAGTCTGGCCTCACAAAAAGAGTCGAGAAAACCCAGTGACAGCCCACAGAAGTGAGCTTTTCCATCCAACGGAGGCCCTTCCTTGGGATTTCTCCCCAGATTTCCTAGCCCTGAGTTAAGCAAGAGTTAATAAAAATAATGAATAATGTGAGAAAAGAAATGGTTCTTGGAGAAGAATATAGAACTGGCAAGACCAGAAAGAGCATTAATAACATTAGCCTACTTTATATACTCTATCTACAAGGATATGTCACTATAAATTTGACTGGACCAATGGCATCTAATTCTATTGTCTAATCAGAGACAAGCAAGTCTTGAGCCAAATTTCTCTTGGTTCAATCCAAAATATGCTTTTCTATCATTATTTTAATCATTTTAATGTTACACAGGAGCTACCACTTGTGCAAGAGATATAGGAGCTTCCAAAGACAGGTTTATAATCTATCTGATGTTAACTTGATGTTTTCCAAAGCCTAGAACCCAGGAAGTACATCCAAATGGAAAGGACATTATAATGGTCTTGAGAAGTTGAATTATTCCGAGAGCTCTGTCAAAACACCTAGTTCCCCCTTGGGTAGTTTTAGGAGAAATTCTTAATTGAATGGAGGGAAAGATATGTCCATGGAGCCTTTAATAGAGCTAAAACCTCTTTGGAATACCTCTGCCACCAACTCTGGCTTGTCACCTGAGGGGGAAGAAGGCCTCAACAGACTAAAAGAATGAACAGACCCTAACAGTGATTTTGATGAAAAACTAATTAGAACTATAACAAGGAGATTATTAATTCCTGCCAGAATCAAAATTACAGACCTTATCATGTGGGAAACATGAGCACCGAAAAAGAACAACCTGCAAACCACACTTCAAAAACTGCCACCAGGAAGGGCCTGAAGGAGGAATCTGAAAGCCCTGAAGGGAATCAGAGATGTGAGCCAACAGGAAGGTTTAACACTAAAGGATATGGTGCGCAGACTTTGGAGGGGCTGCCCTGTGTGTGACACAAGGAAGCCAGAATGGGTGATAGAGGGCAGAATGGGAGCTGACACCAGGCAATTTGACTCCAGGTAGAATACGGAGAAGAAAGGAAACATATGTAGAAGTGGGCAGACAAAGCCCACCACAGCAAGGAAAAGGCATTGCATTCCTCTACAGGGTATCGAGAAAAGTATGCTTTTAATTCTATCTTAATTTTTCCCATAGTTAAACTAAATGTCTTAGAGTTTTTTACTTTGTAAAAAAAACTGTCAAGAAAGTTTGCCATTATATGCCAAATGAGACCTGAAGGAAGTATTATTAACTTTATTTCTAAGGTGGTAAAAACCTGGTCTGATTTGATTTACTCCTTAGCCCAGGCACATGAACAACAAGAAACTTCCTATTTTGGAGTTGCACAGGATAAGTTCGAAGACAAAACTGAAGGGTCATTTCATTAGCCAGAGAAAGCCGAGCCTCTTAAAAGTTGGACTGAACACTAAGAAGTCCTTTGCTGGTGCTGGGTTCAGACCCCTTTGATGAAGCCCCTTCTCTTTCCTTTGTCCTTGCACATCTTGGGAAACGTACCTCTATTTTTTTAAGATCATTTGTTGTCTCCTGTCTTCCCTGTCTCCCATCAACAACCGGACAATGTTATAATTTTCTGTTACTAAAATTTTTATTTCTCGAAAGTGGTCATAAATGCTGGCTTGGTGACAATCCAGAAATACTCCATATACTAAACACAAAAACTCACTATGAAAATCACTTGGTTTATTTTTGTTTATGTTATTGAGATCTTGCAAATGACACAGCTGAATGTTTATCCTAGCATAAGGAAATGCATTTTGGTATTTGTATTTTTGTTTTGGGGTTATTTTTTCAGTTTTGTTATAAAAGATATGAGCAATAAAGAAGAAACGAAAACATGTACACACCCTACACACCCACATCCCACAAAACACACATAATTCTGGATATAGGAAAAAGTTATTTTACAATTTTCAAATTTTTATTTTTTTCTCTTCCATCAAGATTAAAATACCCAGAATTCAGCAATATTAAAACACAAATTGAGGCAGACGAGGCTGTCACCATTTTTTTTATATTGCATCCATAGCTTTTCCTTGGGTGGCTATAGGAGACCCATGGGCCTCTACCCAACTATGGCGTAAGAGTCCTCCTTGAAAGTAGCTGTCAGAGCAGGCAGTCCTGGACCAGAATGGATGGAGACAAGTAGGCCTAGTGAGGAATGAAACAAAGAGAACACAAGAGTAGGGCAGCTCTTGTGAATAACATTACATGAGACTCCCCAAATTAGAGTAGCAACAGGCCACTTAACCAGGTTTCACAGCAACTGATGTGAAACAGGAATTAAATATAGATGACTGAGTAAAGCAAATAATGGAGAAATTGGACATTGAGACATATGCATGTGGATCCCTTACTTCACACTCAGATGTAATAAATGTAGTCTTTGAGTGTTGGACTAATAGTTTGAATTAAACACTTCTTGGCCACAGCTAGGAGGCCTGTCATCCCTAGACCTCAACTGAACCATTGCTGGAGCCTTACTCGTCTTCTCCTCAATGGGAAAAAGAAATGTATGTGCCCACGCCATAGTTCCTCTCTTACAACTCAGTAGGATGTACAGCTGCACCCAGTTCTATTTTTCTAAAAGATGTCCATTAGTATGTAGCCCTCCAAAACTCACAACACCAAGTATTATAAAGAAATAGCTTCTGGGCTTCCAAAAGTTGACAAAACCCAAGGGGAAAAAATTCCAGCTAGATGTTTCTTCCTGGGGAGCAACCGTGGAGATCCCTTTTGAACATTTTTTGAGTGCTAAGATTGTCTTGTATCATGAGAACAGATTTGGAAAGAAAAAAAAAAATCTTAATAACCACAGATCCCAAAGAAAAACACATCAGCAACTAATGCCCCCCTCATTGGGCAGTTCCTAAATATCTTTGTGATTCCCAAGATATTGGTCACATGTCATTCTGGGTAGTGTTAGAACAACACATGATAAGGGGTATAGGTGCTACCCACTGGCTGAGCACGTTACATATTACCATAGGAGGGGTGGATCATCTGTCAGCACACAGAGATGCCCCAAATGCTAAGTGTAAAGTGTAGCCACAAGTCAAAGATAAGTCTGACAGCCTCCGAAGCCCATAGTGTTACCCAGACTGCCTGCACTGAGTCACAACAGCTGGCTTGCTGTGCAGAAATGACGCACCATGGAACAGGAACTTGCCCTCTCTGGGCCTCAACATTTTACGATAATATTCTCCAGGTTAAGCCTCAAAGTTCTCGAAGGACCCTGCAGCTCTAAAGTTCAATGATCCTGTGGTCAACTCAACAACCACAAAAGTAAACGTATTAAGTACCCGTGAAGCACCGCTGGTCTCTACGTCTAATTGGATTTCATTGCCTTCTGAATCCCTTATCATCCTCTAGTTCTTCCCCCTGGTCCAGCCCCCTCCCAAAAAAACAGATAACCTTCAAGGATTCAGACACTGAAGAATAATTCAAATTAGTGAAATACATATTGGCTGATAATATACTTTACCATAAAAAAAAGAAAGAAAAACAGGACAATCAGCTTATGAGAGCTTCAAAATCAAGTGACTTGTTCCTCGTCTAACAGCTAATCAACGAGGGCTCAAGGGAGAGTTATTTGTTGATCTTTGAGTGCAAGGCAGTGTCCTCTCTCTGGCCCTTTCAATTCAGATAGCAACCAAAAGACTGAGAAGTTATTGTATTTCTGGGACTTTTCTTTGTTTTGTTTTTTTTCTTCCTTCCTTTTTTTTATAAGGTGCAAAAAGATATTCAGTGGAATAAAAGAGAAGCATCGACGTTTCCATTGGTAATCTCACATGTGTTCCCTGCTACTGAGCATTTTCAGAAGGCCTGACTGTCTGGGTTAATTGTTTAATGCTTTTAGTTAGAATTAAACTTTGCACCTGCTCTGACAGTGATAAATTAAATGTGCTCCTTTTCCAATACTGTTGCCCTCTTTAAGTAGAGACCAAGAAGTGTATCTCCCTTCTTCCCCTGCGCTTGAGGAATCTCTGCTACGCTGGAGTGTAAACCAGCATAATTTGTCACCAGAGCTAGCGCCAATTAAATTGATTGCGTTGGACTGAACTCTGGGACCCCTAATGCAAGCACTAAGGGAAAAATGGGCTCTTTTCTGCCCATTCCCCCATGTGGCACTTAGGCATAGCTCAACAGTGGAAGGCTTTCAAGGTTCAAAAGGGTTTTATTTTCAAAAGAAATGGGCATTGATCAGCTGCATTTAAAGGCAAAGATAATTCCAGAGCTTGAAGGCTGGATTTGTGTTTAAGGTCTAAATCTCTTTCTTTAACCTTGGGGTGGGGGGAATAGCATAACATAAAAGCAACAAAGAGATTAAGATTACAAAGGGTTTGCAAGTGTAAATGATGCAGTGGTATTCTCCAAACATAACACAGTCCCCATTCACAAGCCCAGGCATAGGCCAGCATTTGATCTGTTGGTTTTACACCTGTAAAAACAACTTGTGTTTATTTGTCACTCGGCAAACTGTTTCAGACAAGAGGAAGAAAAGAAAGGAAAGTGGGGGAAAAGCGGACTCCCTCATACCACAGAGTTCAGACATGCCTTCCCTAAGCAGCCTGACAAGCAAACACTCCAAAGGTCAGTGTGGCAGAAAATCCTTCTCTCGTTTTACACCACACAGGAATACCAGAAGCAAGATACTCCATTCAATCTTTGGTAGTTTCCCTCATAATCCCAACCTCTGATGATTGGGTTTGTTATGTCACTTCCTGCCAAGGGAGGCTGTAGATACACTCTAAACTAGAGTTGTAGATACCAGCCCCCCACCTTTTTTTTAAATTTATTTATGAGCTGCCAATTATGTGTTCCTTCACCTTGTCTTTTCGCTCCATTTCCCACAATCAGTCCTTAGAAAAGCACTATTTGAATAAACTTGGGTATAAGACAAGTCCTCCAAGTTAAAAGACTCAGACTCCAAATTCCTTGACTCCATAACTCACGTGGATAAAACCAATGATAAGTGTATCCATTTCCCCAAGTTTGAATCTCCTTCTTCGTCTGTTCTTTTTCTTCTTTAGCAACATAAGCCTATCCCCTGGATCTTCTTGTCACAGGCTGAATCCTTGCCAGGGACGTCAAGCTGTCGTTGCTAAATCTGGTGATGACATGGAGTCTTCTTACTCCAGACAAAGGAAATGTTTATTGAGACTTTCAAGGCCAGATCAAACCTCTGGTACCATGAGAAGATTATTGATTTGTTATGAACCTAGGTGGCTAAGAGTTCAATGCTCCTTTAAGATGAGCAAAAACAAGAGTTGACCATTTACAGGAGAGACCATGGACCAGTTAGAAGAAACTAAAAAGAGTGATTCAGATGGCAACTACCTAATTTCTGGAGCAATTCAGCTTGGCCCCAAACTTGCATACTCCACTCAGAAAACAAAAACCTTGTGGTACAGTTAAATGTAGTAGTTATTAAGCATGATATTTGGGAGGGGGTGGGTGTCCTTTCCCAAGAATTTGGTCAGGAATTTCTTCTAACCCTACACCATAACCTCCTTGAAAGGAATTGTGAGTTTTAAAAAATTCTATCTTGTTACATAGATGTTACACTTTGTCATGCCAACGATGTACTAGGGCCCTGAATTAGTGTTCTATGCTATATACCAAATTACAACAAACATACAAGGTCCCTGCCATAAAATGACAAAATTTTAGTAAAATAAACAACATACCACAAAAATGTTATATTATGAAATAAACTTATTCTTATATGTAAATACATAAATATAGTCATTATTTTTTTAGAGTGTTCAAAAAAGTCTTCATTTGCTGCCATAATAGACTCAATTCGACTTTGGAATCTTGAGCACGCTTTAATGAACTTTTGTTTATCCATGGACATCGTACATAATGTTTTCAATCTTAGCTTTAACAGCCTCTTCATTGGAATGAGACTGTTTATTAATTTCTCTCACAAATGCTCCATACATAATAGTCTAAAGGATTTGCATCTGGTGAACTAGGCAGTCATATTTCCTTTACCAGAATTCATGAACATTGACACTGAGATATTCTTGCACCTTTTTGGCATTATGTGCTGGTGCACCATCTTGTTGGAAGATAAAATGATGTCCATTTGTGACTTGCTTCATCCACAGTACAACTACTTCTCTCAAAATGTCAAGATAAACATCAGCAGTCACCTTCAAGCCTTGTGGGGAAAAAATGCAGGGTCGTGATATCTCCTTATTGCTAATAACACCCAACACCATCACTGTAGCAAGAAATTTCATTTTCATGACAATTGGGACTTCATTAAGATTCTCACAGAGCCACCTGTCGTCTCTTCTGTTGACTATTTGGTCCTACTGAAACTTCTTTGCAATTGGAGAAGAAAATCAGAGGGGTTTTTTCTTTGGAATTTTTCAGTTTTGTTAGCAGTGTCCTTGCTTTTACAAAGTGCCTTTCCTTTGTCTTCCGTGTCATAAACTGGACTCTTCTAAGAACATACGATCTGTATCTGATACCTTCAGCAATAATCTTGCAAACCATTGTATTGACATCTTCATTTCTCTTGCTATGGAGCACATTGACTTTCCTGGATCTTCACTGATGATTTCCTGGATTCTGTGTACAATATCTGGACTTGTGGGATCCTTGTGTACCTTATGCATTTTCCTTGTTGGTGAGGCGACATCAGGATCAGCATCATACATCTTCTTCATGTTGTAAACTGTACATAAAGGGATGTTATTGAAGTCTGCTTCAATAAGAACTGCTAATTTCCTTAGCAGTTGGCATACACTCAGTTCAGAAATTATGGTTGCTCTAACATCATAGTCCTTCGACATTATGGTTGCTCTCGAAATTTAATACTTTACATCTGAAGCAATGATGTTAAA
The DNA here is from genome assembly GCA_004026585.1 of Noctilio leporinus. Taxonomy (NCBI): domain Eukaryota; kingdom Metazoa; phylum Chordata; class Mammalia; order Chiroptera; family Noctilionidae; genus Noctilio; species Noctilio leporinus. The sequence continues at coordinate 95,766 of PVIW01000292.1, forward strand.
TCCTAACCTTAGAAACATAGTTTTTCGAAATTAGTAAGAAGCATGTGAAATAAGGAGATGCAACATTATTGCCAATTTATCGCATGCACCCTGTAATGTTTCTTATCTTGGTTTCTGGGCACTAGAAGTCTGAGTACAGTTTAGCTGCATCTTCTGCTCAAGGTTCCACCAGATTGAAATTAAGTTATGTGCTGAGCTGCAATCTTACCTGAGTCCTGAGGTCCTCCTCCAAGCTCACTAGTTATTCGCAAAATTTGGTTACTTCAGTCCTCATTTAATTCAGATTACTCTTGGCTCCTAGAGATGACCCTCCAGTACTTGTTTGGTGACCTCACCATAGGCAGTTCACGGTATTGTTGTTTCTTGAAGGCCACTAAGAAAACCTCCCTGACTTCTTTTCAGGGCACATCTGTTAAGGTCCAGGCCATGTAGAATAACCTCCCTTTAGATTAGCTCAAATTTAATTTGATCTGCCAAACATCTTCACCTTTGCCATATAACATAATCTTATCATGAGAGTGATTACCTTTTTATATTCACAGGTCCTGCCCACACTCAAGAGGAAGGGATTATATTGGCATGTACACCAGGAGTAGGAATCTTGGGACCATCTTAGAATTTTGCCTACCATGGGCCCACTTAGAGAAAGACACCCAGGTTCATTCACTCCTTGACTTAGCTGTTGATTCAAGCCTTGTGTTAGAAGTGCCATATATTTCTTCCTGGAAATTCTTCCCTGATGAATTCATAAGAAAATCAAATTGCTTTTATAATCCCAATTTTTATATATTAATTCATGAAGAAACCACTGGCATTGCAGAGTTTTTTGGGTGATGGGTAGCTGACAGCCAGAGATTCCTCCTAGAGGAAGATATTAGTAGGCCTGGATTAGTGATCTGGTGTGTATTTCTAAAAGGGTATTATGTACACCCTGCTTCTTGTGGATGCCCTTAGATGGGAACATGTCAAAAGATACTTTATCAACATCTGACAGAAGAGGGGAAAAAAACCAAACTTTCTCATACAAATCATGTTAGTAGCCTTTTCATGAAAGAGATGGAAGGAATGTGAGAGGAAGGAAAGAAGAAAAAAAGAAAGGAAAGAACGAGGGAGGAAGGAAGGGTGGGAAGGAGGGAGGGAGGAAGAAAAGTTTGCTCTGTTCTAGTCTATGGCATCCTTATTGGACTATAAGGGGAAATATTTAATGTATTCATTAACAAGGAAAAATATATGCTACCAATCATTCTTTTAGACATAGTCAGCCTATTTGCCTTTACTTGCTTTTCTTTTTTACCAACACTATTCCACTCCCACTACTGTGTTACCAGGAGCTGAAGGCCAAGATTCATGCTGACCTCCTCCAGGAAAACTTCAGAAACTGGCTTCAACCTGTTCCTACTCTAAACTATGGATTTTAACTTAGCTCACGTCAGATATCTTCTTCTCTAGTTTGCTGTTGAACATGTCTTTTGAAATGGTTCTTCATGCAGTCTAGAACAGAGTTGCTAAATATATGGGATAATATCTTTCAGTAAAATATGAAACCAATGTAGTAGGTTGCAACCAGATTTTTTTTAATTGAAATGGTTGGATAAGAAAGATGACTATAATGGAAATAACAAGAGTAAGTGGTTTTATAAAAATTTTGCTTTGAGGAGGAGGAAGAGGCAAGGAAGGGGAGCAGTTTAGGTGGGTGGGGAGGGGGACAGAAGGGAGCAAAAAGGGGATGGATGTAATACAACAACAATAAAATTTTTTAAAAAAAGAAAAAAGAGATAAACTCTTTTTTAACACAAATAATGCATTCAATCCAATAAAGCCATAATTTCAGCTTCAAAAATATTTTTTTGCTTTGATATGCAAACATGTATAAACTGAAACTTAAGTTTGTGGTTGGTGTAATGATATAAAATGTATTGATAATTGTGAATTATCATTAAAAGATGATTTTCAAACTACTAGAATGCATTGAAATAAGCTGAAGTTTATTAAAAATCAGAGCACATCAGAAAGATGCTGAAGGGTTCTACAGTCAGTCAGACAACCAAGAGTGTAAAGTGCCTTTGCAATCATGGAAGCAGATCTTGCAACCTCACAGTCTACTGATAAGGGGGGTGATAAGAAGTAATATTTATACACAATTTGGCTAGTGTGGCTCAATGGATTAAGCACCAGACTGTAAACCAGAAGGTCACTGGTTCAATTCCCAGTGAGAGCACCTGCCTGTGTTGGGGGCTGGGTTCCGGGGATGGGGGTGGGGGTGAGGGGTTGAGAAGCAAGGCAACTGAGTGATGTTTCTCTTTATTCTTTCCCCTCTAAAAATTAATAAATATCATATAAGTAAATACACACACACACACACACAACTTCATCGTTTGCAAAAAAGTTCCACATTCTTCTTATCACCAGCATTCCATAAGGAAAGCCAAGCAGGCTTCTTACACAATTCCCTTTTTTTTCAATACGAAGCTTGAGAAGTTAGGTGGCTTGCTTGTCCAAGGCCTTGCTGCAAGTTGGTGTTAGAAAATGGACTCAAATCTTTTGACATAGCCCCCAACTTATTTCTTGCCCATATTTGGAAAATTATAGACTAGTTCACCAGAACCTAAGGCAAATTCTACCCTCTCAAGAAAGGCTTTTCTGATAGTCCCCTTGACCTAACCCGCAACTTCTAGCATGGTTCTGGGGTTGCTCCAAGTGGATAATGTTTTCTCTCTAGCTCCGTTACAAGCTGGGGGCCATGATCTAGTCCTCTTGCTAAATTCTCAGTTTTTGCTTAATCTATAGATTGCCTCAGCTTTCCACACCATGGTAGGTATTAAGGAAAAGAGAATAAACTTTATGTAGGGCCAGCAATGGTCAACACAACCAGCAAAGCTGAAGCCTAGCATCATGAGGCTCCATCCTTTTATTTCAAATCATCAGGCATTCAATGGACACCTATACCAGGCAAGTACAATAATGGATGCTGTGGAGCTGACAACTTCAGGGTGCAAAATGTAGGCAGGCAAGCAACTGGAATGCACAGCAGAAGAAATGAGGGCTGACTCCAGGTACAATGCACTGGCTGTGGAGACAGCAAAGAGTAGGGCAGGGAGGATGAGAGAGGGCTTCCCTGTGAAAGTAGCATCTGAGATGAGCCTTCAAAGTCCGTGAGGATGTCTCTCTCTAGCAGAGGATTTTGAGATTTGTCATTAGTTCCATTTGCAAGACTCATTTCAGACTCTCTTGAGCAACGGAATCAAAAGTAACAGTGATTAAAGTGGGAAGTCACAGACAGTCCAGGAGGACCCAGCATGTTTAACTTCAAGACCTCTGCCACAGATTAGGCTGCTAAAGGTCAAACATTTACCCCTGAGGCTGGATGCTGGGGTCATCCTGGTGGTCAGCCCCAAAGTACAGTGGAAAAAACCTCACTCCTGGCTCCAGAGAGACTTGAAAACCAATTGTAATCAGGTTGCTCTTTTCCACAGTGTTGATTGTATCAACTAGCAGCCCTAATCTGTGACTGTCTGGAGTAGGAATAAGCAGATTAGGTTTTCAAACCCTCCAGGATCAGGTCAAGTCTCCCAAGGCCAGTAATCAAAGCCAGGTTAGATCCATCCTTGAGAAAAGCTTTGTTTTTTTTTATACCACTTGGTTGGTAGGAAAGAGGTTTCTTTTCCCCCTGCCCACAATTAGGCAATTTTCCTGGTTGAAAATAAAATAGTTGTACAGTTCTCAAATGTCTCAGGAAACCTTTGACGGAGGGGGAAGAGAGTCCATCCACTGCTTTACGGTCCACATGGTTCCACCACTGGAGGCTTCAGATTCTTGTGTTCACCTATGGGTATGGGCCAAAGGGCCATCCAGACCCTCTTGGTCTGAGAAAGGTCAAGCTGAGCCCTAACAGCAAATGTTTCCCCTGGGAAGGGTTTGCGGGGTTAAAACCTGCTGACAGAAACCTCAGACTCCCAAAGTCCTCGGATCAAGTTTTTGAAGGCAAAGCCTGTTCAGTTAAAGATTATTTTGTGCCAAGTGCCAACAGAGGGGATTTCCGCACCTCACTTCCCACACAGCAGGACCCAGTCATGTCCCTCACATTCTAGAAGCCAGAGCTTTGTTTCTGCAGGTCACTTTGCTCATTACCACTGATGCATTTTGGGCCCTTAATAGCTGAGGATTTCAGATTTCCAAGGTGGTTATGAGTGTGAGCTAAGCACCTTCCCACAGGGGATTCTCTCTCTCCTCAGGGAAGGCAAATGGATTATACCCATAAGAGAGATAAGAAAACTGAGAGCAGAGAGAGAGAGCAAATGATCTGGCTCAGAACCAATGGAGAAAGGATCATTCAAATTGTGAATTCACCTTTCTTATGCTCTAATTAGAGCTTCTATTTCCTGGAGTATTTTCCAGGCCACATTAAGATCTGAATTTGTATTGTCAGACACACTCCCAAGAGGCTTTTTGGGAGAACTGTGTATAAATCTTCCCCATGAAGGCGTCTTTAAAATAATGATAATAATATCTTTTTTTGTTTGTTTTACCTTGATATAAAAGTAATAAAACCTCATGACAAAAATTTGGAAATATAAAAAAGAAAAAAATTGAAATAAAGATTTCACCATAATCTAATACCCAGAGATAACACTTGTGAATATTTTGGTATCCTTTGATATATGCATGAATTTTTTTTCCCAAACTAAGGTTATACCCCTATTGCTTGAGTAGCGCACTTTACACGTAGTATTCTACTGTGATTATTTCCCCATGTTGATATCTATCATTCTACATTATCACTTCAAGTAAGTGAGATAATACATTATAGGAGTATGCCATAATTTATTTTACCAATCCACTCCGTGGACATGCACATTTGAGTTGCTTCCAAATATTCTCAAATGCAAAGAAGGCTGTGGTGGAAATGCCACCTATATTAAGGATTAGGCAATATGGTAAAACCCAAACCCAGCTTCATCCCTATTTATTATGATGGAAGTGGTGGCCTGATAAGGTTTGGGTATTTCCTCCTCTGGACCCTTGAATGAACAGGATATATGGCCAGCACATCACAATGGCACAGAAGCCATCGGAAAGTGGAAAGAGTGCTAAACTAAGAGTTGAGAGACTTGGTTCCATTACCAGCTCCTAATCCACTGTATGACCTGGAGCAAGTCATCTACCTCTGCAAAGCACACTCTCCTCATCCATTAAACAAGGTAATTGAACTAGACAACTTTAATATTACTCCTTGCCCTAACACCATGGTCCTACAATATTGTTAGGCAGATAGCACTCAAACCCAAAACAGCAAACAGTACAGGGTTATCCATGATCAAAGGCAGATTGTGTAAGTCAGAAGAACAGTTCTCAGCTGTGTTGGGAAACAACTGGGTCTCTACCAGACATGACAATATGTCACAGGTAAATTGTTCCCTATGATAATTTATGGTTTGAAAATAATTTATTCAGATTCAAGACTTCCGTCACTTCTACTCTGATATGCTGAGAGTGGAAGCATAAATTTGGAGTTTGTTCGCCTGGCAAAGTACAGAACTTTGCATCCATATTTCTGAGTGGACCCCTTAGGACTCTGAGTTTTTGTGATTTCCCAAGTGTCACAAAGGGACATTACTGTTCTTCTCCCCCTTCTTGTTCATCCCCCAGGGGAAAGCAGACCAATTATATCCACTTAAGAAACGAGGACCCTGAAATAAAAATGTTCCTTGAAAAGTGAAGGAGCTCTTCATGTTTCAAGACCCTGGTCCTAGGCCTGCCTGCACTGGTCTGAGCCCTGTTTGCTGGCTGATCTGAGTGGCCAGTGCCAAAGTGGCTGCTTGGCTCACATTCAAACTTGTGCCTGCTCGTGGCACCCATGTTCACTCAAGGGAGCAAGAGCATGCCCACCATCACCATAAAGCTCGCCAAGAGGCTGCTGCACACCTCAGGGGCTGGCTCTCACCCTGTCTTTGCAATATGCAGGGGACACTGAGGCGGACACAGCTCATCTTCATTCCTGTGTCAGTAAACTACTCCTGAAAGGTTCAACCTCTAGTGAATCAACCCCTCCAAGCCAGGAAGTATACACTGTATTTTATCCCTTGTGGAGAGAACAGAGCAAACTAGAGAGCTGGCAATACCAACCAAGAGAAAGAAAGAAAAAAGCTTCTAGTGAGGAATGACACAGACTAATTCAGACACTCCAAGATTACCAGCAGGGCCATGTTCCCAAAGGAAGCTCAGCTTAGGAGGAATTCAGCCTGTCCCAACACAGCCATAACCATACATATCCATATCTATATCTATATCATCTATATATATCCATAACCACATATATCCATATAGGTATCTGGGACATACGTGTATGCATGGGTATATGTACGGGGGAGGGGGCAACAGCAAGCTTTTCTTGCCCAGGCCTGGCCCTGCTCATTCAAAGCCCATCTATAGACCACAAAATCTGAGATTCTGTGAGGCTAACCTTCCTCCTCCAGGAAGTCTCCACCTGATGAGGGGCACAATTTTGCCAAATTTCAAGAGACCAGAAGTTGGATGGCCCCAGAAAGTTCCCTGATCATTTCGGAAGAACCTGGGTATATGAAAAAGAGTAACTCATGGTTGATCAGCCAAAGAGCAGACCTTGAGACAATTGCTAGGAAAAGTCAGGTCAGGCCCATTTTCCATTCTACTGACCCAGAACATGGGGAGGCATGGAAGTGAGCCCAGAAGACAGATTTACCAAGAACTCAAGGGACCTTGGGCTACCCCAAGGCTCAGCCTGGCTCAGCCCTTTTGCCTTCCAACCCACCTAGCCCATTTCTGGTGAGGCTGCCAAACAAACACCTACAAGTCAGCCAGCATTGAGGGTCCCTCTGAGTGACATACTTGGGAGTATAGACATGGGTTCAGTAGGGTTCCCACCTGCAATCCTGTACAGCCTATGGATGTGTAAGCAACAACTTTCAATGTTCAAAATATGAAAAAAAGAAAAAGGAAATGCATACATGTTCAAGGAGCACAGTAGTATTGGGGAGGGCAATAAAGACTAGAAGAGTAAGACCTACGTAGCTATGGATGCAACAAGGATGGGAATTTCAGCTGAAAGGAAAAGCGGGATGTACGAAAGTGCTTTGGAGAATAAAAATCCATTTTCCCAATGGTATCACCCAGTTCTACCATGGTTCATGGGCTCAAAGGGCTCTAATACACGTTTCCTATTTTGGTTTTCAAAATTCTGTACAATAAGTGATTCCCCATGTTACAGAATAAAACACTGAATTTGTCAGAACCTCAGCATTCATTATCACTAACCACACATATGGCAGAACACCAGAATGGTCAATAGCTCATTTTCTGGTTATACTTCCTAGGTCCTCACTTACTAGCTATGTGACTCAGGCAAGTTATTTACCTCTCAGAGCCTCAGTGTTGTGTCTGCAAAATGAATACAATAATTGTTCTGCCTTGTAAGGTTATTCTGAGAAGTATATTAGATAATACAGGACAGAATACCAGCATATAGTGAGCAATTGCTTGATAAATGCTGAAGATAATTGGGGCACTTAACTGAAGTATAAGACTGCTGGTTCCTGGGCAATCTTGTGTGATCTTACGACCTTTCCGAGTCTAAAGTTTAGATTCCCTATTTATAGAACTTGGTTGGATTAGGTCAGCTCTTACATTTCCCTTATACTCTAACATTCTATGGTTCTAAGCATATCAAAGACTATGATAAAGCATCTCAAAAATGACCCTTCAACAAAATCTTCCTGAACACCCTCGACCTGCCAAGCACTGCCCCAGAAACAGAGAAACTCCCTCAGGACCACAGAGTTCAATGAGTAGGCAAACATGCAGAAAGCTACTACAGTACAATAAGACCAGAGTGATCTACAGAGGGCACATGGATCAAGTTATGCAATAGGCCAGAGTCACCCTGAACCTCAGTGGTTCTGCAAGTAGGTCCCCAAATTTGCAGCATCTGAAGCACCTAGGAGCTTGTTAAACATGCAAATCCCTGGGCCAACTTCAGACAACTGAACCAGAAACTGGGAGTGGGGCCCAGAAATCCGCCTCTTAACAAACTCTCAAGGTGATTTGGACACAATTGCTCTAGGTAACAGAGAAAGTTTCTGCAGTTGGTAGTTAGCCTTGGTTATCACTCAGCTTTCCTCTTCTCAGATCATGAAAATCTAAGCTGGTACAGCATGGAGAGGCTCTCTCCCAGCTCTCCTGTGCCCAGTTTCCTTGCCCTTCAATGTCAAGCATGAAGAGTTACAACCAGTTGGAGGCTGTGGCCAGACCTCATCCTGAGAAAGGGTGACCTTTCTGCATTCCTGCCCTTCAGCCCTTTGCCAGATGGTTCTCACGGCCAGATGACACCAGGTCCCAAGAACATTACCCAGCAGCCCCACAGGAAGAGTCTGAAAAACAGATGAATTTCTGCAGGAGCAAGATGAAATGAGAGGCCACCCTGAGGGAGAGACCTGGGGAAGACGGCAGCGAGTGTGAGGTGCTAAAAGAAGACCCTGTCCCCTGTTCAGGAGGCTGATGTCTTCCAATCTCGCATCTCAACAGCACGGTCTCTGTCAGCCTAGCTATGTACTTACTCTACCCTGGCTACGGAAACACTGTTTGCTTGGCTGTCCTCTCTGTGGGCCACGAGGACAAACAAAGCAGAAGTCTGTGTCTTGGTTTTGTTTTTGGTTTGGAGATATTTTATTTTATTTGGCAGGGTACTTTGGTTCCAGCTTAGGAGAATCTTTTCCACATCTGGATAAATTGCCAATAGGCTGCAAACCCTATCATGAATGTCAGACAATTACAAGACTCCCAGACCCAGACAGCATCCTGTGTAGGGTAGGACGCACTCAAGAGCTTCCAAGCAAAATCATCTTCCTCCATCTCAGCCCTCGATCTCTCCTGCTAATTCATTGCTCCTTTGTGTCACAGCCTTTAGGAAAAGCCAGTGAGCTCTTTTGAGACCCTTCTTTGGTCACAAAGCAGAGTGGACTCAGGTACTTTCACAGCAAGGACAGGATCACCTTCCTGGTCTCCCAGCAGAGCCTGACACCCCATGAACCCAACCAATCTTAGCTACCAATGTTTACCTGCCCTCACCTGTAATTCAAGAGAAAATAGAACAAGTAGGAAGGGTAACAAAAGAGTGAATACTGAGATGACAAAGTGGCAGTAAACATAATAAAAACAGAGGACATCTAGGTGCTCAGAACTGGGAGATGGTACCAGATGAGAAGTCTAACTTGCCTTCATATCCTCCAGCTAAATGGCATGGACATCATGTTTTCTTTATGAAAAGTTGATGAGCATATCTTGATTTAGAGACAAAATGCTCATTAATACAGAAAAGTAGCCAATGGAAGATTTTCCACCAACTGTTGGAAGTTGCCCTTTAACACTTCAGCTGTATCTGCATCCTGGACACCTGTCTTAGGAGCTGATCTCAACCTCTGGAGGGCAAAAGTAGATATGGACTTGAGACTTGAGACTAAATAAGCATCTTAAGCCATTAATAACCCATTACTCCAGCCTAACAGATGGTCAAAGCCACTTCTCTGCCACCTCTCACTTGATCTCACCCTAATTCCTTTAAAATATTTCAAGACACTTCAACTAGAACTAAGGAGACTATTCAGCCATGTTCCACAGGAAGGATAAAATCTTCACAGATGGTCAAGAAATTAAATTGTTATTCATTAATACTATGCTCTAAATGTGAACCACTTATTTCTTAAACTTGGAAGGGCAGGTTGCTATGGAAGTCTAAAGAATCATCTTACCCTCATTCAATATCCTTACATTGGTGTATAACTATTTCAAAAGAAAATTCGTAATTTTCCCCTAGGTTCGTAATTTTCCCCTAGGTTTCTTTCTCTCCCTCCCCTTTCCCTCTCTTCTTCCCTCAGTCATCCTATTCCTTTCTTTCTTTCCATTCCTTCTTCCTTCTTGCCTTTCACATGCTAGAGAAATATAAAACTTCTGCAAGGAAGAGTGATTACACACAGATTCACGTGGATGAACTTTTGCACATTCCTTTCTCTTAAAAAAAAAAAAGACATTCCTAAGAGAGAAGAGCTAATAAAGTCCTATATCTTTGATGATAGTGATGCAGCAGTACCAACAAATTATAGTGTTCAGAAAGTCTGAGAGGCTGAAAAGAAATGCACAACATGTAACACCAAATTTGCCTGTCAAGGGTTTTCTTTTTTATTATTATTACTGCTTGTTTCATTTTATTTTATTCTTAAAGCTGATGTTTGCAGCTATTTGTTTCACTATAGGAAATTCCAGATCCCAGAATACTGATTTACAACTTCAGTCGTCACCTGACAAATACAGCCCTTGCTAAGTGAGAGCTGATCCATAACAGGTATTTCAAATTTTCATAAGTCACAACATATCAACCCTGAAGTGAAGCATTTCATTCACAGAAAACAATTTTCTGAAATCAGCAAATATTTTTTATAAAGAAAAACAGGGGAGAACCATTCTATAAAGATTATTTTCTACCTGAATACAAGACTCTCTATGTTGAAATATGGTGAGTTCTATGGTTTTTATTATCTTTACTATATTTCTCTTCTGCACCCCAGGTTTAACTCTTATCTTTCCCTGCCCAGGTAGCTTTCCAGGAACTGATAATGAATGAGCTGATAGCTTTAATGGAGAGCCCAGGGTTAACCTACCAATCCCACAGCTTTTGCCAAGGGCTGTTGGCTGCTGAGTGTCACAAACCATTGTGGCTGAGCCACTCTGACAGCCTACTTCAAATTTTCATGGAACTTGAGACCATGTCAGCATTGAATTCTTGTCTCAGATCTATTGTGTATCTGCCCCACCCCCGAAAAAGCTGCCTCCATTGCCAAAGATGTTAATCCCTAGTCTAATATAGAAGTACAAAGATCAGAAATGCCACCCTTGCAGGAAACGTTCTTTCTTCTGTAGCATTCCTTTTTATGAAACTTTTTTTGAGGCATATTTTTACTTTTTTCAAAAACTCAATTTCACCTGTAAAATACATAGTTACCGGTGAAACCAAAATATCTAGGTAATTTCTACCTTATTCAGCAAAAAGAGACTAAAATTTTCAACAATAAAAAATTTATTTCACAGAGGCAAGCAGTTTAGACAAGAACCTAGTATAAAGGAACCATGGACATGGACAACAGGTGGGATTGACTTTGGAGGGAATGGATGGGTGGGGAGGGGGACAGAGGGGAGCAAAAAGGGGATGGATGTAATACAACAACAATAAAAATTTTTTTTAATTTATTTCAAAGATGCTTCCTGTTATTCATTTGGAATATATTACTGTATTTTTGTATAAAATCAATATTTTTTCTTCTTAAACAAAACAAACAAAGAAAAAACCCCTGAGTCTGTAAACATGAAGTATTTGTGTCAGTACTAGAATAGCTCACTAATTTTTATCTTACCAAAGCTTAAATATCAAACTTGGGAAATTTTCAAATTAGGGCTTTAATTTGTTTAGAAGAGCAAATATTTCTTCAAATGAAAATGTATCAAAATCCTAATATGCAAACTAAAAGAGCATGGGTGCTCTGTTCCCTCAGACTACTTTGGGAAAGAAAAAAAAAAAAAAAGACTGTGCTATAGATCAAATGTTAAAGAGCAGCACCTAATGGTAGAACCCAGATTGCAGGCTAGCTCTCTTAGACATTGGAAATACGCCTGGTAAAATAATCTTAAAAAGGGCTAAATTTTGAATGCTTTGAGTATAGAAAAGGAACATTCTCCGGAGTAAAATGTGTTCCCTGGTCTAGAGGAGGTAGAGATAAAGAAGGTGATAACTGAGAAGTGCAGCCCACTGTCTTGTATTTCTAAAATAATTGCAGAGGCAAACCTATTATACCCCCCAGGAGCTCCCAGACACTGGCCACCAAGTTAACATTGTCTTCATAGGACATTTTCAACTCATTATTTGGTGACTTTTTTCATGGGTATCCAGGTAACATTTTGTGAAATCAGTTGGGAAAAAAATGAGATTTGATACAAAGCTGACTTTGCTAAACAGCAATTATTTTATAAAGTAAAAGCTACTGATATCATCAATGACTCATTAAAATAGAAAGATGCAAAATTACACAATCTATTTTACTTCTATTTGGCTTTGAAATGCAAAGGCACAATTTTAATGAACAGAAGAAACTGCCAACTCCACAAAATTCTGTGATAAAAATCTTTAAGATCACTTAGACTTACATTTTTTTTTTTTTTTTGAAGGGGCTTCATCAACCCTTACTAAAACACACATGTTCTATAAAGACAAACTATTTTAAATAAAAAGGACCCTTTTAGAGAGTGGAATCTTTGATTACTCACTCATTGACTAATTTGTAATATAGAGTTTAAATAACCAATTTACTAGTTAAAATGTTGAAAAACAGTTTAGACATCAACAGAGACACTCAGATAGGCTCCCACCCCAACTTCTGCCCAGCCTGTCTTGTGAATTAGTTTGAAATTTGATGACCAGGTGAGTAGAAGTAAAGGATGAAGAATTCTGACTTTGATGAAAAGGCATGACTTAGCACAAGAGTAGACTGTGAAGAGTTGAATGCTGTGACCCTGTGGGCTCAATGAAGCCATAACCAGAAACTAAACCTTTTAACTTTCAAAAGAGGGCTTCATTTTCTCCTACATCATGGTGTTGGATTAAGAGTACTCCAGACCAGGTTTCTAAGTGAAAGGAATGCATCTAAACAAGGGTGGTTGGGTTATTTATTGCTAGATAACAAATAGCAGCTTAAAACACAACTGTACTTACTGAGTTTCTGTGGATCAGGAATCTAGGCATGGCTTCGCTGGGTCCCCTATAAGGTGGCAATCACTGTATTATCAGGGATGGGGCTTCATCCGAGACTCAAATGGAGAAGGATCTACTTCCATGCTTACATGGTTGTTGGCAGCATTCAGTTCCTTAAAGACTATTGCACTGAAGGCTTCCATTTCTTGCTGGATGTCATCTAGATGCCACCTTCAGTTTCTTGCCAAGTGGTCCCCTTCGTAGGCAACTCACAACACGGAAGCTTGCTTCTTCAAAACCAGCAAAGGAGAATGTCTCTCAGCAAGCCAGATGTTACAATCTTATGTAAGGGACTCACATACATTACACAGGGGTTTCACCCTTGCTGTATGCTCTTGGTAGAAGCAATTCACAGATCACCCCCTCTCTCACTGGGAGAGAATTACAAAGGGTATGAAGACCAGAGGAAAAGAGCATGGGAGTGAGCCTGGAGTTTGTCTGGCACAGGTTACTAGAAAGCTAACTACAATGATCTGGTGGCAGCTATCTGAGAAGGGAGATTAGCAAAGACTTGTAAATTACTCCAGCACCTTGTCCCTCTGGAGGGACCATCCCACTATCTAATAGATCTTTCTGTTAGGTAATTTGTCTCCTTGATATTCAGCCCAATTTTACCTTCTCTTAGCTTCATCCCATTATTCATTGACAAACTCCACTGGACTAGGCTAAGCCTTCCTTCTCCTCTTTCAGTATAGATACCTTGACAGATTAATCATGGCATCAGCAGCTTCAGCCAGCCCTGTTCACAAGGTCTAAGACAGTAACCTTTAGGCAGCCAGATGCACCTGGAAATTTACCAAACAACACTACTGACTGCAAGATCTTTTCTTCTGTGTCCTTCATTATCTACTTCCACCGCCTGCTCAGGTTCATGGGTTTAAGGCAGCAATGTCTAATATCTCTACTTTTCCCTAAAACCCTTCCTTTTTCTGGAGCCAGAATGATCAGAAGGGACCTCAAGAATGCCTGGCCCCTTTAGATGGCAGTTTACTAAGACACAGTTTTTTGCATCCCAGTAATAGATCCCAACATTTCACTCTAGCCTTCTCAGCTGACATAGATGCCCTGAGACAAAACAGCCCTAGTTTAACTCCCTAGATTGCCCTGGATTTACAAAACTGAGAAGGAAGTGGTTTCAATTGGGCTTTATTCATGTTTGCAATTTAAAATTGCAAGGTTTGCATGTTGTTTGGGGCAGGGGGACACTTAAGCATGTGTGCATGTGTGTGGTTTTGTAAAATCACTCTATGGTTTGCAAATTTTGTAATTGCTTTTTTGTTGTCATAAAAACTAGTGACTATTGAACATTTTTTGCCACATGCTGCAGTCTAATAGAAATTTTGCTATAGCCTAAATGAAAAACATTTTCTATCACAATTCAATGAAGAATATGTATGTGTATGTATTGCATATGGGTATACAAAAATATATACATATATAAAACTGAAATAAAATTTCAGGAACTATTTATTTTTACCTAATGTGTGATATATTCTATTTTCTTTTGTCACCTTTTTAAATTTTTTTATCCTCATCCAAATATATATTTTTATTGAATTTAGGAAGAGAGAAAAAGGGGGGGAGACAGAAAGGGAGAGAAACATCAATGTGAGAGAAACATCTTTTAGTTGCCTCAGGTACATGCCACAACCAGGAATCAAGCCCACAACCCAGATATGTGCCCTGACTAGGGATCAAACCCACAACCTTTTGGTACATGGTGCTCCAACCAATGGAGCCACCTTGTCCAGGCCCTTTGTCAATTATTTTAAAAAGCTGTACTTAACCCATTTAATTAATCTTACAACCCACTAATGAGTCAAGATCAAGAATTTGAAAAAACCCAATGCAGAGGCTCTGTCTTCACCTCTAATCCTAAGGTTAGTTGGTATTTGGGGGCAGCCACTGCTCTTTGCTTTTACCCTCACTGCAATCAGTGGTCAGACCCTCAGGAAGCCTTATTCCTCTTAGAACCAAGTGAACTTTTACCAACTGCCATACGCAGTTTCAGATTCCCTGACCTCTGCAAGAACTGGAGAAGACAAAGGTTGAGGTCATGAAGAAGAATGCCAAGCTGAATCATGATGCCCCTTTCTCCCAAGAGGCTCAGAGCCCACCAAACTGTGTGGATCAGGAGTGGTGACACCAGATGCAGAAGGGAGACAAGAGTCCTAAGATAAACTTTATAATCAAGCTCCAAAATATAAACTTCATGGAGTGGTCACAATTTGACCATGCTGTAAAACCTGTCAAAGCAACATGAATGGGCCCTCAAAGACACATCACAAAGAGGGCTTTCAGCTAAATTATGTCTATGCTATCATGATTGAAGCCCTCATGGCCTATTTTTAGATATTTCCATTCCAGTCTGGACATTTCCATCCTCTTAGTGTCAATTTCTACTACACTATATGTGAAAACTCAGGGAAGTTACTTTAAAAACTTCAAATACCATATATATCTCTTAAACTTTCTTTTTGCTTTGGTAATTGGTTTCATTTACTGGTTCTCCTAAAACAAGTTAGATAATAATTCCCCTCCGGAGTGACAATTTCCCCTTTTTAAAAGGAAAGAACACGCTGGGCCTCCTGTAGCTACATGGAGTGGCAGATGCCCACTTCCATCGCCAACCATGGATAACCTGGATGCTGGAAGCCCACATTCTCCCAGCACTGGCACACAGGGCAACCCCTGCTCATGGCTATCTGCTGTACAGAGGCCCTTAATTACATGGTGGGTTCAACTAAGTAACAGTAACCTGATTAGACCCATTTGTCGGCTAAAGAATCCAAAGCTAAGCAATTTACCCAAGACCACAGAACACATAAAGAAACTAGAATTGAACCCAATGCTCTGAATCCAAAGCTCATTCTCCTTTTCTTTTTTTTCAAAAAGACTGCATCTCTACTTATATAAATAGATTTGCCTATTAAAAAAGTTAGTGATTCTTACACCTAATATAAAGATTCATTATTTAGATACATTTTTCCTGATGAAAACACAGTTCAAAAATCAAAACTGAAGTCAAGGTTAAAATGTGGTATGATGAATACATTTCCAATTTAACTCCAAAATGTATGTTGTAGTGTATAACAAATTGCATAAAGGTAACCCAGAATACTAGAGAAGAGGCAGGACTCACTTTTGTAAATAGTCAAAAATATTTTCAAAAAATGAATAAGAAATTTGCTATGTTTAAAAAGAAAGTTAAACCCTGGCTGGTAGCACAGTGGATAAGGCACCAGCCTGCGAACCCAAAGGTTGCTGGTTGATTCCCCAGCCAGGGCACATAACCAGGTTGCAAGCCAGGTCTCCAGCCAGGTCCTTAGCTGGAGGCAGGTGAAAGGCAGCCATACATTGATGTCTCCCCCCACCCCCTCTCTCTCTCTCTCTCTCTGCCTCTCTCCCTACACTCTCTCTAAAAATAATAAAATCTTAAAAAGGAAGTCTTTGAAAAAGCCAAGTCAGAATGAAATCTCGTCATTTGTGACAACATAGATGGACCTAGAGGGTATTATGCTAAGTGAAATAAATCAGACAGAAAATACTGTATGCTTTCATTTACATGTACAATCTATAAAGCAAGACAAACAAGCAAACAACAAAACAGATTCATAAATATAAAGGACAAGCTGATGGCTGCCACAGGGAAGGGGGTGAGCAATGGGATAAGCTAAACAGGTGAAGGGGATTAAGAGCTACAAACTTCCGGTATACAATGAATAAGTCACAAGTATATAATGTACATCATAGAGAGAATATTAGTCAGTAATGTGTTAACAACATTGTATGGTGACAAATGGTGGTCATTTTATAAGGTATTTAAATATCAAATCACTATGTTGTATACCTAAAACTAATATAAGTAGTATTGTATGTCAACTCTATTTCAATAAAAAATGCTCAAGCTTACTGTGCACTTAAAATATATATTTGAGACCCTGGCTGGTGGCACACTGCATAAGGCACTGGTCTATGAACCCAAAGGTCGCTGGTTTGATTCCCAGCCAGGGCACATAACCAGGTTGCAAGCCAAGTCTCCCGCCAGGTATGTAGTTGGAGGCAGGTGAAAGGCAACAATACATTGATGTCTCTCTCTCTCTGCCTCTCTCCCTTCCCCTTTCTCTAAAAATAATAAAATCTTTAAATAAATAAATAAAACATATTTGATTTTACTTTTAAATACTTAATATACTCTTTAAGAAATATCTATTACATAAAGTGTGCCTTATTGGTATGTCCCCTCTATCAATTACACACACACACACACACACACACACACAACCAGAAGTTCATCCATGTTTAAAATAAGGCTATCAGCACTGGTCTCAGAATTGGTAATTAACCTACTCAATAACCACAGACAGTCTCTACCACATGAAGTTTATGACTAAAGCCAGAGCCTCTGCATTAACCCTGGAAGATATGCCCCTTGCAGATGGTAAATGAGGGTCATGAGATGGTTCTCACTGCCTTCATTCCAAAAGAAGCCTTAAGCTCAGTTATTTTAGCCCTTGTAGGTGCCACAAAGGAGGAATTTCAATCCAACTTTGACCTGTCTGCATTTTAAGTGTTTATACACTTGAAACCCCTGTTGATAATTTCAGATTCTATGGAAACCTATATAAAGAGACAAACTAGGAATAGAAAATGAAGAGGAAAATAAGTGGCAAAGGAAATCTGAGATGAAATGCTTCTATCAGACATTTCTCATAAGAGAGATACAGAGGAAGTCAAACTCCAACACAATCCAGACATTCTCCAGTCAAAGATACTGACTTGTGATTTTTATGTTCCCAGTCCTTTTGATCATTTTAAAATAATGTTGACCTCCCTCTCTGAATCTTTTGAGCCTTAGGATATATTTGGGGTAATAAAGAATGTAAATGGATTGTGAGCTTGGTTCTTCTGAAGTAAGATGGTTAATTTCAAGTTAACCTGTCTAGACATATGAATAAAGTCTCTTAAAAATGGAAGGCCCACCACAGCCAAGATTTTTCCAGGGATGGCCTATAGCTGAGTAATCTCCCATGAGCTCAACTTGTTTCATGGAACAACTTTAAAACTAAGAAGGAAATAATCAAGCCTACCACATGGAAATCTCTGTGGCTGGCCTCCATTTAATTTTCTGCCTCTTTTCTTTATATTGCAGCTCTTTGTAGGTGGTATGCCGAGAGTATTTGGTTATCTGAATCCTCCCAATCTGCAAAGGAGGGTGCCCATGCCAGTTTTCTACCTCCCCTTGCTGAGGCTATGGCTGGCTAAACCCATAGAGGTGGTATCAACTTGGGGGCAATTTAGGGTAGTACAATGATGGGGAGGGCACTGTGGGCATAAGTGTGGATGACCTCAGTAGTCAGTACTGCCCTTGAAAGATCAAGAGGCCCCAGCCCTAGAACTCATGCTGCAAGACCCAGCTCTGCACCTTCCCTGGCTTGTCCTTCCCCATAGGCACCCTGGGCCCCAAAATGTCCTGCTCAAATAGCCCTGGGTCTTTCATCTCCTGAGGGCAGCTTATACAATCGCTATACCCACTCATAGGCCTCAGAGGGTGGGGCAGAGTTTGCAGAGAAGATGGACATGTGGACCTGTGGACTCCGTGGATATGAAGTGTCAGTGGCTACCTTAGCCACATCAAGCTAAGATACCTACCTATTTTTGCATGGGTCCCACTCTCAGTATGGGTCAGTACTGGAGAATGGGAACAGAAGCTCTGAAACAACCAGGTCCCTTACACAAAGACTGAGCCCATAAATCCCCAAGATCCACCCCCACCCCAGTGGAAAAGAGCCATGAAGGAAACAACTTGAATGTGGACAGAAATAAGTGATTAATTCCCCTGACTTGGGGCTTTAAAATGTATGAGCTTGTGTGAAATGGAAAAGAGGGTGAAGATAATAATGAAATCAGAGAAAACTATGTATCTGAGAACAAAGCAAAAATAGTGAATTGCTACATACCAATCATAGCAATTTATGTGTACAATTGATCATTTGTACAAAGTTACATACATCATAATCATGATTCCACATATATAATATGCATATATATATATATATATTAAGATACAAAATTGAAATTGCAACAGACACACCAAAATACCATAATTAGGGAAATCCAAATGAGTTGCTGGACCACCTAGTGCAGTATTTTCAAAAGATATGAACTCTAATTGGTTTCCCCACTCTTTAGCCCCTTACTCACTTGAAGAATACAGAACACTGGAGAGAGAGAAAATATTTTGTGGAGTTTTTTCTGTAGATGAAAACAGGGACTGTCCCCCAACTCAAACCCCTGAAACTCAGTTAGCAACCATGTGGTCACAAACATGCTGCTTAACCTCTCTCAGGTTCACCCTCTCCTGTGAAATGGATATAATAGAAGTACCTACCTCATAAAATTATTGTATTAAATGAGTTTATATATGTAAAGTGCTTAAAGCAGTACTTGGCACAGGCCAGTGCTATGTCACTGTGTTATTAAGCAGATGGAGACGCCCCAGAAGACAGAGCTAGCCTAGAGCCATTCTGAGTCCTACCCAACAAGACTGAGTTTCTGTGTGTACTGGATCCCTGAAGAACAGGGCTTAGTGGGAAGCAGCCAGCCAAAGGAAGGGCATCACCCATATCAGGGACCATGCTAGCCACAGGGTGGGCGGCCTCTGGCATCCCCATGAAAGGGCCCACAAGGGAAAGATACCTGAAATGTCAACCAGACCCAGAGATCCGGCAGCTGGCTTACGATGGTGAGTTACTGTCCCCCCAGGGCTTGTTTCTGCTCTGTCCCCTCCTTCCTCCCATTCACTAACCCTGGAGGAGCCAATTATCACAGCTAGCCAGAGGGCAGAGAAAATGACCATGAAAGAGGGGAGATGGACCTAAGAATTCCTCTCCTGTCCCAAGCCACCACAAACATACAGCCCACAAAAGGCCCTCACACGGGGAGATGTGACCTTTTACTGTATTGAGACTCCAGATCATTTTATAGGAATGAGTATTCTCAAGACAATGGGAGACAGTTTTCCACAAAAGCAGAGCCAACAGATTTGGCCCCCCATTAGATCAATGTTTCTCTCTCACATTGATCTATGTTTCTCTCTCGCTCTCTCGCTCTCCCCCAACCCCCTTCCCCCCATTACCCTCTCTCTAAAATCAATAAGCATGTCTTTTGGTGAGGACAAAAAAATTAATACAAAAATAAAATTAAAAATAAATGTTAACTACTTCCAGGCTCAGCCTTGGAGATTTTTTATACTTGCCTCCTCCTAGGAGAATCCAACAGAGCTGAGTGGCAACAATGTAAGACAATAACCAAATTGGATCGAGGATCTAGGACTGTAGGCACAAGGCTAGACACCCCAGTCAAAGGGAAGATGACAGGAAGGCAGCGTTGTAAACGCCTGCTTCCAAATAACTCTCCCGCTGGCCCATTGTACATAGCCAATATTCAACCACTGGAGTATCATTCCTTTGGGTTAAATTGTCCCCCAAAGAATCAGTATGTTAAATTACTATTTACAGTCATTTCTATTTTAATATGTCTTGGTTTACTGAAAACAATTTTAACACCAAAGCCAGAAGAGAGGGTAGAGTTGAAAGGATGGAGAAAGAGGAACCAGGAGGAATCGGGGGAAAACCTTACCTTACAGAATGGGAAACTAAGGCTCAAAAGAATGAAGATAATTATTCAATATCACACAGCTAATCCATCACAGTACTATAGCTAATCAGTGACAAAACTATAGCAACCTCTGATTATCAAGCCAATGTGTTCTCTACTAGTATATATTCCATGCTGACAATTCTTTATACCAGATGCAATAAATACTTGGCTATTAGAAATTAACTGGACTAATGGCTTTCTTTAGCATTTCTTTAGCCAAATTCTGGGTACACAACTGATACTCAATAAATGTTTTTTGATTAATTATTAATAAAACTTTGTTATAGGGTGCTAGTGTTATTTTTCAATTGCTTTCACATTTATCATCTCATGTTTACCTGCAGAGCTGATAGGGTAGGTGTTAGTCAACTCAAGAACAGGAAGCTCAGGCTCTGAAAGGTCCCATGCCTTTCCACAGCAGGCACAGGCGTCCTGACTGGTTGCCATGCCAGTGTTCTTCCATGGCCCGAACTCAATAGCACTGCAAGAGCCAGAAGAGTTAATGTGGGTGCAGCAGCAGATGGCTCCTTCCTGCCTACAGAGGTGATTTTGTATCCCCAGGAACCTTTCTCCACCCTCATGGGGCGGGGCAGGCCCGCACTAGCTTTTATGAGTTCAGTTTATAATAGAGAAACAATGGGTTTGCCACTGCGCCCAGTGTTTCCACACAGGGAGCAAGAGGCAGCCCAGCTGCAGCCTGAGGGCACCTGGGTTTCCACCCATGAAGAGTCAGTCCTAGTTGTCACACATTGGTCATCTAAAAGTCCTTTGGGTAAAACTCACGTTTTTGTTTTTTTTTTCTTTTAGGGCACACAAACACACACACACTTTTTACATAGTTTTGAATTTTATTATTAATACATTACTATTTTTTTCAGTAGACCCTTAGACAGCAGCATCAGAACTTTCTGCCTTGTTTTTATCTTTGTATCTTCAGCACCTAGCTTGAGTAACATAGAGGTTTGACAAGTATTTGTTGAAACAAAATTAGGGTGGCTGTAATACCCATTGGGAAGGATAAACCATGAAATCATGAACTCTTCAGTCTGAACGAGCCTGTGCTAGATCATTAATGAGGACAGGCACTCTGGGACAGCCAGAGCCCCATCCTGAGTGTGAACAATAAGAGAAAGGGCTGGCTGACAACAAGTCCCCAAATAGACAAGGAAGTCCCAATCTCATAATCCCAGGTTTCAGAACTGAGTTGTATTATACTTCAGGTCCCTTCGATTCCACTTTCAACATTAGGATTTACGACCGAA
The DNA here is from genome assembly GCA_004026585.1 of Noctilio leporinus. NCBI lineage: Eukaryota > Metazoa > Chordata > Mammalia > Chiroptera > Noctilionidae > Noctilio > Noctilio leporinus. Next base: position 117,516 of record PVIW01000292.1, read on the forward strand.
AAAATTGTGAGAGTTGACACCAGCTAAGCTCCTGGGAGACTATCAAGGCGATGAGACCTGGAGTGGTTTCTACAAAGTCTGCCCAGGCCTCCCCTTCCCATCCCACACATGTGGGTTCAGGGAAAAACTCTGCTTGTTATTATCGTTCAAAGAAGAGACCTGAGATAGAACCAACTGGTGTGGGTGAGCTATTAATGTCTTCTCCAGGGCAAACTGGAGACACCTGTTTTCCTTCTTACCTCCAGGTCAGCATTTCCAGAGGGCAGAAGAATGTGTCTTCAATGGGATGGGCCAAATGCTCACTGATTTGGACCCAGGGCTTGGTGGAGTCTGATGGTCTTACTCTCGTATTAAGTGGAAGAGTGGAAGAAAGAATTTCCCTCTACAACATATGAAAACAAGACTGAGTTCTGAATAAACAAAAACTGTCTAAGTTTTACAGGCTGAGGCAACTTTTTTGAGAAAGGGGAATATAGCATCATTGTTCTTATTTCTATGGCTCATTGTGGGATTTTTGGATTCTGTTTCTGTTCATTCTTTGTTGTGTTTTTAAGTAGCCTAGTGCTTACTATATTCCCAACACTGCTCATATAGTATCCTATTAAATTTTCCCATTTGATCTATGTGTTTAGACATTATTATGTCCACTTCCTAGGTAGGGCCATTGAAAAAGATAAATGAACTAACCCAAGATCACGCATCTAACAGCCAGCACAGCAATGTGACCCACAGTCAGCCCTAGATGATTCCAAAACCTTTGCATTTTCTAGTATTTAAGGCCACATTTTTGTCCCACCATCTTCCTTCCCTGCTTCAATGACTCTTTCCTAAGGACCAACTAGGTACACAATACTGGTTCCCAGGGAAAGAGATGGCTTTAAGTATAACCTAAAAAGCTCTATTGCCTTCAACACCTTTGTAAGATATTGGAGAAAACTGCCTTGGGTTCCTCTACCACTCTACATCGAGTGGCATTTGCACCAAGAGCTATAGTAAGCAGCACTCCTAGCCAAAGTAGGCACAAGTGGGGAGGTCTCCCACAGAGGCGGGGCACCCAACAGCAAGGGCAGTAGAGCCCAGAAGAGGACAAGGCCTACCTAGGGGTCATGACAGAACCAGGAGGAGGATAAGATTAGTAAGTAGATCCCAGAAAATGATTGACATAGAGATGCATCATCAGAGCATTTACTGACTTATTTTGGTGCTTTTTTTTTAAAGATTTTTTATTTATCATTTTTAGAGAGAGGGGAAGGGAGAGAGGCAGAGAGGGGGAGAGACATCAATGTATGGTTGCCTTCACCTGCCTCCAGCTACAGAAGTGGCTGGAGATCTGGCTCACAACCTGGTTATATGCCCTGGCTGGGGAATCAAGCCAGCGACCTTTGGGTTCGCAGGCTGGCGCCTTACCCACTGTGCCACCAGCCAGGGCTTATTTTGATGTTGAATGAGTATCTTTCCATCTCTCATCTTGCCCCTTCTAGACAGAAAAAGTCGTAGAGGTCAAGAAGGAAGTGACCCTGCCTACATCTTGTTTATCCCCTACTCCTTTCTCCAAAGAAAATTGCACATTATCTGACACATACTGCCTGGTGTCAAGGATGATTGAATGAATGAATGAATGGATGAATGAATAGGGACACTGTTAGGAGCATTGCACTCATCTCAGAAAAAATAAACAACATGAATAAGAGCACACAGAGGGGAACAATCAGGACATGGAGGAAAAACACCAGCCTAACTCTAGTTAAAAGTGAATACTAGGGACCCTGGCTGGTGGCATAGTGGAAAGGTGCTAGCCTATGAACCCAAAGGTTGCTAGTTCAATTTCACAGCCAGGGCACATAATCAGGTTGCAAGCCAGGTCTCTGGCCACATCTGTAGCTGGAGGCAGGTCAAAAGCAACCATACATTGCTGTCTCTCTCCCTCTCTGCCTCTCTCCCTCTCTCCCTCCCCTCTCTCTAAAAATAATAAATAAAAATCTTTAAAACAAAATGAATACTAAGGAGCGGTAAGAAACTGAGTTAGGGAGTCAGGGTAGGCCTATCAATGGAGATATTGGGAGCTAAAACTTGTATGTCTATCTACCAGCCATTTTGTGGCAGTAGGGAAAAAAATACGTAACTTCGATAAAATATTTGGTTTCTTAAGTTCCCTATGATGTTAAATGACCAGATGAAAATTTGTTCTTTCAACCTTTTTTAGGTTCACTTTGCAGGAATATTTTGAAGACAGGTACAAGTTTGGCTTTTATTAGTTTAATTGTACAGACATACTGTTCATGTTAAGCCTATTTTATGGACAAGAACTTGAAGACCAGAGGAAAAAGGAGCTTTCGATAAAGCTTGGCAATGAATAGGCTTCCTACACCCTGGTCTGTCTGATAAGCTGTTGGTCCTCACCGACTCTGCTCTCTTCCTGTGGGTATTTCAGTGAGTAGCCTGTCTCCAGCCAGACTATTTCTGCAGCTCTCAGAGCTTGAGAAATGAATTCCTGTTTCTGGCTTCACCTTCTTCATAAGCCCCCAGTTACTGAAATCACCAGTGAGACATTAATTAAGATTTTTCAGAATTACCATGCTTCCTCAGAATCTGCTTTAAGCTCCAAAAGACTCCCCTGCAATCTGTTTCACTCTGGTCCTTCCTTTACTTGTGAGCAAGGTCTGACAGGGCTAAAGAGAAAGAAGAGGAGGGAGAAAGGAGAGGAACAGTTTGTTTCATTAGTTAGGCAGCCCACTTACCTCAGTTTCCCCATCCTGGGAGAGGCAGATTTAATGGCATTCACTGGGAGATTTTTATCTAAATTCATTTAAAGCCCTCTGAAAATTAAGTAAAATGGCAAAAAGAAAAAGAAGAAATGGAGGGAAGAAAAAAGTCCCATGGCATTAGGTCTTCTCTGTTTCTATGGAGAGAGCTTTCAAATAATTCATGCCCCACCTGTTACATACGCCCTTCAAATTAACTTAGAATTTTACTACATTTTTGGCTAATAAAATTCTCCTTATTCATCAAACATGCTCTCCAGGTACGGCGCGCATGGCCCAAACTCCACTTTTGAAAGTTGCTTATTGTAGGTAGCTCTGCCATTATGGGCTGATTATAGTTTATAGATGATTTGCTTCTTCCAAAACAGATGTTTCCAATGTCTTGTCTCCAAGACAAAGTGCCAAAGGCTCAGTCCTCATAAGCCATTTAATAGGAGCCAGTGGGAACATGCACAGTAAAAAGATAGTATGCATGTACGTGTAGCTTCTAGACAGAATATTCAAGGTGCTTTAGCTTCTATGATAATGACTTGATGGTCACATTTCTAAAGGGGAAAAAAATAAAGATTTTTAGTTACTTTTATAATCATGTATTATTACGCCAGTGAGAAATGGCCTTTTTATCCAGGTATCTGTACCTGATTATAGTAATAACAATAATAATAAGATATGTTTTTATAGGCCTCAAATTCCAAAGGCCCTTGAGCACTTCATATCATCATCATCATTATTATAACTCACCATTATTATACATGGACAGTCTGGGCATGTAAGTAAGAACACTTGTTTAGAATCTGACTCATTCATAATGGTAAAGTCAGTGGTTCAAATCCTAGGAAGGCCGCTGACGAGCAAAGGTGGTTTCTGCTTCACTAGTGCTTCATGTCAACAGGAGTGGGGCCAGTGGTCCCCAAGGAAATGAAAGGTTGCCATATCAACCACCACTGTTGCCTTAGCTCAGGCCTGGAGATGAGTCTTCAAAGGACTGACCTATGCTGGCTGCTGACCACTTCATTTGGATTCTCTGAGACTGTGCCCCAATTTCAAATACTTTTCTCTTTTGACTATTGTAGTAGTTTGCTAGGGATGCCTAACAAAATATCATAGACTTGGTGGCTTAAAAAACAGAAATTTATTTCATCATTGTTCTGGAGGCTAGATGTCCAAGACTAAAGTTTTGGCCAAGTTGGTTTCTTCCAAGACCTCCCTCCTTGGCTTGTAGATGGTTGTCTTCTCCCTGTGTCTTCATAGGGCCTTCCCTCTGTGCATGTCTGTGTCTTAATCTCTACTTCTCATAAGGACAACAGCCATATAAAACTAAAGCATACCCTAATGATATCTTTTAATTTAGTTACCTCACTAAAGACCACATTCCCAAATACAATCGCATTTGGAGAGACTAAGGTTAGGAGTTCAACATATAAATCTGGAATGGAGGGCAGGGGACACAATCCAGTCCACTATATTGTGAGTATGATCCATATAGTCCCTCCACCCAAACTTCAACCAAAATCCTGCGAAATATAGAACTCCTCCCTGTGGTCTTTCCATGGGTCCCATTCAAATTGAAGTCCAAAGTCACTTCCTCAAAGAGGCCTTCCATGATTCCAGAAACTAATAATGTTGTGCATCCCACCTCCCAATTACATTGCCCAATTTACATTTTTATAGCATTTATCAATATCTGAAATTGCCTTGTTAATTTATTTGTTTACATTGCAGTTTGTCTTTCCCACTAGGCTCTGTAGCAGAAACCTTATCAGGGTTTATAGTTTCATCCCAAGGCCTAGGATAGAACCCAGGGCTCAAATTCTTTTGTTCCCAGTAATAAAGGCTCATAAACCAGATTTTGTAAATACCTAAAAGACAAATTGATCATGCAGAGGACAACCCACATTATACCAAGCTCACCATGCTCATATACTAAAGAGGATGCCATTTTAGTAATTCACCCTAAGCAGTAACTCTTCCAAAGATTTGATACTTAATGTGCTTGTGACCAGCAGCACATCCTACTCATGTAGTAGACAGGCCTACAGAAGAGGCCAAACATAATCACAAGGTGATATATTATATGTGGACTCTGAGAAGGGGAGACTGATTAATTGAATATTTAACCTCATTTTGCTAACTGATCTGATCTCACAGTACAAATGGTCTTTCCAATGTCATTGGAAGACACATATTCCAGTAACAAAGGCTTCTGGTTAGTGCTTATAGCAGCAATGCCAGCATTTGCTTCTATGACTTACCTTTTCCTAGGTTTCTAAGGGCTTACCAATCCCTTTTTTCACTGATGAACTCTTGCTTCAGGTATATTAAAACATTACGTTGTTCATGATCAAGTTTTAGCCCAAGAATCAATCTGCCCTGATCCACATCAAAAGCTTAGCTCTTAGGGGGCAAATATTTCCTTCATTTAAAGTCCTAAGTATTAGCGAAAGCATAAATACAGAATAATACCTCGCCAGCATTTATTCATTCAAAAATATGTAGTGAGCCCTTCTATGTTCCAGGTTGTGGGGACAAAGTGATGAACAAGATAAAGACCTCCCTTTTCAAAGTGGTTTTTTTCTGCTGGAAGAGGACAGTAAACAAGCAAACAAAGTAATAGGCAAGAAAATCCAAGGGAGTGACGCACATTGTGATACAAGTCAAAATAGGGTGACATAAAAAAAATGACCTCCCTTCTCAACAGAGGAGACAAAAAGTTGAAAACAATGACAAGGAAGCAATTGCATACAGACCTAGAGGGAGAACATTCCCAGAGGAGGACACAGCAAGTGCGAAGGCCTCATAGCAGGGCTCAGTGAGAGGCAACAAGCTTAAAGGAACAGCAAGCCAGCCCAGAAGTGACGGTGGGGTTTGCAGAGGAAGCAGGGCACATTGAGAGGCTAGGGCACACAGAAGCTGGACCTCCCTGGGCCTGGTAACAAGAGTGAAGTGGGAAGCTATTGGAAGGTAAAAGAAAACATAGGATTTGATTTACATTTTTAAAACATCACTCTGGTTATTGTGTGTAGAATGGACAATGGTGTACAAGGATAGAAACAGAGAACCAGTTAGGAGAACATTGCTGAAGCACAGGAAGGAGATGATAACATGCAGACTGGGTGATTGCAGTGAAGATGAAGAGAAGTGGGCTGTTTCAGACCTTCTGGGGAGGTAGAGCTGGTCATTAGTTAGGTTTGAGGTGTCTATTGACCAAGTGGAGATGCCAAGTTGGTCATCAGAGAGGAGAGGCCAGAACTAAAAGTCGAATTTAAAAATAGAGCTACAAAGTGTGAAGTCATGAGCATATATATTTTAAGTTAAGCCATCTGCCTAGGTGGAATCACCCAGAAAGGAAATATGGAGTGAGAAGAGAAACAACCCTGGTGCACTCTAACATTCCCATCAGAAAAGGCATTGCCAGCAAAGAATTTCAGGAAAAGTGGACAATAAGCAGGTGGGAAAAATCAAGAGAATGAGGTGTCATAGAAGCCAAGAGAAGAAAATACTCAAAAGAGAAGGTATGGTTAACTGTGTGGAATATTTATAAGAAACTGAGTAAGATGATGACAGACATGCAAATATTGAGATCAGTAGTGCAGTTGAAAGAGAAATTTGGGTTTAATAGTGTGACTGGAGCCCAACTGAGGTAGGTGGAAGAGAAAAAGTATAGTAAAGAAGTATAAACAGTATTTATAGATAGATTTTTCTTGATTTGCAAAAAAAAGAGCAAAGAAATTAGAGGAAGAAGTAGCTTCAACAGGCAAATACTATTTTAAGAGGTAAGTTTCAAGAGTATATTTGCATGCTGATCAGAATGATCCCAGAAAGAGGGAGAAATCAATGATGTAGTTTTGGGAAAGCCACAGGGATGAGGTCTAGTGCATAGAGAGAAGGGCTGGCCTTTTTTAGAAGCAGGGACTCATGGTCCAAAACGAGGGAAGTAAAGTATAGCTAAAGGTGCATGTAAGCTGGTATAGCAGAGAAAGTATGCAACTGATTTCTTCTATCTTCTCCAGGAATTATGAGACCAAGCTGCCAGTGGAAAAATGGTAGGAGGAAATGAAAGGAAGTGAAAGAGGTTTGAACGGACAGGGAAAGTGCAGTAGGATGATTATACACTGCAGAGGGTGAATCTGTGATTTGGGCTCATGAATTTGAACGAGCCCAGACAACACCAAGTTCATGATTTATAGTGACTACAAAGCAAGGAGAACAGTGAGCTGGAATGGTCAGAGAAGGCTTCCTTCAAGAGGTGGGACTTAATGAATGTGTACAACTTAGCCAGGCCATCCAGGCAAGAGGATCGGTAAGAGCAAAGCACAGAAGTAGAGATGAACACAGTAGACCAGTTGGTTACAGAAGAGCAGTGGGAGATGGAAGTGGGAAGGAGTTTAAACAGAGTCCAGAGAGCCTAATGGAATAGGTTTGATGAAAGAGAAAGTAACAAGGGTAAAGCAGGATTTTAGAAGATTAGTATAGCATTGGTATGTACATAGTATAGGCTAGAAGGAGCTTTCTGGCCAAGAGGAGTGGCCATACTTAAGCCCAGGAGACCAGGATTGACTAATTACATTGGTACAAGGAAGATACAGACAAAGCAAAGACCCCTGTCCTTAGGATGACACCTTTATCCATCCACCTGCTCCCTGAAGACCTCACATTCCCTTTGGGAAAAATGAAAAGCTGAGAATATTTTTCAAGATTTTGTTCATTTTGAAGCTGTTGGATGAGTCCATTCTAATGTCCATATCTCCTGAGAAAAATAGTCTATCCACTATCACAGCCAGATGGACTTGACGATATCACGTGATTGAAAAATGCCAGCTATGTGTTAAGCCTGCCTTTCTTCACTCAATCCTCAGAACCACCCTTTGAAGTAGGTATTTTTGCTATCCCCATTTACAGCAAGAAAACGGCACCAGAAAGCCTTTGAGTAATTTTCCCAAAGTCACTCAACTCGTAAGGAGAGGTGTCAAGCCCAGGGAGAAGTCAAGCCCATACTGAAATCTGGGCTATCGAACCACTTCCACAAGGTCCCTGACCAGACATTGGCCTTGTAGAAGGAAACACCACAAATGGAAGAGACCATGGTCCCAAGCTCAGCAGGAAAACGTGAGGACCAAATTACTTGTGGTCTAACTGAAATACTGAAATGTTCAGGGCATGTGTGTATTTGGGGGGGGGGGGGTGATCACAAACAGGGGGCATCCCCCATAAGGTCAGGTAGAGACCTGTTAGCTGCAGAGACCCAAAGAGGAAAGCAGAGATAATAAAGCATCTAAATTTAAACCGACATGCAAACCTCAGTTTTATCATTATAAAACCACCTTCTCCCCAAAATCATTCCAAGGAAAGCACCAAATTAAGGGCTTATTGTGCTATCCTGACACCTAGTTTCTGAAGAGAAGAGATTAAATTTATTAATGGGGCATAGAAATGGGATACATATCCTCTAGGACCTAATGGACAATATTTTTGGTTTTTCCTGCCATTTTACTTATTTCAGCTACATTTGGCTCCTGGGCCACCAATGGCTGAAGCGGGTATCAGTTTGTGTAAGGCACATAGCAGAGCCTTCCAGAATACAGAACTGATAAACGTACTTATGTTCGTTGTTATCACTCTGGAACTTGCAAGCTTGATGGTGGTGTATAAAGTCAGATTATTCCAAATACATTCAGAGAAAGAGAAGATGAAATGGAAGAGTTTATTTTGTTTCTCCCAGTAGGTCAGTTTTAGAAACACAAAGTGCTCTGGGGTCACTTGGAAAATAAAGAAAATGGAATGTATCCGACTGCTGCCCAGGCTAGGGAAGCAAATCCCCAAATCACACAGAACTAGGAAGGATTTGGTTTCATTAAAAGCAGCCACTGGCTTTTGGCCCCAGAAGATGAAAGCAAAAGCCCCTTAAACAGGCTCGAACATGAGCTGAATTTCCGGACAAGTCCCCAGGGTGCCAGGACTGTTTGAAAGGAAGGCATGAATGTCCACATCTTTCCAGAGATTTCAAAAAGCAGAGCAGTTCCAAACACATTGATCCCAACCTCGTGGAAGAGTACAAGGAATGAGGAACCAACATGTCGAGTGCTAGAAAGACTGTTAGATTTAATTCTCCTAAAAATCCTGGATGTAATACTATCTCCATTTTACTGATGAGGAAACTGAAGCCCCAGTGAGGTTCAGTGGCCTTCTGAATTCACTTCGTAAGCAGCAGCACCACAAACCATGAAGTCTTTCTAACATCAAAATCCATGCTCCTTCAAGCACTTCACAGAATAAGTGTTTCCAAGTCGGTGGGGTCAGATTTTCACCAGCACTAGCTTCCTCCATCATCATAAATCAGGTCCTTTGGCTTTTTACTTGAGTCCACCAAATTTATATCTTGCTCTAGCCTAGTTCCCAGAGCTAATTACTAAAAGCCTGATGTCTAAGTGAGAAAGTTCATTTCCTAATTTGGATGTTCAGATGGGCCCTCCTCCAGAAAGAATAGAAGTTGGCCATCCAGCCTCTGTACAACTCCACAGATAATGAACGGGGTCAAAAATGAAGCCAAGAAAATGTATGTCCTAATGATACATGCTTTTATGTCTGGTAGATCACAGATCTGGGGTTCTGAGCTTTCTAGCACTGATCTAAAATGGGGAGGACAAAAGGGGTGGAGGGTAGAAGGGAAGGGGGGAAGGAACGGGGGGAAAGAAAAATTACGAGATTTGTTATATCCACAAATTAAAAAAACAAAACCACCAGATGAAATAAACACTATCTAAACATCCTTATAATAATAAACTAAGAGCTATTTTGTGTATCAGCTCTTATCCTACAGATCATTTCAGGAAAAGGAGTCCTTCAGGGAATCAGGGCACTACTGTCTCCAGAGCACACTGCCTGTTTCTCTGCTAAGACAGCAGTGAGCATGTTTCGGAAGCATCAGACCACAGGCTCTTCTAGGAGACATCTCACACCTACTGTCACTCACAGGGAAGATCACAAGAGAAGGTTCTTGGACCCCTGCAATCTTACCCCAGAGAAAAACCTCAGCCTTCTGGAAGTTAGATATCAGCCCTATAGTTTCTCACCCAAGGTGATCTGGGGAGTATTTCTAAAGGCACAGAATCCCATCCAAGAGGGTGAAAGTACATTCCTTCCCTTCAGGAATGGCTCTGGTCCTGGGAAAGCGTACTTGTTAAGAATCTGACATTTCCACCTAAAATAATAGTACCCACCAAGATCTAGATTTTGGTTTTAAAAGTTTTAGAAATTCAATTTGTTTTCTCAATATCCCCTCCCTTGTGGGAGCTCCTGAACCCCAAAGAACAATCTAGTATGTCAGAAGATTTCAAGCCTGAGTTTGCAGGGCCCAGTCGACATCTGCACACACCTGGCTGGTGTGGCTCAGTGGATGGGCACCAGCCTAAGAACCCAAAGGTCACTGGTTCCATTCCCAGCCAGGGCACACAGCCAGGTTGCAAGCCAGGTCTCCAGCCAGGTCCATAGCTGGAGGCAGGTGAAAGGCAACCATACATTGATACTTCTCTCCTTTTTTTTCCTCCCTCCCTGCCCTTCTCTTTGAAAATAATGAATATTTTGTAAAAAATCTGCACACAACCTTCAGCTCCTGCTCTGAAATCATGTGCCCTCCTCCCTCTCATTAAACCTCCCATAGAACTACAAGGGGCAAGAGACACACCCTCACCGTCCCTCCAGGGGCCCCGGCGTCAACTGCTGCATCGAAGGAGGCCAGGGTAAGCAAGCGCGGAATGCAAACCCTGGGAACCGGCAGTGTCAGCACACGTGGCTCCTCACACCTGTCGTTGGACAAGATATAGTGGAACCCTCCCCTGGTTTGGCACTTTTGCATGGTGTGCACTTCTAGAGGTGAATCCAAGTGCCTTTCCTAGCCGGGGATTCTGACTGTCTCCAGGTTGAGAGGTGAAGCACTTGACATTTGGCTGCCATGCTGTTGTGAGCACGTCTGACTTTGCACAAGGCATGTGGAAATCAGAATGTACCTGTCACAGGTGTCAGCCTCCGTATGACAGGTTACAGATCTGAAGAGTGGTCACAACTTGCTGTTCCTCATGGCAAATATCTCTTGGTGACCTTTCATCTGTAGATGGGCAGGTGCCAGCCTTTTCATTGCTAATGTGCTCCTTTCTCTCCCACCGGTTTCCTTCCAGCTCTGTGGCTGTATGATGCAAATTTATCAGAGACAGTAACTGGGAGTGAGAGCTGTTCTCAGACCACATGAATCATGTCTGAAAATGGCAGTGACTTTTTCTGACCAATAGGATACCAGTGTAGTTACAACTTTTATATAATAAATCAACATGCCAATCCTTTCTGCATTTAACAACAGATGATTCAATACCACTTAGCTTTCTAATTTATTTTATTATTTATTTAGGTGCACCCTGCCTCATCTGACGAAAGATTATAGGTAGCTATTACATTTTATAGACATAGGCAGTTCTACTGCTGTCTTCAGTTTTCACAGTACACATTGGACTTAATCAACTGATTGCTCTTTAAGGGGACACAATTTTCCATTAAGCATATCACCGTTGATAATCCCACAACTGTTTGGGTGGCTGGTTACTCAAATGGCATTGTGTTCTTTCTTTGATGAATGGTGACCAGAAGTGTGTTAATCTTATGAATGTTTCTACTTTTCTCACCAAGCTTATGTAATGTAATTTTATTTTACTTTATTTTTGCTATACTATCACCTTCACTTACTGAAACACAATGTACTGACAGCCATTAAATTTTTTATTAAAATTTCTGACCAAAAGCTTACTTTATAGTTGTATTTTTTACATATTTGCAACTCTCTAAACCCAGACCTTCACAGATGAACACAGAAAATCATAACTAAAATCTGCTTACCTGGAGCAAAAAACAACTGGAGCCACAAACTGGAAGAAACACTTACATAGTAATTTTGACAAATTGCTGGAGGCTGAATTTGGACCACCAGGAGACTAAGAAACTCTCAAAGGCCACAGGCTAAGTGAGGCCCCCAGGCTTTTGTGAATTGTACCTCTAGGAACCTCAGCAGGTTCTCGCAGTGAGCCAAGAAAGATGTCCTTATGGCTATGGGAGGAGGGGAAAACCACTTGGAGCACATCAACATGTTGAGAACATTCTCCAGAACAAAGTCCTATTCTCGATGAAAAAGTCTTTGCCTTATCCCATAGAAGACTTGATGCCATAAAACGGAAAGTTCAATGACCCGACACCAGCACCTTCTAGCCTTCCTGTCTCACCTAAGGGAGGGGGAAGAAGCTTAAACACACTTGTTGAGGTTACTGCCCAGGACGTAGGTCTACTAAAAGACTAAGATTTTTATCTTTAGATTATATTAACACCTTCCCTCCCTGATATCTCACCACCACATAAATAGGATCCGGTATAATACCAGTGGATTACAGTTGAAAGAATTGCAAGGTGCAGGCTCTACTTAAGGAGGAATTCTTAAGAAAGACCAAAGTAGATAGAGGAGACAAACAGAAGGATGCCAGAGAAATTTGAAACTTCTGGCACCTAAAGTTATAACACAATCCTAACCCTAACCCAACTCCAAATTTGATTACAAACTTAAACTTTACACTAAAGACCTTTTATTCGAGTTCTTATTACCCAATACATTATGCCCAGCTTTCAACACCAAAAAAGAAAAAAAAAATTACAAGATATGCTAAAAAGAAAGGAAACAGTATGAAGAGATAAAGCAGGAACAAGACTCAGATATGACACAGATTATAGAATTATCAGGCAGAGAATTGAAATAACCATGATTAATATTGTGAAGTCTCCAAGGGGAAAAATAAACAACATGCAAAAACAGATGGGAAAGGTAAGCAAAGAGATGGAAACTCTAGGAAAGAATATAAATAAATGCTACAAATCAAAAACACTGACCAGAAATAAAGAATGCCTTTGATGAGCTTATCACTAGACTAGGCTTTGCTAATGAAAGAATTAGTGAGTTTAAAGATATGCCAATATAAACTTCCCAGGTTGAAATACAAAGGGAATAAAGAATGATAAAAACATAACCTCCAAAAACTGTGGGACAATTTGAAAAAGTGTAACATAAAAATAACGGGAATATCAGAAGAAGAGCGAATAGGACAGAAGCAATACTGTAATGAAGCAACAGTGATTATGGATGTAACAAAATTAATGACTAAACTGTAGGCCCAGGAACCTCAGCAAACACCAAGCTGGATAAATTTCAACAAAACACTACACATAACTATATCATATTAAAACTGAAGAAAAGCAAAGGAAAAAGACCCAAAAAAAATCTTAAAAAAAAAGAAAGAAAAGAAAATCCTTACCTATAAAGGAAACCTGATATAAGTTAAGAGTTACAGTAAAGATTTCTCATCAAAGCAAAGGCAATTCAATGGAGAAAGTATAGTTTTCAATGAAGGGCGGTGGAACAGTTGAACATCCGTACACCAAAGAAACTGACACAGACCTAACACACATCACAAAAATTAATTTCAAAATGGATCATAGACCTAAATGTAAAACTCAAAACTATAAAACTTCTAGAAGAAAATCTATGTTAACCAAAGTTTGGCAATGAGTTTTCATATAGATTGCCAAAAGCATAGTCCATGAAAGACAAATTGGACTTCACTAAAACTTAAAATATCTACTCTCTGAAATACACCATTAAGAAAATCAGCACACAAGCTATAGGCTGAGAGAAAATATTTGCAAAACATATATCTGATAAGGGACTGGTATCCAAAATGTACAAAAATTCTTAAAACTCAGCATTATGAAAACCTATTTTAAAATTCTGAAGAGACACCTTACCAAAAAAGATATTCAGATGGCAAACAAGCTTGTGAAAAGATGTTCCACATCATATATCATTAGGAAATTACATATTAAAACAACAGAGAGAGGCCACTAAAAATCTACTATAATTACTAAAATTAAAAAATACATACTTAAAATACCAATGCTAGTAAGGAACTTTCATTCCTGGTTGATGGCAATGCAAAATGGTCCCGGCACTTTAGGAGATAATTTGACTTTTTCTCATCAAGCTAAACACAGTCTTAGCACGCAACCCAGCAATCGTGCTCCTGTAATAATATGCCCTAGAAATGTTTGAACTGATTTGAAAACTTAAGCCCATAGCAAAACCTATACCCAAATGTTCATAATAGTTTTACTTATTTATAAACCCTCAAAACTGGAGGCAACCAAGATGTCCTAATTAGGTAAGTAGATAAGTTATGGTACACTCATATAATGGAATATTATTCAACAATAAAAAGGACTGAGCTGTCCAGATACACAAAAACATAAAGCAACCTTAGATGTGTATTATTAAGTATAAGAAGGCAATCAGAAAAGGCCACATATATGATTCAAATTATATAACATTCTGGAAAAGGCAAATCTGTAGAGACAGTAAAAAAATCAGTGCTTGCCAGGTGTTCAGGGAAGAGAAGCAGGCTAAAAAGGTGAAGCACAGGGCATTTTTTAGGGCTGTGAATCTATTCTGCATAGTATCGTAATGGTGGATACATGAAGTCATGCATTTGTCAAAATGTATAGACTTTCACAGCACAAAGTGTGAAATTTAATGTATGTAAAATTCTGATCATTTAGGAGGTATGGGTGGGGGATCAGAACTCACAAGGATAGAATACAGACTATTACAAAAGACTCTAACTATATTACACATGCATGAAACAGTATCACTGACAAAGGTGGAAGGAAAAGGTGCTGGCCCACGTAACTTTGGAAGCCAGAGTTTTTAAGATGGGCAAAAAGCAACTACATATATATGTTAGCACTGTATTATTATTGATAAAGTTGTTTCCACAGGGATGCAGGTTAATAATTCTGATACTTGGGGAGGGGGACAGAGGGGAGCAAAAAGGGGATGGATGTAATACAACAACAATAAAATTTAAAAAAAATTAATTCTGGTACTGATATGTATGTGTATACACACACACACACATATATATATGGAATAAGAATTTATAGATAAGCAAAGGAAGGAATCTAGAATGATACATATGGTAATAGATTAGAGCTTCAGACATCAATATGAAGTTATGTTCAGCTTCATATATCTGGTTACATTTAGAAATATTTATAGATATGTGCATATACGTGGATTTGTATATACATATATTTCCTTACTCTGCCGGCTGAGAGAGCCTAGAACCAACACCACCACAGTAGCAATGAGCACCCCTGTCATCCAGGTCTTGGTTTCCAGTATCATCCTTCAAGAAAAGCTCAATTCTATGAATGAGGCAGGAAATATGCAAGATGACCCTAGGGCATCATACAGTGTCAAAAAATAAAGAAGTACTCAAAAGTAAATCTTACAATGCTGAGGTTATGTCTAAGGAACTCAGGAAACAACTGAAACGCTCCCCATGGCCAAAGCTGCAACAAGTGAGCAACACAGTAAATAAAATAGTATTAGATTATAACTTCAAATCTTCTGTGCAAAACAATTCCAAATAACACACATATGCCCGTCTCAAGCAGGTAGAAGATCCCTGAAGTGTGTCATATAATAACCTCCTTCCGGAGAGGACAGGGGTAGTGAATAACTTCATAGTGGGGAAACCAAACGAATATTACTTCACTCAGAGATAAAGGTCATTTTGATAATATATACTCTTGATATGATGTGATGGGATAAAAATGGCAATTTACCTCTGTGGTGTTTGTTTGTTTTTCCCAGAAACCAGAACCACAGTCTAATTACTAAGGAAAAAAAAAAAAAAGGAAATCTCATTGAGGGGCATTCTCCAATATACCCAACCAGTACTCCTCAAAACCATCAAGTTCATCCAAAACAAAAATGGAATGAGAACTTCTCACAGACAAGCAGAGACATGACTGCTAAATGTGTGGTGGTGACCTGAATGAGATCCTAGAAAAAGGGCATTATGTTAAAAGTAAGAAACTCTGAATAATATGTACACTTTAGTTAATAGTAGCATATCAACACTGGTTCATCTGTTGTAATAAATGTACCATCCTAATAGCAGATGTTAATAAATGGGATGTCTGTGGCCTGAAGTAGGTTTGGCATTAAGTCCTAAAAGTATCCAGCCTCTTTCCTGTGACAGAATCTATCCTTAGCCGGCTGTGGCCTGAGTTTTGATTGAGCGTGAGTGAGTATAAAAGCCAAGAAGTCATGAGCACAGCTGAGAAACTTTTGTCACTTTGTTGAACTAAAATGCCAGTAGGCCTTTACTCGATATTGGTTGAATGGATAAATTTATGAATTTAGAAGATACTGCTTAGAAGCCATTGTCATGTTTCACTGATGTGTAACTTGTATAAATTTTGAGAATAATAGCATTTTCGAGCTGCAGAAAGGCCTTCGAGAAATCTTGTCACCTAACCTTTTTATTTTCTAAATGGGGAAACTGGCTCAAAAAGGTCAATTAACTTGCCAAGGCAACACTACTGGTTGATCCTTAAACCAGAATTCTTTTTATTATTAGCAGCTTCCAACTGAAATATTATGTGGTGGTATAATAGTACGTCCTAACGATTAGCACACACGTTGGTGTAAGCCCTAATCAATCCCTCTACGCCATCGAGAACCTCGAGGCCTTGTTGATAACTAGTCAGTCTTTTGCCACTCTCTCCTGCCCCAATTCTTTCTCTCATATTCCCCTTTCCATGTTGTGTAAATATATTTCTGTATGTGCTTCCTCCCCATTTATTCTTAGTTAATTCATTATCACTGTAGATTTAAAAGAGTTAATCTTGCTATTACACCCACCCCTCATAAAAAGGCAGCATCAACCTCCCTGTGGCTTAACAAGGACATCCATCATATGACTTCCATATCAATTCAGCAAAATTATATTTGATTTTTTAATCAGGAATTCTTTGGATCAGCACTTAATTGGCAATATATCTAATTCAATTAGCAATCAATGTAATCAATATGGAGAAATCCAACCCTGGTGTTAACCTGGCACAAATCTGAGTTTCAGACATGGTGCTTCCTCTACCATAAGTGCATTATCATTGCCTCAAACATGAATTATGTGGTTATTACTGATGTACTCCTCATCCAAGAACTTATTCTTGATCAGGCCTCATGCTTTAGAATGTATATGTGAACTGTCCTCTCATCTGGCCTCTAGATGAAAACTAGATGAAATCATCTCTTACACTTTGCTGTGGTCAGAGGAACCTTAACCGGATACACCACCAGTCCAGTAAGACACCAACATGCAACTACCTACTCAGTCTCAGTTCTTGGTCCTAGTTCCCAAGAATATAAATAGTTTTAAATGATTCCAAAATTCTGTCATGACCAAAATTCTCTTTGCCAGCTTCATCTAATAGTTTAAAATAAATAAATAAATAAAAATCCTTGCTTTAGCCTTCAAAGGTTTTTCTTGAAATGCAAGGCAATACATGTTATTGTCACTCAGGAACTTCTTGGCTATAATGAGCTTATCAATGCAGGGTCACAGGCCAGCTGAGTTTTGATAGGAATGAAGACTTTACAGTCTGGAATAGAAAGCAATACCAGAGTAGGTCCTACATAGGGAAGGACCAGCAGTAGAAAGATGCTATGGAAAGCCAATCAAGATTTCAAATAATCAGTTTATAGGCCTTTAGATAAAACATACAGTACAAAGATAGTTGATTGCTTTGTTAATGGTTGATGCTCGATTAATATTAGCTACAATGAATTGAAAGGAATTTTTCATGGCTTCAAAGAGTGTCCCACCACAGAGGCGTTGAATGGCTGGTCATGCTGAGGAGTCAGAAAGGAACTGGGGAAGAGAGAGGTGTAGTGCAGGTAATCACCCATTAGAGACCCAGAAAATTAACATAGGGGTTCTGGGCAGTATTGTTTAATGAATGGAAATTTTGAAGTGCACTAAATACAGCAAGGATAAAAAAACTGTTTTGTGAAACATTTGTTTCAGTTTTCTGTGTATACGCATGTGCCTAAGTATAATATGGGGATTGTGGTAAGAAAAGTAAAATACTGCTTTAGGAGACTTTCAGAAATCATGATTCTATTTATTCATCCTGCCTCACTACTTCATTTTATACCACCTGGTCCGTGGTAGGTGCTCAATAACTCTCATGCATAACATCAAGTAGAAATAACAGAATCTCAGAATCTCAACAACTCTTCAAGGTAGGTATTCTGACATTGATTTTATAGAAGATAAGATTAAGTTACTTGCCTGTTCTAAACGACTCGTTCAAGGCTGCACAGCTGATAAGCTTATGCATCTACCACTTGAACCGAGTCAGAACAGGGCTCTAAAAGCTTGGAGGTGGGCAGTACTCGACTCTACTCTTCAGAAGCTGTATGATGAAAGAGTGAAAATTAAAAAGTAGGAGTGAACCAAAAATGTTTAGCTAATTAAAAATCAATTGAGTCTCTAATAGAAATATCAGTAACTTCAACTTATAAATTCCCACTATTAAAATTTTTTCTTTTAAAGTATATTTTATTGATTGTGCTATTACATTTGTCCCATTTTCTTTTCCCTTTGCTCCCCTCTGCCCAGCACCCCCACTTCTCTCCAGTAATCCCATCCCCCTTAGGTCATGTCCATGGGTCATGCATACACGAGGTCTGTCCCGGAAGTATCAAGCCAATTTCAGTATAATTGTTTGCGCAGCCAATACTTTCAGGACAGACCTCATTGAATTCCCTGGCTTCCCCCTTCCCTTTTTTATTCTTATCTTCCCCCTATCTTGTACCCACCAATTATGCTTCCTAATCCCTGCACCATTTCCCCATTTCTCCCTCTTCCCCCTCTCAGTTGATATAAACCTCCCAATGAGCCCCATACCTATGACTCTGTTCCTATCCTAGTTGTTTGCTTAGTTTACGTTTTTTAATTTTATTTATGGAGGGGGAGAGGAAAGGTGCTGGTGTGCTCCAGAGAGGGAGAAGGAGAGCTAACCTATTTTTTTAGGTTCCATTGTTAATAGGAATTTCTTGTCATTCTAATGTTCACGGTTTTGATCATCTTCTTTTTAAGTAAGTCCCTTTAACATGTCATAATAATGGCTTGGTGATGATATACTCCTTTAGCTTTACCTTGTCTAGGAAGCACTTTATCTGCCTTTCATTCTAAATAATACCTTTGCTGGGCAGTGTTATCTTGGTTATAAATCCTGGCTTATGTTCATCACTTTGGATACTTCTTGCCAGTCCCTTCTTGCCTGCCAAGTTTCTTCTCAGAAATCAGCTAACAGTCTTATAAGAACCCCTTTGTAGGTAATCTTCTTTTCTCTTGCCGCTTTTAAGATTCTCTCTTTATCTCTAACCTTTGGCTTTTTAATTATGATATGTCTTGGTTTGGGTGTGTTTGGGTCTACCTTGTTTGGGACTCTCTGTGCTTCCTGGACTTGTATATTTATTTCCTTTGCCAAATTAGGGAAGCTTCCCTTCATTATTTTTTCACATAAGTTTACAATTTCTTGCTCTTCCTCTTCTCCTTTGGCACCCCTATGATTTGGATATTGGTACATTTAAAGCTGTCTCAGAAGTTCCTAATTCTCTCCTCATTTTTTTCAATTCTTTTTTATGCATTCTGTATTGATTGACTATTTATTTCTTCCTTATGTTCTAAATCATTTATCTGAACCCCGGTTTCCTTCCCTTCACCATTGGTTTCATGTGGATTTTCCTTCATTTCACTTAGCATAGCCTTTCCTTCTCTCCTTCTGCATTTGCCACACTCAAGCATATCTATCAAATCTGTGAGCATCTTTATCACCAGCATTTTAAACCTTGCATCTGTTGGGTTGGTTATCTCCTGATTTGTTAGGTTGGCTATCTCCTTGTCACTTAGTTCTCTGACTAGAACCTTAATCTGTTCCCTCTTTGGGCCATACTTCTCTGTCTCCTCAACTTGACAAGACTCCATGTTTGCCTCTGTGTCTTAGCTAGAGCTGTTGCACCTGTTACATTGTAAGGGACGGAGCCTTAGGTGTTCATAGTGAGGGGCGATCCATTTCATGACATGGCAGCACTGTATGTGAGGGAGGGGTCTGAAAGGGAACAGTGCGGCTTGCTCAGGACTCATCCCTTTTCCAAACACTTCTCCCACTTTCTTTATGGGACTGGTACCTCTCTAGTTGTTGCCCTGACCATGGTTCCCAGAGTGGGTGAGTCTGAAGACATTCTAGGATCACAGGGACCTCTAAATAAACAGATTCTGCTGAGGTACCAGCAGTTTCTTCCTTTGTCCCAACCCCCACTGGTTTTCACAGCTAGAAGAAATGTGGCTTTATATTCCCTGCATTACTGTAACCGTGGACCTTGAAGTCTGGTCTAGCACTGGGAGTGCTCCCCAGGTGTCCCTACTTTCACTTGCAGGCCATAGCCATTGTCCCAACACCCCCACTACCATACCACCAAACCTTGTCATCAAACCAAGTCCTTTCTGCCTAGGCTTCACCTCTCCTACTTGTCTGGATATTTCTTCTTTGTATCTTCATTTGTTGGACTTCCTTCCACACAGCTCAATTTTCTGAAATTTCTGCTTGTCTCCGGTTTTGAGTTGATTTTATTCCTTCTTAGTTGTGGAGGGAGATACAGCATGCTCATTTATGCCTCCATCTTAGCCAGAAACTAAAATAAGTAAATCTCTTAATTGCATAATCTAAAGTGCCAGTGTCCAGATACCAGTCCATAGATTGGGAACATCAAAATCACTGGAGGGGCTTTACAAGACTACAGGTTCTTAAACTTCCCTCCTGGAGAATCTGATTGAAAATGTTTATTAACAAAGCCCCAGTGATTGTGCACAGACAGTTTTAGGAACCATTACCTCATTACATTTCTATATTTAAGATCTCATAGAATTTTTAGCTGGAAGAAACTTTGGACACCATCTAGTTCTTGGGTGGCAATGGGTTTCATCTTCAGGAACAATTGCAAATGATGAATAACAATTCTTGGAGGATCATTAGTGAGAGATTTCAAACAGCATCCAGGCTTGATCAGACAAAGCCCCAAGACTATTAAATGATGTCTGTTATAAATGAGGGGGTAGGGAGAAAACACTGTTATGATCCAACCCTTTCAGCTTCCAGTCCTGCATGCCCCCAAACACACATTTTAGTGACACGGGAATGAACTCCAGGCTGCCCCACTCCTAGTCCAGTTCCTTATTCAAAATGATTTCCATTATCCATTATACAGCTTATCAGAAATGCTGGTTTCTAGAGTGCTTCTAGGTGGTGTATGACAGAATAAGTCAATGTTTACTTTATTTGAAAGATTAAAGCAAATCTACCCTAATTGTTCCTATTCATTAATGCCTCAGCTACTTTAAAAGACAGGTAGAATATTTTATTCCATGATTAGCTGCAAAATTTTAAATACTGACATCCCTTAAGAATAAATCAAGAAGAATGATATATAGTCTTACAGTTTCTAGCCTGGATTTAGATTCATACTAAAGGGTATATGACTAATATCTTTTCTTGAGAGCCCTGGCTGGTGGATCAGTGAATTGGCGCTGGCCTATGAACCTAGGGGTCGTTGGTTCAATTATCAATCAGGGCAGCACATAACCAGGTTGCAAGCCAGGTCTCCAACCAGGTCCTTAGCTGGAGGCAGGTGAAAGGCAACCATACATTGATGTTTCTCTCCCTTTCTTCCTCCCTCCCTGCCCTTCTCTCTAAAAATAATGAATAAAATCTTTTTTTTTTTTAAGATCTTTTCTTGAAAGTAGCTTTTGATAAAAACATAAGAGTATAAAGAAAAAAAAATACTGGATGCCGAAAAGAAAGAGAAAACATTAGAGCAGAAGGGAAAATGTACGAGAGAGGGTGCCTGAGGCACTAAGAGAGCTGGTCTACTTCACAGCTGCACTTGGAACAGCCGGGTCAGAAAAACATGCCCCTGCTCAGGGCCTTAGGCAAGTTACTCAGTACTCATCAGCAAATATGGGGAGTAGCTTAGACCCCTTAGGGTGGCTCTGAGAATTAATGGAGAAAAATCTTAGCATATTTTCTGGTATATCAAGTCCCTCAGTAAGTGTTTATTAACCTGCACGTTATACAACAAACTTCGTATGTACTGAGGAACCTTTCTGCGAAAACTGAAATGAAGTTTATTCAATTCAGGGCTTAATTTGAATGCAGATTTCCATGGTTCACCTAAGGCAGTGGTCAAAGGAGGTAACACTGTGTCACAGACCCAGGAAGTCTGGGCTAGTCACAGAGTCAAAGAATTTCAAGATGGCAAAGATCCGCAAGATCAGGCAGCAGTCCATCCAAGTCATCCACAGACCAGGAAACTCCACCCTGCAGGAGCCTCAGGTAGGTGGCCCCTGGTCCCAGCCTCTCTAAGCAGCGTCTGGGCGGCACTACAGGAAAACAGGTATTTCTGGCACCGGGAGCTCCATTTGTAGATTAAACAGGAGGCTTAACAAGGAACTAAACATTTTGACTTCTTCCCTTCTCCAGCATGTCTGGCCAATATTTCCAATAGGTGCCTCTGAACAACACCTATTCTGAGGTGATATAGGTAAATTGGAAAACATTAATTTACTATTAACATAATTACAGGGTTGTTTTTTTTTCCTGCTCTCTAGAATTTGTTTAGTGCTCGGGCCAAATCCCTTTCACTCTCACAATACCTCCTTTGTTTTATAAAGGAGATACTACAGTGTCTGGCTGGTGGGGGTAAAGTGCCCTTTGAAATTTCCTGGTA
>PVIW01000292.1:142500-448275 GCA_004026585.1 Noctilio leporinus
CTAACACATTTCTAATGCTGTTTCCCAGATATAAATTATAGCTGAACGTGTCTCCCCCGCCCAAAAGGAAATGGAGAGAAAGCCCAAAGAGCGAAGCCTAGAATGACAACGGTCAGAAAACCTCTTTGCACAATGAAGGACCCGAGCAGCAGTTGCAGAAGGGCTGTGGGTGATACGTGTCCCAGCAGTGGATCCCATGGCCCAGCTGTCCACCGGGGCTGCCAGCAGGAGCCCAAGTGAGCCTCCATTCATTCCTCTCCAAACAGGGCCGGCAGGAAGGGATGGAATCCAGAGGAAGGCAGTCCCTCCCACTCAATTAGAGCAATTAGCTCACAGGCCCGAACTGGGGCCAGGCCTGGCTGAATAGGATCCCCCTGCCCCACCGTTTGTTATTGGAGCTGAGCTCACACGATTTAATGAGGATCAGGAATGGGTAAAGCCAAGGGCTGTTGCTGGCAAACACTCTGGGGGCCTGTCCTTTCCTCCCATAAGAACAACCCCAGATTACCCCCAACAATAGAACCTGTTAACTTATACAACTTTGCTTAAGAAACAAGCCTGATGGGACGTTGGCAGACTTCCCCCTGCCAAGCAAGAACTACTGCAGGCAGCCACCAGCTTCTCAGGATTTAAGCACATGATGGAATGGTAAACGAGGGAGCAGACTGTTTATTCCAGCAGCCAGATTGTCTCTGGCCATAAAGTTCTGTTTGAAAAGTTTTTTTTTTTCCTCCCCTGTATATTTTTTAAAGGAAGAGTGAGGAAGAAACGCATGTGGGAGGGGATATTGAGAAAAGATGTTTCCTTATCATTTACACAGGCTGTTCAAAGAAAAGCCTACCCAGTCTTGAATGAATGGACTTGCTAACAGAGACCTCAAAAAGAGAGAAGTCAGAGAGACCTGGCAGGGAGGGGGATTTCAGATAAAGCCTGTGGAATGGGTAACTATTTTGCAAATTGAGTTGCAGAATTAGGCACATTTCACATTTTGAACCAACATTTGTGTCTCTACAAAAAAGGTACACACACTCTTAAAAATTTGATTTTATTTGTCGACCTTAAAAAATTGAGACAGTATCTACACTTATAAACAATTTTGAATTTTCTTTTCTTGGCTTGTAATAGAACAAGTGGTATATTCCTGGTCAGCAGCTACTTACTAAGCAACTGTTGAATCAAGAAGATGTTTTGTTTTCTTTTTCCCAGACCCTCCTGACTTGGATCCAAATAGCTTCAATCCGCAATTCACCTTGAAAGTGGAGCAAAGGGAAACTCCAAGTGGAATCAGACTACAAGGCACCCAGCAAGAGGGTTGAAACGTGATCTCGCCCACGTGAACCACAACAGATGAAGCCAGCCGCTGGCCTCCTACTAAACAGGGAAAATGAGGCCAGACCATCTTCTGCCCAGAAGTTATGCTTTTCAACAAGGCAGCCAGCTCAAGGCTGTGAATCCTCTCTGCTATCACCCTAGCAAGAGTTGCCCCACAAACAACAGAAAGATAGTCTCCCTGGGCCCTCGGTATCCAAAGGTCACTGAGAACTAGGATGAGGTATTTCTAGAAGCTGCTGTTTAAGTTGAATAATTTCTTGACGCCTATTTGTCCTTACCATGACTACTGGGTTACCCTAAAAGCAGTCCAAGTGTGGGGGAGAAGGTAAAACAAAACAAAAAGAAATCAGTCATGGGGCTTAACAGAACTTAATGACATTTTTGCAAAGTAAATTGAGTAGTTTACAACAAACAAAAAGCAAATTGCTCATTTTGAAACAGTATCAGCCCCACTTGGGAACAATGCCCTAATATTCCTGCACTTGCTCTGGTCCTCAAAATGTGAGAAGCCAAGCAATGAAGAACCAGGTAACATGGATCACAAGGACCTCCACTTAGAGAACTACCGTGGATGCCAAACTACGCAGTTCACACCTTTTCCTCTTTCATTTGTCACCACAACCTGAAGGTGGGAAATGTTACCCTCATTTTTCAAAGGAAGAACCTGACTCTCAGACAAGTTAAGTGAGTTTCCTGAGGTCACAGGGAGGAGAGACAAAACTGCAATTTAAATCCAGACCTGCCTGGCTTTACCCCAAATTTTATTTTCTTATTTCTAATCTACACAATCCAGCCTCCCAGAGCTGCTCCAGAAGAAAAATCATTCAAAATGATATTTAAATGGCAGACTCACCCATCACCACATAGAGACCTGGATTCAAGATGGTTAAAGAAATGAGTTATTCCTTTAAAAATTAAGGAAAGCTGTAAAGGTGGTTTTGAAGACAGGGCATCAGGAATCTAAGAGTTCAAGTGTCAGGATTTCTACAACTAATTCCCTGGCTTCCAATAGGTCACTAAGTCTCTCTTCCTCCATCCTTTCACTTCCTTTATAAGCAGTGGCACCAGCAACCCACTGCTTCTCTTAAAGGTGGATTGGTGGATTAGTGACAAACACTGAAATCACTCTAAACTCCTCTGGAAAAGGTCCACTTGAATCATCACTATTACTATATCATCATATTGTTATCAAAGCTATTCCCACTTATTCTGATCCTCCTTCCAGGCAACATGGTAAAATTTCATCCAGGTGTGGCCATATGTCTTGTCTTAACCAACACAGAAGGTGGTATGTATCTCTTCCAAGTAGATTTAAGATTGCATGATTCTCCGTATCCTTTCTGCTTTCCAACAATGATGTGAGAGGACACAAAATGAAGCCTCCATCACCTTGAGTCCCTGAGTGACCAGCTGAGCAGAGCCTTCCCACTGACTTTGGATGGGTAAGTAGCATGAGTGTCAAATCACACAGATGTTTTGGCTAGTTTGTTACTGCAGCGTAACCAAACCACCTGACAGATACAAACTACATAGAAGACTTGTTTCTGGAGTATAGCAACAGGTAAAACAGGCCAGAAAGAAAAGAAATTGAATGAAGACAATCCATTCATTTAATAGATAAATTATTAAGCACTTATTTCTGTGACAGGGTGTAGTAATGATGTGCTGAAGATATATTCTTCTTCCTGAACTATGAAATCCAAAGGGCATCTTCTATTAGAAAAACAGGCTGCATTCTCTTAAGGAAGATTGAAAGTTAGGAAAAACTGACTTTGACAGATATTTTTAACTATCAAAATCGATTTCTACTCTAGGAAAAATAGTTCCCCTTGCCAGAGTTACCTACAAATTTACCTCTCCAGCAAATGTGGTCAATGTTTGCATTCTCTTTAATTCTCTGTGGTTATTAATTCATAAAAATAGATAGCTAGCCACACCTAAATGAGGGAAATTTTGAAAGTTTAATTCCAAGATGGTGACTACCATTTCTATAGACTTCTGCTAAATGCTAATATTAAAAACCAGGATTTAAATTTTTAAAAATAGAAACTATACTCTAACAGGAAATCAATCTTTATTTCCACTTAGAGCCAAATAAACACATAAATCAAAAAGCTTGTGGTTTCCCCCATTTAATAAGGTTTACATAAACTTCAGCTTTATTTGTGAGAAAACAATTGTCCATTGTAATGAATTCACACTACAGCTTTAGTCCTCTTTTCAACTTGTTGGGCTTAATTCTCAAGGCCAGTAAGGTTTTCACATTTCTAAGCAGTGATATTCCATCATAAACAACCCAAGAGTATGTAGCATAAAAATCTTAGAAAAAACTTTTTTAGGAAACTTGTTATGTTAGAAAATGTCAAATCCCACAGTCTCATGAATGTTTTTTCAAGTCTTTTGAATTTTCATAATTGTTTATACAATGGTAGTTTGCCTTTAGTTTTTACATATTACAGAGCAATTCATGTCTATAAATATAGAAATTTATATGTATATACACATATACATACATACAGGGTGGAGCAAAAGTAGATTTACAGCTGTTTGTATAAAAATACATTAACAAATAAATAATAATATAAGAATAAACTCTGTTTTGCATACTTACAACTATAAACCTACTTTTTCTCCCCTCTGTTTATATATTGGGTTGGCCAAAACATTTGTTGTTGTTTTTCTCCTGTAAAATGGCTCTAGTAGTACTTAGTTGTCTTTTAACTTCATGCAAAACAATTTTGTTAGATCGTATTGTGACAGCTGTCATATCAACATGCATTTTTTTAAAAACTTATTAAAATTGGTAAATTTTTGTGCAACCATTTTAATACTGAAGATGGAAGAAAATCAACAACATTTTGGTGTATTATGCTCTACATTTCAAGAAAGGAAAAACGCAACTAAAATGCAAAAAGAGATCTGTGCTGTGTATAGAGAAAGTGCTGTGACTGATCAAACACGGCAAAAGTGGTTCACAAAGTTTCTTGGTACTATTGACATTTTGGCTAAATAATTCTTTGCTGTGGGGCTGTCTTATGCATTGAAATATGTTTAGCAGCACCCCTGGCCTCTACCCACTAGAGCCAATAGCAGAAGAGAGCTGACATACTCAGGATACCCAAATCAATAGTTACTGGTGAAAATGAAAAATGTGTCTTTTATTTTATGGAAAGAAAAACTAAATGGGCTTTTTGGCCAACCATATGTGGTGTTATAGACAAGTCTCAGGACAAAGTCCAAGAGATACTGTGGGGCAATCAGGAGTAGCATTACATTGGGGAAATCCCCAGCTCAGCTACTGCTGATCTTTGTTCTCCAGGCAATTCCCTCACCTTTCTGCGCTTCTGCCATCTCACCTATAGAACCAGGAGATCAAGCCAGATAGTCTTGAATGCCCTGTCTAGCTCATCTCTCTATGGACCTACTACTGAAATTGCTTCTAGTTTGAATGTTATTGGGTAAGTTAAAAGTCTGTGTCATTAGGATTCCAACTGGGTAGAAATATGTCAGCCAACAGCAAAAAGGGGAAAACCCAAACATGAAAGAAGTTATGACATCAGAATGGTGAGATTGCTAGAGACTTTTTCTTTTTTTTCTTCTTTCTCTGAATTCACTTAATGCTATTGCTTACATTATTTTTATATCATAAATAAAAATTAAATAACTGTAACAGCCTGTGTGGTGGGCAGTGTTTATAATGACAATCAGAGTGTCAACACACTGTATACCCTTTCTTTACATTTATTAGTACAGACATTTACTACACACAAATCCGTATGATTATCAACTCCAATTTCCAACAACAAAATTCTCTTAAGCAACACAATTGTTTTGCTGCTTAATAAACTAGGTTGGTGAACCTTTTTACTTTTCGGTTGTCTGCTTTGGCATTGTGCCATGTCTAATGTCACTATCTCACCTTGTCCACTCGGGCACACATGTCTGGAGACATGACAAAGCTGGCATTTTCAGGCTAA
The DNA here is from genome assembly GCA_004026585.1 of Noctilio leporinus. Classification (NCBI taxonomy): domain Eukaryota; kingdom Metazoa; phylum Chordata; class Mammalia; order Chiroptera; family Noctilionidae; genus Noctilio; species Noctilio leporinus. The sequence goes on from PVIW01000292.1 coordinate 147,810, forward strand.
TACTCATGCCGAAGGTCCTAGAAGTCATGTTAAGCAGAAGTGCCCGGGGAATTTGGGTCTCTCTCTATTACCTTATTTTCTCCCACTGTCCAAGTTTTGACAACATAATGTGATTACATAATAACTCAGACAGGAAGAAAATTAGACACCATACAGGAAACCCAGGTGAGGCCCCCACAGAGTTATCTGAGCCAGTCATCCTGCTGCATGTGAAAGTGGGCAAGAAACAAACTTTTGAGCATGTGGGAGCCCTGCAAAGCCCTACTCACTTCACTGCCCCACTCCCACCCAACAAAAAACAATTCCTTTCATGGAAGAAGAAATGGTATTTTCTCCAAATCATTTACTGATAATAACAAATGACTTATTTCAATCCACAAAAAAACTTGGTGGCCCAAAGAACAAAAAATGTCAGGGACCTCTTTCTCCTTATCTTAAAATAACCCTGAAAAGTACCTTTTGACCCCTGGCTATAACAAGGACCTAGTTTCAGAATAGCATGTCTAAACCATTAGCACCAAAATCACCTATAATCCACGAAGAGAAGTCAGGGTTTTAAAATAGCTTTCTTTCAAAATATTTGAATTGTTTTTTGCATGAATTCTACATCCCACAAGTCTAAGAGTTCACCAGAAACGCAGGCTCTCCCTGGTCTGCAAGATCTCATGTCAGGTTGCTGCCAACACTGTGAAGTCCACAAAGGAAAGAAAATGCAACTGACATGGACCCCCCTTCTCCACAGTGACATGACTTCGGCATTGCTGTGCCTCCTCATACCTAGACAAACTAAAACTGCACAAAGCAGGATGCCAACCGGAGTCCTTGGCAACAACCAGCAGAGTGAGACAGTTTCAGCAGCACTTTCCATCCTCATAAGCTTCCATCATTCATCTCATTGTCATTTTGAAGGTGATTCCTGTTTTCTTCTCCAGCTAGTGATCTACATTTTATCATAAACTAATTAACAGAACTTTTCAAAAACCTCTGGTATTGTCACATTTTAGAACGTGCTTTGTCCATCTAAGATTGGGAGAGCCTTAAAGAAAACAGGGAACCGCGAAGGGGAGGCAGTAACTGGAACAAGAATTGCCTGAGAATCCCTGAGACCATGAGCTGTATTGTCTCACACAGCTGATAAGTGCCTAGACTCTGAAGCCAAGATACCTGAGCTGTTATCTCAGCTTCAACACTTACTAGCTATAAACTTGGGCAATTGATTTTACCTTACGTCTCTGTTTCCTCACCTGTGTAACAGGGCTGCACAGTACCTTCTTTATTGAGCCACTGTGAAAATTAAATGGATCTTTATACTAGTACCTGGTAGAAGGCAGCTGCTATGTATTAGCTATTATGACCATATGCCTTTGAATAAGTAATCAGTTCCTCTTCTTGAGGTTCCATGCTCAAAATGAAATTAATAATACCCTTATCTGCCCAACTTACTTCAGAGAGTTGTTGAAAAGATAAAAAAAAAAAAAAACAATTCATGTGAAAAGTTATTTGGGATGCAAAAATACTTACAGTGATATCTATAGGAATACTTTTTAAAAAATTTTTTAAAAGATTTTATTATTTTTAGAGAGAGGGGAAGCAAGAGAGGCAGAGAGGGAGAGAGACTTCAATGTAGGGCTGCCTTTCACCTGCCTCCATAACCTGGCTTGCAACCTGGTTACATGCCCTGGCTGGAAATCGGACCAGTGACCCCTGGGTTCTCAGGCCAGCACCTTATCTACTATGCCACCAGCCAGGTTATAATACTTTTGATATAATATAACTCAGTCAATTAAAACTAACTCCTTCATTTTAAAGATTTTTTTTTTCCAAAGAAAAAGAAAACCTATCCTGGATTGGCCAGAAACCCATCATGGGCCAAGCTGAGGGGAAAACTGGGAAGGAAATGAGCCAGCTGGCTTTTTCCTTCCAACAGTATATTTCAACCCCAATCTGTGCCATAACCCCGGGGTGTGTAATGACAAAGCTGCATCACAATGGCTCTATGGCAAGTCATTTGTGTTTGCTCTGAGAAAACGGTCCTATACTCACTGATCAATTCTATCTCACTACAAGAGTACTATGAAATCTGAAATGTTTGAGGCACAGGCTAGTGATTGTTGGACAGTGCAATTTCTACCCCTAGATGGACAGATAACTGTCCTGATGATGATAAGCGGATGTTCCTGTCAGAACTACCCAATTCCAATAGCCAGCCAGGACAAATGAGGATTTAAAGTTTGGGCCTCACGAAGGCAAGCCACCCACTGTCCTGAATGCTGGTTGGTCTGAAAAGACCAGTTGTGCTAATGCCAGGTGAGAATGATTGGAATCAACCAGGTGCCCAATGTGTCAACTCCATCGATACTCCTAGTTAATAACTGAATGCCTCTCCCATTTTTTTTTATCCTATCATCCTAATGCTACACATCCTTAACAATAATATATATATCTTCTCCCTACAGAGACGTATCCTGGCCTATCAGCACTAATTTTACATCCATCAGATCCCACTTCCATTTCCATTCCCTCCTCCTAAAAGATCTTTCTTAAACTCACCATGCATGCAAAGACAACTTTACCATTACATATTTATTAAAATAATAATAACTGACATTTATTCTGTTTACTCTGAACTAGTCATTGACCTCAGTAATTTACATTAATTAGCTCACTTAATCCTAAAACAACTCTATAAAAAGATTACCCTGATTTACCTATAAACAGACTAAGGCAATAGAGATGGCAAATACTGTGCTGAAGACCATATAAGATTCATGTAGGGACTTCAAGACATAGGCAGAACCAGGATATGAGTCCAGGAAGTCTGATACACAGAGATCCAGATTTTTTAGCAAAGCACAGCATATTACAATAATACACACATGGGGACATGTGTCTTCACAATTACACAATCCAAAGTAACTTCATTTCACAGTGGCCTCCCCAGAGATGGTCACACAGGTAAACCTGTCTCAGATTTTTTTCAAGGAAAAGAAGAAAGGACCCCTTTAAGGCTGAGTGACAAAACATGGACCCTTAGCTTGATCCCAAGGATCCAGTTTTCACACACATAATTATGTGTTATATGAATATTCCTCTTTGCTGTGTACAAACTTCAAAAAAATATAATTACATCTTCTGAGTGGGATACCACATTTTTGTCAATCAAAATATAGTCCATAGATGGTCAATAACTTATTGTGCCTGTCCCTGGGAATACAATGATGAAAACAGCACTCACGGACCCAGCCTCTGAGGAGAGTTTTATAGTCTAATAGGGAAGTCAGACAGAGAGAATGACTATAAATAATTAAAGGGATAATGACAAGAAAGCAAATGCTCTAAAGAAAAATACAGGGTGTTTTGAGAAAATGGAGGGTAAAAGGAGGTAGCTAATTTCTTTTAATCCCATGGTATCCTTCTTGGAATCTGAACTGAACACTTTCAAAATTGCTCCAAATCCTGAAATCACTTGATAAATATTTCTGAATTAATATCCTAGACAAGGGAAATGCGTATAATGCTTGCAAACCAGAGAAACACATGTGACAGTTTCTTGATACTCCCAGTATAAAGTTGAAATGAGCTCAGAGAATGACAAAAAATGCAAGGCACACTGTGCTGCGGCTATAGCACTAGCCACACTAGCAGGATTGTTCTGGGCCTCACTTTCATGAAGCTTAATACAATCAGGAAGGGCTTAGATACCCAGCCAGGATAAATACCCCACCAGGAGTTTGATCAAGGAGAGAACCAAAACCCAACCAGACTGGGCTCTCTTGCAGTGCCTAGAGACACATGTGGGCACTCCATCAGCCAAAAATGCCGGCCCCCTGTGGGGGCTCCCCACCCCCTACCAATCAACACATTCTTAAAGTAGCCTCAGGCTGCTGAAGCTCATAATCAGACCTGGATTGGATTGCAAACATCTCTATATTGCCAGTGCTGGCTAACGTGATTAGGCACAGAGCATTAGCCAAATAAAAGGAATGGAGGACAAGGAGGCAGAAAGATGGAGAGACTGAGAGAAGAAAAGGAGTATGCAGTCTGCACAAAGGGAGGAAAGGAAGTGGAAAAAGACTGTGACACTCTTAAAGAAAGGAAAGTAAAAGTCAAAGGGAGTGCCAGAATCCTAATCTCTTATGGCTGAGCCAAGGGGCTAATCAGGCAGTTGACCAATACCAAGCACCTACTATGTGCCAGTTTCCCGCACTGAAGATGCTGCAATTAACAAATAGTTCTCGCACCTCCCTTCATCAAGCTCACAGCCCATCATTATAGCCCAATGCTTTAGGTATCCATCAAGATTGCACATATTTTTATAACAGATTTTTGGGGAATCAGCAATGAATGGATAAATGAATGACTATAAACAGACAAAGACTACCCTACTGTGGTGATTAATTCTATGTGTCAACTTGGCTAGGCTATGGTGCCCAGTTGTTTGGTCAAACACTAGTATAGATACCAGGGTGAAGGTAATTTTTAGATGTGATTAATATTTATAATCAGTTGACTTCAAGTCTAGCCATAATATAGGCAGGACCAATCAGTTGAAGGCCTTCAAAGCAAAGACTAAAATTTCCTAAAGAAAAAAGGAATTCTGCTCCAACATAGAAATTCTGCCTGAATGTCCAGCCTGTTGGCCTGTCCTACAAATTCTGGACTTGCTAGCCCCCACAATTGCATGAGCCAATTTCTTAAAATCGGTCTCTCTGTAAATAGACATAGACATAGAAGTAGATGTAGATATAGATAGGATATATATATCCTATCGGTTCTATTACCCTGAGGAACCATGTCTAATACATCAATTAAGTTTGCCCACTGATTATAAAGCAAGCCCTAATTCCAGGAATGTAAAAAGTTGTACTTCTTAGAATTAAGGTCATTAGATCATTATAATTAATTTTACAATTACCAGCATATTATGGATTGCAAAGAAGAAACAGAGGATGCTATGGGAGTCAGTGCAGAGAGATTCCTCCCCCCAGGAACCTAGGGTGGCCACAATGCTGGGTAGGCAGGAAAATGAAGCATAAGGGGGCACCCCCAGCCAGAAGACAGGAGTGCTCAAGTAGCAGAGGAGAAAGGAGAATTTCTGGTAATGTTCAAGAAAGCCTGAATTCACTGCCCAGAAACTCACCACCATTACTCACGGCCATGACCAACTCATACTGCCCAAAGGCCCAGTCCCCTGAATGAGCCCCACCAGCCTCTTCTCCAGGTCTTGGGAGAACTGCCCCAAAGTAGACCATTTCACCGCAGGCTCAGGCCTCCAGTTTCCCCATTCTGAGAATGAAAAGTCAAGAGCATGAGTCCACACCCTACTTACACAATCCCAGAAGGGTTCATTCCCAAGCCCCCTGCTGTCCCACCCCCCACTGTAAGTAGTGGGCAATCTTTGCTAATCATTTCCATTTCTATTCCTCTTTAATTCTCCCATTCCCCTCTTTGTTTTCATGACCTGTGGGAACCTGAACTCCAGCTGGAGGTAGAGTCTGCCTTTATACTTAAAGCAGATATTTAAGCAATTATCCTGTCACTGGGCTTTGCCTTGCCTCCTCCATATGGGTTGCTCTCAAGCAAGGCATTTGGTTTCTCCTTTGTTCCCAGCGCACTAAGTAAAAGTGCCCCAGAAAGCCCTTGCCCTTAAGAAACAGAGCTGGGAAGATCAGGGTAAACTGAGCTGGGGACCTTCAATGTCAAAAAGGAGGCCTCTTGGGCTCTGTCCCACCCACCTCCAACTGTCCCCCACCCCGCCCCATGCTGGACATGCTATCTCCCTCCAGCAGCAGAGTCAACAAGAGGACTCATACCCACTCCCCCACCAGAAGCTCGTGGGATGGGAAAGGACAGGGGTGTGAGGAGGCAGTGAACTCTGTCTGCCATGTCCATGGGTTGCAGGTGCACAAGCTCCCCTAGGGCCCTACTGGCCCAGCAGTAGGAGCTAGAAATCAGGCAGCTACAGAGATGCAAGTAAAGCCCCATTCTGTTTGCTGTGACTTTAAGATACCATAACAGAGAGCATGGGGGTGTCCAGAGAGAATCTCTGGTATTAGTTTCTTAAGGCTGCTGTCAGGATTACCAGAAACTGGATGGCTTGAAACAACAAATGTATTCTCTCACAGTTCTAAAAGCAACAAGTCCAAAACCAGTAGCACTGGGTCAAAACTCCCTTCAAAGGGACTGGGAGAGAATTCTTTGCCTCTTCCAGCTTCTGGTGGCTCAGGACATTCCTTGGCTTATGGCCACATCACTCCAATTTCTGCCTCTGTAGTCACATTGCCTTCTCCTCTAGGTGATGTCAAATCTTTCTCTTTCTCTTATAAGGATACTTGTGATAGCACTTAGGGCCCAACCATGCAATCAAGACCATCTTTGCACCTCAAAATCCTGAACTTAATCACTAGTGCAAAGACTTTGCCATATAAGGTAATGTTCAAATGTTCCAGGGATTAGGACCTGCTTTCTTTAGGAGGGACCATTATTCATCCTATTACACCAATCTTATGGCTGAGAGAGAAGGTAGGCTGGGCTTCTTTCCCATACTAAATTACTAAGTATTGAGGAAGAAGCAGAATCTTCTCAAGACAAGAACTGGCCAACTCATTCCCAGCCCCGGAGACCAAAGGAAAGAGTGGATTGGCATTTAATGCCTCACTATTAAAAGAAAAAATTCACAGAATTAAGTATAAAAAGTGATCAGGGCTAAATTTTATATCCAAGATTTACTATCAATATTGCTTTAACCAAGTTAACCCCATGTGTCTGAGCCTCAGTTCCCAAATCTATAGAATGGGCAATATAATCCCTCCCTCACTGACAGGCTGTGTGCAAACATTTGTTACTTTCATCCTTAGATGTGTAAAGTATTTTTAGCCCTATTTTACAGGTAAGTAAATGGAGACTCAAAAAATATATAGTATGCCCAAGATCACACAGCCTAAAGTAACTCACAGAGCTGTTTTCTGTGGCCATGTCTGACTCCAGATTATAAGGTGATCAGCACAAAGAGAAGTTAGCACTGGTATCCATGGCTGCGCATCAGAATCCCCTAGGGAGCTTACACGATGTGGATGCCCAGCCTACCCTGACCAAATGAATCAGCATCTCTGGGGGTATGGCCTAGATATTTGATAAAAGCTCCCAGGTGACCATTGTAGAGCCAGGGCTGAGTACCACTCAGTTCAATAAACCCCTTTCTCTCCTTGTGCTGGATGAGGGTAGCCCTTCCTCCAGCCAGAGCACCTGCTCTCATATTTCCAACTCTTTCTGATAGCCTTGATACCTGATCTAACAAGAAATAGCATTCCTTACTGAGCAAAGAATATCCTCAGTTAATCATTCATTTATTCACTAGTTCATTCAATGAATGCAAACTATGCAGCTCCTAGAATAGTAACTGGCACTTAGTAGTTGTTCAGTGAACATCATTTCATTCAGACGGTTATAAAGGTTTCTTTGTTACTCACCCCTTAGATATGTTTCTTTCCCATTCTGACTAACTCTCATCATTCTGGGTGTCCCTGTGTGGACCTGTCTCCTGCTCTCCCTATTTCCTGCCTTGCCATCAAGATAGGGTAAACCAGTGATTTCAACCAGTGTGCCGCAAGAATTTTTAAAGTATGCAATACCTGACTATTTAGTCAGAGTCTCTGACCTCTTTTTCCCTTAGATTGTCCATTTTATTTTTAAATTACAACAGTCAACACAGTAATATCCATCCAGTGTGAATGAAAATAATACCTATTTTTGGTCAGATTGGCAAAATAATACAATATATTTTGTGGTGTGCCACAGAATTCTAGTAATTAGTTTATGTGTGCCATGAAATGAAAAAAGTTGAAAATCAGTGGGCTAAACAATGACCCCCTACAAAAAAAAATATCATTGTTCTAATCCCTGGAATCTCTAAGTGTTACTTTATTTGGGAAGTGTCTTAGCAGGTAATGATTAAGGATCTTGAGATGAGGACATTATCCTGGATTATCCCGGATTATCTGCACTCTAAATACCTAACAAGTGTCCTTATAAGAAAGAGGAGGAGACAAAGAGGAGAAGGCAATGTGACTATGAAAGCAGAGACTGGGGTGACATGGCTACTAGCCAAGGAATACCCAGAGCCACCAAAACCTGAAAGAGGCAAGGAACAGATTTGTCACTGAAGACCTCAGTGGGAAGTGAGCCTGCTGATATCCTCTTTTGGCCCAGTGAGAATGGTTTTGGACTTCTGGCCTCCAGAACATCAGAGCCAGGAATGTGTTACAGCAGACATGGGAAGCTAATCCACCATGTACCCTGACCTTGGCCTTATGCCTGCCTCTGGGCTCTGACCATAACCAGTCTGGCCCCCAATACCTGGCTCACCTCAGGCCAGGTTATCATCCCACATCATCACACCAGAAGGACTTGAAATCCACCGGCTCACTCCTGGAAGCAAGGGATTGGATTTTCTTGCCAGGCTAAAAGGACACATTACCAGGTACCAAGGTCAGAGTCTCCAAAATAAGACCTTGGGTGAAGAGAAACGGAATCGAAGACTGGCCCGTTTGAAGGGACCATCAAAATCCATGGAAATAAAGAGATGCCAGCAAGCTAGTTTCATGCTGGAAGGATGCTAAGAGTAGATGCATGCAGAAACAAAACAAGCCCAGAAAGTAAAGTCAAAAGTTGAAATCACCCCCTTCCTACTTCTCTTGCAGCTTCTCCATCTCATTTGTCCCTGCAGAGGGCCACAGGTCTTCCATCACTTTTAAAGACAATCCCTCATATTTATATAGCACATAATGCTTTTACAAAAAGATTTCTACATCCATCACTTTACCCTGTGAGGGGAGGTAGGCATGTTACTGTACTATTTTATAGGAATGGTTTGAATACTGAACTGAGGTCCAACAGTTTTGCAAGTTAATCTGACAATCGGTCTAACACAGAGTAGGTCTGTCTCACGATCCTGGACCCAGAGCTCTACGTAGTTCGTTTCACTTCTTGCCTACGTGCCTCTGTGGCTTACACACTCTGAGACGCAGTAGATATGCATCCAATCAACAGCTCACCCATCTGCGCACTTCAGGTGGATTAACTCATTTAATCCTCACAACGGCTCCAGGAGGCAGGTACTATTCATTATCCTCATTTTATAAATGCGGGAACCGAGGCACAAGGAAACTTAACTATTTGTCTGAGGTCCTATTGCTAGTATATAAAGGAGTCACAGTATGAACCCAGGTAAGTTGGTCCCAGAGTCTATGCTCTTAACACAAAGAGAGCTTATATATAATAGTTATGCAAGAACGTCTTTTTCAGAACTGGAACTCCACAAGAAGTGTATTAAAAACCAATGATGTTCTATAAACACTCTTCAAAATAAAGAACCAGAGGCAAAATGTAACTAAATTAGCCCTTTAGAATGAAAGTGATAGTACTTTAAAATTCTTATTGAAAACTTTCCACCAGACGCACCCACTTGTAATGTGGTCGTCATTAGGCACACGTGTTTGGGGGGGCCACTGTGCACACGCGCACGTGCCCACACTCGTGTAGCGTGAGATGAGTGGCAGACCCTCCAGATGGTGCGCCAGAACTCTTACATCAGGGCTCCCTCAGTGCCCCTGCTTCATCAAAGGGACTTGGAGTTTGGAGTTTGGGTAAATTAATAACATCCCTGTTCTTTATTTATCTCCCTTCTGACTGTGATAAATAGCCCTTGGGGATCCTTCCTATTTCTGGGTTGAGAGAGAAATGAAACATCCCTGCCTCCATTTCACACCAATATGGATAGTAGGATATTTATTGCAAGCTAGCTGTACCCTAGCCTTTCAATCTCCCCAAAGTAACAAACATGCTCATCGCCATCATTCCAAAGCCTTACTAGTTAGTTATCTTGACCATGTGGGGCAGGATGCCAGCACTGTATAGGAAGAACTATACTTCCTTATAAAACTGGCGGTCATGGTCCAACCCACAGGTTTGATCATGCTGACACTGGCTGAAATATGGATTTGAGGAGCTCATCCAATCTAACCATTTTTTGTATAGATGTGAAAAGTGCAGTTCAGGGATGGAAAGTGGCATAACTATATTGGCATACTAGAAAACTTGGAAAAACCCTCATGCAGAGAATAACCAAAAATATGGGTAATATATAAAAATTATCTGTCACTGGAGACATTCCAAGAGAGGGGAGAATTACAGGACCTAGTTTGAGAGAGGAAAATGAAACCCATAGAAGTCAGTCTGGCATTCAAGGCTACTTTTCCCCAGACTCTAGTCTAGGGGCTCTGGGACAGGTGGCTGAGAAGTGAAAAATGTAACATTTTTACAGCTGTCTTGCAGCTAAGAAAATGAATTCAAGTTTAGGACTCACCAAGACAGAGGAATTAGTAAATCCTCGAGTTTTGGGTTAGGGACATGAAAGGAACATAACTTTATCCTAGGAGTAAAGTTGCATGAAAAATAAACCAGTCCTCACAGAGACCAAGAGCCAAGTTTGAATCATCCATTCCTGATTATATTAAGGTAACCCTGAATTTCGAAAGGCCCTTAGTTTCCAGTAAGAAATATATTAGATCCTTTCTACAGTAAGATACTTTTGTGCTAAGCATTATATTATCCCAAATTTTTTCTTATGTAATATCTGGTTCTCAATCAAAAATAACCAGTTATGCAGGATAACTCAGGTATACTTATCAGATAACTCTAACATATTAAAATAATTTAAAGCCAAAGTGAAAAATTCTGATAATCAGCTATGAACTACTTTTAAAAAGGAATTAAATACATTAAAAATATAACATTACAACTAAAAAATTACCCTAAAATTTTAAAATCAATGGAAGGTTTTAACAAAGGTTAATTGGGAACTAGAATGTAAGTCAGAATGAAATGTCCAGAACTAAGCACTAAAAGATAAAAGGATGAAAAATAGAAAAGAAAAAAAAAATCATACAATAAATCAAGACATTGCATAGGAAGAAAAGGTTTAAGTGATGTAACAGTTGTCACAGAAAGAGAAGACAGAGAGAATGGGGGAATAACAATATTTAAGCATATTTCCCAAAACTCCTAAAAAAAAAAAAAAAAAAAACAAATTCAAGAAGCACTTACTTATGAATATCAAGGAGGATAAATACTAAAAATATTTTGGTCGTATCGAATCATCAGGAAAAAACTAAAAATTAACAAAAATGGGGTTGGTATTTGAATTAAAACAAGAAAAATTACAAAAGCAGCAATAGAATTCACAACTGACTTTGCATCAGAGACAGAGTACCTGATAATAATGTGACAATATCTTAAAAGCACTGAGAAAATAACTGCCATTCTAAAATTCCTATATCCAGCTAAAATATCCTTGAGAAATAGCAATAAAATCAAGATGTTTTTCACACACAAACAGAATTTGTCAGTGAACTTGAACTTGAAGAATATGTCTATCTTGACACAGAAGGAAAATAATCCTAAATGAAGCTTAAAAATGCAAGATGACATGAATAGTACAGAAAGGATAAATATGTGGGAAGCTAAATGAACAGTTACTATATAAAATAATAATTATTTGGTTTTCTAAAAATTTAAATACCTATAAATTATAATTCATGATCATAGTAGCATATATGGGATGCATATAGTATTCTAGGTTCTTGGCATTAAGCAGTAAGAGATAAAAGTTCATGTTTATTTTTTAGTGTCAAGGTATATGTAAATTTTTTTGAGTAATTACTAAAAATATAACCATAATAATCACAAAATATAACTAACAAGCTAACAGTAAGTGAAATAAAGAATAATAAATCCAAAGAAAGCAAGGAAATATCATGGAATACTATAGGTAAGACAAATATGAAACAAATAAATATGTAGATTTAAACCCAAATATCCACAATTATATTGAAAGGCAAGTGGATAAAATGTTCCAGTGAAAATAGAAAAATTGTCAGGATAAAAACTTGAAAGTCCTGAGACTAAGAGGGACACTTCACAATGATAAAAATAGTCAACTGAATGGAAAAGCATATCACTTAAATTTATATATAGGTATTAATAAAGCCAGTCACCAGTGGGCTAGGTTCAAGGTGATGAGAAAAGAATGTCCCTGACTTCACAGAATCATCTTAAATGAAGACAAGGAAGAAGGAGAAGAAAAGTGAAAAGGACATGAGGTGAGTCACAGAGATAGGAAGGAAAGAAACGGAGAGACAGGAAATGAAAACAGATCTGGATATGAAGGGGGTGGGGCTTAGGAAAAATAAAAGAGAGAAGAGAGAAAGAAGGAGAAAAGAGAGAAAAGAACTGGCAACAAAATAAAACTATTGAGAGATAACTAATGGAGTCAGAGAGATTCCACAATTGCATCTCCATCAGGGAAGCTCTGCTTTCCACCACCAGTGTCAGATCTTCCTTTCTGTGGCACACAGTGGCACCTGCCATCAAGCTTCTGGCTTTGTTCATTTTAAGTAACAAATTCAGTAATAAAATGAGGAGCAGCCATGACCAGGACCCAGCTTTCTGGTTTCAGAAGTCGGACACGAACATGATGTTCTCCATGTCTTCCATATGGTAAGAGCAAGAACACTCACTCATTTCCTGTCTTCCTGGAAAAGCCAAGGAGTCACAGAGCATCTAGCCATGCCCCACCCCAGACAGACTGCTGGGAGCCCAGTCCTGCCTAGAGTCCTGTCAAAAATAAGACCAGAGAGTCCTAAAGCCAGGGCATGCCTCAACGAAACCTTGAACTCAATATCTGACCCATTTTCCCCAGATGGGAGTAGGCTTCTGATTGAACATAACAGGGAGATTGTTTGGTAGCAAATCGGTATCTGTTGTCCTCTCACTGCACTGAATGCTTTGCTGTGTTTTGTTGTGCTTAAAAGTGAGTTTTGTTTGTTTCAGGGCAGGGGGTGGGGGGGGTGGGGCGCTCTCATTCAAGAGAGAGCTTTTAGTAAGTTTTTAAAAGACTGGTGCCCAAGACCTTCAGCTGTAAAACCTTTATTTAGCCCACTGACATAGTAGTTGTAGAAATTAGGGAGCCTTACAGAGGTGCTTCATTTATTCAACCAACAATGGTAACACAGTGGTGAGCAAAGCAAAAATGACCCTACCCTGACACAGCTTCCACTCCAGCGAGGGAAACATAGGACAAAATAATTACCACTTGTGATGGGAGATGGGGCCAAAACCAGCTCGGGAGAGGAGAGAGGCAACTTCAAACAAGATGTTTAGGAGAAGTCTCCCTCAGGAGGTGACATCTTGATGAGGTGAGAAAGACAGCCATACAGCAGCCACAGAAGCTTTTCTGAAGAAGGAAATGCATGAAGAGAGGTCTGAGGTGGGAAGGGACTCTCTTGGTGTCTGAGCACCAAGAGCAAAGCCCAGGGTTGACTGGCACTTGGCGGAGATGCAGCAGGAGAGGCAGTCAGGGCAGAGACCAGGCATTCTGTTGGCCAAGATCAGGAATTTAGGTTTTATACTACCAGCTGTGGAAAGCTTCCAAAAGGCTTTAAGTAAGAGGGACTTGATCCATTAAACAATTGCAAAAGTCACAGCCCTCCAGGGCAACTACAGAAGGAAGACTGTGACACCCCAAGAGCTTGCTGGCTAAGAGCCCCTGGCACCAGAGCCTGTAGGTAAGCAAGGCCTAGGACGCTCCCCATTCTGCAGCTCCAAAAGCCTAGGCTTCAGGTGTTTGAAATGGTGTAAGAGGGATGTTCCTGTGGGAGGGCAGGGACTGGACTACGTGACTAAAAGGCTGTTCTTATGGCTATAATTACACTGCTGAGGTTATTTTTGAGACCTAATGTTATATCAGTATTTCTGAGCATTGATTCTTGTGTGAAAAATGGGCAGCTAAGTCTCATTTAATAAAAAGGTACCACAGAGTTAAGCCAGGTGAACTATGGACCTCCACAAAGAGGATCAAACGCAAGCCAAAGTTGAAGAGAGAGAGAGAGATTCTGATGTGGAGATTTTGACCAGCATTCCTTTAAAATGGCCCATGACTCATCCTCATCAGAATAACCTAAAAGACTTGTTTAAAATGAAGATTCCTACACTCATCCAATCCAGACCTGCTCGATCAGATTGTGGCTTTGAGTTTGGAAGAGACATTCTATGGCAAGTACATTCCTGCCTATCTAATTATTAGCATAAAATAATGTAAAAATAGAAAAGTAATTGATTATATGCTATGAATTTTCCAGATCCCCACAAAACCCTGAGCATCACTCCGATCTCAATGCCTCAATTTTAATTTACAAAACTATGAGTATTTGAAATATAAATATACAATTAAATCTATTTGTTAAGAAATATAAATAAGTTGCTCTAATATATTTTTGTTTCTTAACCACATTATTAAAGTATAATTGACATACAATGAATTCTACATGCTTAAAGTACGTAAAGTTTTGACTTACACATTCACAATTAAGGTAGTGCTTCCTCATGCCCTTTTCGAGAATCCCACTCTCCTGCCCCTCCCCACTTTCACTCAGTAACAGATCTGCTTTCTGTCCCTACAGATTAGTTTGCATTTTCTGTAACTTCTTATAAATGGAATCATACAATATGTCCTCTGTTTTTGGTCTGGCTTCTTTCACTCAGAATAATTATTTTGAGATTGATCCATTTTGTAGATATCAATAGTTTATTTTTATTCCTAAGTAATGGTCCATTATATGGACATACCACAATTTGTTTAGCCATTGAACTGTACATAGACATTTGAGTTGTTTATATTTTTTGGCAACTACAAATAAAGCTACTATGAACATATTTAAACAAGTCTTAAAATGGACAAATGCTTTCATTTCTCATGGATAAACACCTAGTAATAGAATGAATGGGTCATCTGGTAGCTGTTTAACTTAAGAAACTGCCAAGATGTTTTCAAAACTATTGTATTGTTTTATTTTCCCACCAACAATAAATGAGAGCTCTAGTTGCTACACTCCTGCCAACATTGGTATGGTCAATAATTTTTATTGTAGATATTCTTACATATGCACAATGGTATCTCATTGTGATTTTAATTTGCTTTTCCCTATGACTACTGATGTTGACTAGTAAGCATGGACTTATTGGTCATCAATATACCATTTTTATAAAATGTCAATTTAAATATTTTACCCAGGGCAGGGGCAGGGTTATTTTCTTATAACTGAATCTTGAGATTCTTTATATATTCTTTATCAAATGTGTGATTTACAAATATTTTCTCCCTGACTGTAGCTTGTCTTTTTATTCTCTTAATAGTGACTTAATTTTTTTAATTTTTTATTACATCCAATTTATCAATTCTTTGTCCTTTATGAATGATGATTCTGATGTCATATCTAAGAAATGTTTGCCTAACCCTAGGTCAAAAGGTGCCTTTCTATGTTTTCTTTTTAGGTTTCGTATTTAGGTCTATGATCAATTTTGAGATAATTTTTGTATACAGTGTGAAGTGAGAATTAAGAGTTCTCTGTTTTTTTTTGCTTTTTCATATGGATATACAATTGTTTTAGCACTATTTATTGAAAAGGAATATCCTTTCCCCACAGTATTGTCTTTGAGCCAATTCTATTCTGTTCCACTAACCTAATTATTTATCTTCACGCCAATAACACACTGTCTTGATTATTGTAGCCTTAAAATAAATCCTCCATAGTTCTTTTTCAAAGTTGTTTTGGGTATTGCAGGTCCCTTTCATTTTCTTATGAACTTAAGAATCAGGTTGCCAATTTCTACATACACACACACCAAAAAAAGCCTGTTGATTGGACTTAGATTATTTGTAAAGAATCCTAATATTAAATCTTTCAATCCATGAGCACAATATATCCTTCCAATTATGTCCTCCTTAATTTCTTCCTTTACTTCTCTTAACACTATTATGTAATTTTTTAGAGTATAGGTCTTGCACAGCTTTTATTGTGTTTATCCATATCAATTCATATTTTAATGCTATTATAAATGATATTTTTATTCAATTTCTGATTGTTGCTAGCATATAAAATGCAACTTCAGTTATGTATATTGATTTTTTCTCATCCTGCAACTTTGTTAAATTCACTTATTAGTTTTATTAGCTTTTTGTAGATTTCACAGATTTTTCTACATAGGCAATTATGCTGTGTACAATTTTACTTCTTCCTGTCTAATCTGAACAGTTTTTGTTTTGGTTTGTTTTTTTCATTTTGTGGGGGAGGTGTTGGGGGTTTTGTGTTTTCTGCCTTTTCTTACCATGTTATACTGCCCAGACCCTTCAGTAAAATGTTGAAGAATGGATACGCTTATCTTTTCCTTGGGCTTAAGGGTAAAGCATTCAGGCGGCTACCGTTAAATTTTGTATTAGCCGTAGGCTTTCAAAAATATCCATTATTGTTAGGAAGTTTATTCAATACTTGGTTTACTGAGTGCTTTTAAATCAGGAATTGAGTAGTTGTTGTCAAAATATTTTTTGTTTTGCATCCACTGAGTTGATCTAATGACTTAAAATTTTTTTAATTTAATTGATTAAATCAATTGTTTCATTTTTTAGTGTTAAATCAACATTACCTTACTGAGAAAAGCATCACTTAGTCATAATGTACTATCCTTTGATATATTATTGGATCTGATTGCTAAAATTTTTGTAAAAATTTTGCATCTGTGATCATGAAGACTGGTTGGCCTGTAGTTTTATTGCCTTATAGTGTATATGTCCGGTATGGTATCACCCTCAAGGTGTCTCATAGGTTGAGTTGAAAAATATTTTCTCACCTTTGATTTTCTAGAAAAGTTTGTATAGAACTGATACTATTTTTCTTCCTTAAATGTTTAGTAGAATTTCTTCACGAAACCCTGAGGCCTTGGAGTTTTCTTTATGAGAAGGTTTCTAAATATAAATACAATATTTTATATAGGATTATTAAGGTTACATATTTCTTCTTGATTGAACTTGGTACTTTGTACCTTTCAAGGAATTTGTCCATTTAATATAAGTTGTAGAATATATTAGCATTTAGTCGTCCTATATTATCCTTTAAATATCTATAAACTCCAGTCATATTTCCTCTTTCATTCCTGATACTGGTAATTTGTATCTTCTTTTCCTTATGGTTTTACTAGAGATTTACTGATTTTATTAATCTCCCCAAAGAATCAGCTTTTAGTTTCATTGATTTATTTCTATTATTATTCTGTTCTTTTTCAAATTGAGTTCCACTGTGATGTTTAAAATTCCTTTCTTCTACTTTGGGTTTCATTTGTCTTTCTTTTTTTTAATTTCTCAAGGTAGAAGTTGAGGTCGTTGGTTTGTGACCTTTTTTCTTTTCTAATATAAATATTCAGTACTGAAAATTCCATTTAAGACTATTTTAGTTAGCTGCTTCTCACAAATTTTGATTTTTCCATTTTTTTCCCAATTCAAAATATTTTTTAATTTCCCTTTTATTTCCTTGGCCCTAGGTATTTTTAAGTGTACTATTTTATTTGAAGACATTTGAGGTTTTCAAAATATCTTTTATTTATTTCCCTTCTGGTCAGAGAACATACTTTGATTTGAATCACTAATTTATTGAGACTTCTTTTATATGTCCAGAATATGATCTTAATAAAATAAATTCCATGTGAACTTGGAAAATGTGTGTTCTGCTATTTTTAGATAGGATCACCTATAAGTGTCAATTAGTACAAGTCTGTTTATAGTGTTATCCAAGTCTCCACTATCCTTACTGATTTTCTGTCAACTTGTTCCATTATTCCCCTACCAGGAGGGGAATGTTGAAATTTCTGACTATAATTGTGGACCTAGTTTTTCTTACAGTTTTCTCACTTTTTGCTTCTTGTATGTTTAGAACTGTAATATTCTATTGAGAGACTGCCATTTCTAGCACTATGAAAAGATACTCATTATTCTGGATAATATTTGTTCAAAAATCTACTTTGATATTAAAATCACCACACTTGCTGTTTTCTTGTTAGTGTCACCATCATATACTTTTTCTATACTTATGTTTGATTTACTGTGTCTTTAAAGTGAATTTCTTATAGGCAATATAAAATTGGATCCTGATATATTATCAAATCTGACAATTTCTGCCTTTCATTGGGATTTTTGAACCATTTACATTTAATGTGATTCATGACATGGTTAGATTTTAATCTATCAATATTGCTATTGGTTTTGTATTTGTCCCATTTTTTTTCCTTTACATTCTTTTGAACTTGAACATTTCTTATGATGCCATTTTATTTGATTTTTAGTTTATTTGATATATTATCTCAGTAGTTTCTTTAGAGATTACCTTATCTATCATTAATTTATTATACTCTACCCTGAGTGATATAGTACCACTGCATATATAATTTACAACTAAATACTTAAGTTCCCACTGTTTCTAATTTCTAATGTAAATTTTTATCAATATTTCTTCAAATATTTTTTCTGTTCTTTTCTCTCTTCCCTTCCAAGAAGTCCACTTACACATATATTAAACCATATATAAACCATATATAAACACATATATAAACTGACTAGTGTAGATCAGTTGGTTGGCCATTATCCCACAAATCAAAGGATCACTGGTTCAATTCCAGTTAGGACACATGCCTGAGTGGCAGACCCAGTTCCCCATCAGGCTACACAGGTGAGAGGCAGCTGATTGATGTTTCTCCCCATCTCTTCACCTAAGAATAAATAAATAAAAATCTCTTAAAAATTAAACCACATGGAGTTGTCCCATAGTTCATTGGTACATACTCTATTTGGGTTTTGTTATTTATTTGTTTCCTCTCTGCATTTTATTTTACATAGTTTCTATTGCTCTGTCTTCAATTTCACTGATGTTTTCTTCTGAAATATCTAATCTGTTGTTCATCTCACCTACTAGTATGCTTTTCATCCCAGACATTGTAGTGTATGTAATTTCCACACCTCTAGTTAACAATGATAATAGTTTCTTACTTATATCAGTTACAACTATTTTAATGTTCTTGTCTATAATTCTATAATCTTTGTAATTTCTTAACTAGTTTCCATTTATAGACTTTTCTCTTCATGATGGGTCACAGCCAGGTTTCCGTAATGTAGTGGTTATCATGTTTGCCTCACACATGATGGGTCCTATTTTCCAGCTTCTTTGCATGCCTTAATTTTTTAAAGCAAATTGTTAGACATCATGAACTTGACCTTGTTGGGTACTGAATATTTTTAATATCTTATAAATATTTTGAGTTTTCCCTGTGACAGTTGTTTATAAGCAGTTTGATTCTTCTAGGTCTTTTTAGAAAAGCTTCATTGGCTAGGATCAACATTGAATCTTTTTTTCCCCACTACTGAGACAAAATTCCTCTGAGTATTCCCCTCAATGTCTAGTGAATTATTAGGTTTTCTACTCTGAATGATAGAAATAGGAACTACCCCTCCCCCTGTATAAATCTTCAAAATATGTTTCCTCTAATCTTTTTTAAGCTATTCTTTCTCTAGACTTGAATAGATTCTGCACAATGCATCTACTGATTACACTCGATTGATTGGATGGGACACAAAGATCTCTGAAGCTCCTTCTCCATAAAAGTCTCTCTACTCTGAAACCCTGCCCTACGTACCCTAGCACCTTGCCTCTCCAGATTTCCAGCTATGCATTCTAAATTCAGAGGAATTACTGGGATCCACTGGACTTTTCCTTCCTTATACTTAGGCCTGGAAACTCTTTAGACGACAAGCTGAGTGATCTTTGGTCTCACCTCATTTGTTCCCCATATTTCCAGGATACCGTACTTTGTTGCCTTATATCAACTGACTTAAAAGCCATTATTTCACATATTTTCCAGTTTTAGTTGTTTTGGGTGAAAGACTAAACCCGATCCCTCTAACTGCATCCTGACTAGAAGTCGTCCTGAAAATACCTTTACTGCAGCACTTCCTACATCTGTTTATGTAATGGACCTTCACTAGTTTGACCTCCTTTGAGACTAGCTAGAAACACTTTGCTTAGCATTAAGCATATAAAATACATTCAATTAGTATTGATTAAACTGAGTTATTATGGTAAAGTATGTCTCAATAATTCCCTCTCTAAATATTAGCATGGGAGAGAAGATTCCCTCTTGTCTAATATAGGATATGAGTATCTGGATTTCTTGGTTCGGATCCCACTTCTATCACTAAAGGGCCGACATAATTTTAGAAAAAGTACATAATCTTGATAAGTTTCAATTGTGGAATGGAGATAAATACCCTTGCTAATTTCACAAGATTGCTGGGATTAAATTTTTGAAGGATAAAAATCAGCCCAACAAAAAGATTATCAAAAGCAATAACAACTAACAGTCTCCCAGAGGGCCTAAGAAATGACCACCCCAGGAAATACATTTTTTAAGTTAATATTATTTAATATTAATAAACATTATATTCCAGAATTGTAAAATGCTGGGAGTGGAAAGGGTCCTTTCACATCTAACAAATAGGAAAACTAAGTCCCAGAGAAGTTATCTATGCAAAGTTATATAGACAGAGGCAGAGTTGGGCTGGGAGCTCTTGCCCTTCAGGTCAAACCATCACTTGATCGTTTTCATTGGTCATTGTTTTCATCCCTTAGTCTTTGATTTCACAATCTCAGTGTGGTGTTTTTCATGGATAGAGTAGATTGCAATGTCATAAATTTTTTTAAAAATTGGGAAATCCGAAAGTCACTTGCATCATTGTCATGGGAGGCAGTAGGAAAATGATTTACAGATGCAGGAAATATTCAGCCACAAAGGATTCTTCTGGTAGTTAATAGTATTCATTCCATGTCACATGATAGAGTTTGAAGCTGGAACACTATTAGAGAAAGAAAATCTGACCAACATGTGACTGTATATTTCACTGTTTAAGCAGCGCTCACTGGGATTAAAACGTCGCTGTCTGAGGACAGACCCCTGACTAATTAAGACCAAGAGTCTGGCTGATGAAAGTAACCCAGTGCAGAAACTAAAGTAGAAAGTCCAGGCATGGAGAGAAGGGGGCAATGGATGCTGGTTAAAATATATTGAGCTGACCCTATTGGACAGACCCAGGAGGCACAGGCCATAAAAAGGGAAAATCAGAAAACAGGGTCCTCCAAAACATAATGCAGCACAAATCCAAGGAGCCTCCCTGGAGCTGAGGTTATGGAGAAAATGAGAACAGCAGGACCTAGAAGTATCAGGCACTCATATTTTGCTTGAGTCACTCCAAAGATACCCATGGTAAGGGGCATCCCATTATAATTTCTTGGAGGACTTCATCCAAGCCCAAGTCATCATTTAGAATGAACTCTCTGGTACTGATGGTGGAACATACCTGGCTCTTGATAATTTCTTATAAACAGATCCTCTGTTAGAAGAGCTCAGAAAAGGATTTGCTCAGCTTTCACTTTGTGGTCTTTGCAACTGTATGTGGAAGTTTTGCTCTGTCATCTTGAGACAAGGCACAAAGACATAGGAGTTATTTGGTGTTCTACATCATTTACTAGAGATCCAATTATGGTGTAAGATTTAACCATCTAGTCCAAGCATCTAAATAAAAACATTTCTCTTTCTCTTTGGCCAGGATATAGTTTTCTGATACCTGATTTGTAGCACTAAGAAGAGTAACAGGCAAGATCAGTAGAAAAAGATCTTTATAGAAGCAGATAAAAATTATACATTTAAAGGCTGAGAGGGGAAAAAACACATTTGGATTTCAATGAGTAAATCTGTGTATTTGTGTATCAGGATAGGTCAGATTACACTGTAGTCAATAAATAAATACCTAGTTGCAAAAAACTACAAAGGTTTATTTCTTGTTCACACTATACATCCATGGTAGATCCACTGGGGATGCTCACCCCAAGATCCAAACTCATGGAGCACCCACTATCTGGAACTTTTCCAAGCAATGTCTTCCAAAGACAGAAGAAAATGAGCACATTAAGTTTTCATAGCTTCTACCTGGAAGTGATACACACAGGCTTTACTTAATGTTTATTGACTACAGTAAGTCACATGACTATGTCTGCTGGGGGACCAGGAAGTGAAATTCTTACTATGAGCAGAAGTAATGGCGATTGGTAAACAAATGGCTTTCCATGGCATGGGGAAAAAATGGTTTCACAAAGTCAATCTAGGAAGAAGGTAGTATAACATTATATCATGTTGTGTTGCATTACATTATGCTGTTATTTGTTCATCTAGTCATTCATATAACTAGACTATTACTCTTTGCCAGGCATTGGGTGGTATCACTTCGGAGCCTGTGCTATTCCCACTGTGTTACAGGGTCTGCCCAAGTAGCCATCTCCTTATCTCACCAGCAGGATGTGGTAAGGAAGCTGGGAAACCTATGGAATGAGAAGGAAAATGAAAGTGAGAGGAGAGTGGTCCCTCACCCAGGAGAGGCAAATAGGACCAGCCACAACATTCTGAAAAAATATTCAGGCTAGGGACCAACAAGAATCAGTGAATCTTGCTGAACAAGGCCAAAGAAAATCTAGAAGGAAACAAAAGAGGTTCCAGGAAGAAGGGGAACCCAGTGAACTACCAAAAGTCTCCGAGGGACATCTGGGAAGAAGAAAGGAAGTCAGGGAAGACAACAAGTCCAGATCAAGGCCTGTCCCCATATGCCAGTCATCAAAACCTTCAGATAGGAATCTACGAACACACAGACCCCTGGGCCACAATAGGTCCCCACATGCTCATCAACAGACCATGCACTTCCCAGCCAGGCCAACACAGCCCCATGGCCCAGCCGCCCTTTTAGGATAACCACCATCTTTCTCTCCCTTTTCCATCTTGAATGGCAATTAGGAGAAGGTTAACCGAGTGTCTTTCTCTCAGGAATCCTCTTCCACTTTTGAAAATCACAGCGTTAGCAAAAGAAAATCCCAGCTTAGGCTAACAGGTAGAAGCATGGTGAGGCCCTGGGAGCTGCTGTTGGAAGTGGGGAGATTGGGCGAATCTTCCCAGCGGGAGGTTAATACTCATCATTCGGAGTTGCAGCTGAGGCCCATTTGAGTGACAGGCAGCCGGGAGCTGAAAGGGCCGCTTGGATCCCAGAACTGCTGGCATGCGGGCTTGAAAGAGATTTATTTCAGGATAATTAGCTGGGAGTATTAAAGGTGGCCAGGAAGATCTGCAATTACTGTTTAGCAAACAGAAAGGAGACACACACATGCAAAAAAAAAAAAAAATGCCGGAAACAAAATTAAAAGACCCAAATTTTTATCCATTTGAAAGTTGTTGAATAATTGCGGGGGGAAAAGCTTAAAGCAACTTTATTATACTTAGACACACATGCAAACGTGTCAGAGGAGAAAGAAAGGGGAGAAAAGGAGGGGAAGAGTGGAGTCTCAGGTGACAGGGCTGATGGCAAAAATACTCTCCTCGAGGCTGGGAATTTGGCACGGGGAATCTTATATCAAATTGTTCTTATATCCAAAGGGAACTTTCATATTTCTTTTCTTTGTTGCTTCCTTTTTGACACAAAAAGGCCTGTGCCAACACTAGCATTTTATCAGCTTTAAGAAAAATAATCAGATCAAATCATACTAAGATGCAAGAAGTTTCACGTTTCCCAGATATTAGGAAAGAAGAAATGGGAGAGGGAAGAAGGGAGGAAGGAAAGAGGAGGCCCTGCAACTCCATCCACTGTGCCCCAGAGGGAATGAGCACCTTCACCTGGGGCTGGCAGAACTGGGGTCACAGGGCTGGGGTACAGCAGCCTCCCCACTCCTCTAGTCTCGCTACAGACAAGTTGTCTAAAAAAGAAGACAGTACATTTTTTTTACCTCATTTGATCATGAGAAGACCAAGAATGGAATTCTCCAAATAACCCTATCCATGAGAGCTTTATTCCTGAGATAGCTAAGATGACTGGCAACTCCCTGACCACATCTGCTCACCAATACTGGCCAAGGCGGTCAACAGAACGTCACCTGCCACGTGGTTTCCCCTCTGGAGCACTCCAAGGAGGGACCCAAAAGATTCCTGTCCTTTCACCAGAGATGCATTCCTTCCTTAGCTTTTAAACAAATGTTCACTCTTGGGTGTTTCCCCATAAATGAGCCCTTGGAAAACACCTTTCGGTTTTTATGAGCTAAGGTCTTGGCCCAGAGTCTTTCAAAAGCCTTCAGAAATAAACATCAGGCCCCAAGGGAAGGAGGTGAGGAGAGGGGCACTGGGAGAGACCAGTAGGGTGTGAGTGAGGAAGAAGGCAGGCGAGGGGCCTCCCAGGTCCTGCCTTCCCGAATCTGGTCAAGCATGAACATCACACTAACTGCTCAGACTTGGTACGGCTGGAAGGGTTACAGAAAAAGACAAAGTCCCTGGCCATGTGTGTTTACAACTTGCTGAAAAGATCTGTAAAATTGTCAGACACATAAAACAATAGTTCATATTACTTATGGATATTTATATTTATGTAGTAAAAGTACAAAAGCATGAACAGCAATGACACACACAGACTTGTCAGAGAGCTGGAGCCTGGGACCTTAGCTCTGTCAAGTCTTTATTCTTTAAAAAAAGAAAAAAGTAATAACTCCCAAAGGAAATAAGAAAAAGCAAATGGCTTGAGACTAGCTAGAGAGGGAAGCCTGCTCAGCTTGCCACACATTCATGTGTCCCAAGGAGGTGTCTACGAATGTATGGTTTTAATGAGGAACAATTCTGTGTCCATACACAAAAAGCATCAATCTCTTACAACTCCCCAAATTACATCATCAGTCCTGATTTCTCACCCCATGATGTCCTGTGGCTACAGAAGGAAGTCTCTAATTCTTTAGGTGATACTATCTTTACAAGATCACAGGCTCCAGCAGGGAGAAAGGTTTCTTTTGCCTGCTCTGGAGTCCCCACCTAGCCTCTCACAGAACCAGGCTCCTGTAGGTACAGAAGAGCAGACAGGATTCTGGGAGGAGGCAAAGTTCAGTTTTTCAGGCAATTGGGACTACTTGCCCAATACTAAAGAATGTTCACTAGAGTCCTGTTTACAGTATAGAAATGGAAACAATATAAATATTGAACAACAGGACAAAGTTGATGTGAACTAAGACACATCAGTAATATGGAATACTTTACAGAATATTTGTAAGAATAAGACACAGTTATGGAAAACTACCCAAGATGCAGTAAATAAAAACGGCAAGTCCTATTTTAAACACTTCAATATTTTTTAAAGTAACACTATGAATCCTCAAAACTATCTATCTTTTACATAAATGCATCATAGCTGGAGGGCTATATAATATTAATCATTATTATATCGACTTGTATCTCCCCACCTGCCAGCCCTGCGTTGTGCCAAGGTTCCAGAATGATACAAAACAGTATGTTCCCCGTGGCCCTTCCAGCCACTGTCCTACGCCAGTCATTACATTATCCAAGAAACAGGAATCATTATATCATCTTTAAGCAAGGGGGTCTTTGGTGAAGAGCCTGGTGACTCAAGTGCCTCCTTGGGCACATGAGACAACTTACATGTCCTGTCCCTGCCTAAGAAAGAGGTGAAGGGATGGGCAATGTCCCAACCCACAGAACCTGTTCCTGGTCTTAGGGCATCTCCCTATAGCCCATCCTCAAAGCTTCTACCTCTTTTCTCCTCCTACCTCAGTCACAAGCACATCAAGTTGCTGAAGCTTACAGAAAGAAAGGTTGTGGGCCAAATTCTTCTTCAACTTTATAATACAAAGCTGGCTGCCTTCTTGAAATGGAAGAAAATGACAGAATAAGAATGGAACACAAGTTAATACCTCAATAAATCATCCTCCTATAGATGAATAGGTAGATGAATTAATGAATGGATAGCATAGGGTATTAGTCAACATTCCCCAGAGAAACAGGAAAAAATATATATTTTTTATACTTTCTCTCATATATATATATATATATATATATGATTTTAATTGATTTTAAGTAATTGGCTCATAAAATTCTGGAGGCTGGGTAATCTTCAGAGTAGGCCAGCACGCTGGAGACCCAGGAAAGAATTGCAGTTGAATCTAATGGCAGTTTACTGACAGACTCCTTCTTCTTCTAAGGACGTCAGTCTTTGGTTCATCAATACCTTCAACTGATCATAAAAGGCCCACCTGCATAAGAGAGGTTAATTTCCTTTACTGAAGTCCACCAGTTTAAATGTCAGTCTCGTTCCTAAAACATTTTCATAGGATTGCCAGGATAATATTTCATCCAATATCTGTGCATGATGACCCAGTCACGAGTAGGCAGGGTAGGTAGGCAAGAAAGACAGATGGGCATGTAGCACATGATAGATAGAAATGAGCTATGGGTAGTACAGAGACAGATACAGATGACAGAGATACATGGTCTCCGGAGGGATACACTCCTAAGTGCTTACCTTAGGGAGAAGTGGGTATACGAGTATATCTCTTAATTATTTAAATTTTTCACAGTGTGAAATGTGAATGTACTCCTATTTGTGGGTATATGTTCACAATTTTTTTGAAGAATAAAGATTCTGGAGGGAAAAAAGGGGAAAGAATGCTATTTATGCCTTCAAACTGCTGTCAAAGGGACTCCACTGTCCCCAGGTGCTGCTCTGAGGAAATAAACACAATGGAGCAAGCCCTACATTCATGGAATCCACATTCCTATCATTTCACCCTAAAAAAAAACTTGATAAGGCAGGTATCAACGCCCTGTTTTTTGCAGATGAGAAAACCAGGGCTTACAACAAGAATACTCCTAGGTCACACATGTGGCAGAACCTTAATTTACCAATCCTCCAATCTCACGTTCCTCTTGAGACAAACACAGGGTTTCCTTTGCAAAGGGAGCCTGTGTCTCTTAGAAATTAACACCCCAAGCCTGTGGCACTTTTTTCAGAGATTGCCACGTCCCTCAGCAGCCTGGATAAACTGCCCGCTGCTGCGCACCCTGGCCACGGCTGGCGGTGGCTCCGTTACAGGCATGCCAAACGCATCAAGTTCGAACGACAGACTCAGCCAGAAAGCATCAGTGCTTTCTATCCAGCTTCCAGACTTATTATTCCTTATTATTTCTTGAGAGCGTCCACTGCTCTTTTAAAAACAAGGGGCCTATTTTGTGAGCTGCTCAATGGTCTATTTTAAACTCGTGGGCTGTGTTTGTTTACATTCAATCCCAGGCCTTGCCCTTTGCAAAAAACCGTCACTGGCATCGTGCAGAAAGCCAGTGGGCTGCCATATCACTGTTCACAGCTTTCTCACTTGAAGAAAGGAGGTGGAAATCAAATATCTGCAATTGTCCAATTTCAAGAAGGCCCTAGAGAAGAAAGATGGTGCCAAGCCTGTGCGGCTAAGAATTCCTAGGGCAGCAGTGAGTAGTATGTGGGTGCTGAAATGAAAGAGAGTGTATTCTCACACACCAAAAAAAAGAATAAACATGTTCAGTTATTCTGCAAATACTTACTGAACACCAGGTATGGTATACACTGGCACTGTTCTAGGTGCCTGAATACAACAATGAACAAAACAAAAAAACTGCCCTCTGTAAACCTACATTCTAGTGAGGGGCAGTAGACAATAAATAGTAATAATATATTCTTATACGTTATACTAACAATATGCTAATAATTAATAATTAACACCTTGGATCCCTGGCCGGGTGACTCAGTTGGTTGGAGTTTTGTCTCCTTACACCAAAAGTTTGTGGATTTGATTCCCAGTCAGGGCACATACCTAGGTTGTGGGTTCAATCCCCAGTTGGGGCATGTACAGGGGACAAACAATTGATGTTTCTCTCTCACATTGATGTCTCTCTGTCCCTCTCTTGGACTGGCTTTGGGAAAGAATCTGCTTTTTAAATGCAAAGGCCCCTCTCTTGCAAGGGCAATGCTTAACCCCAAAGCCACCTACCAGTGGTGGAAGAATTTTATAATTTGGGAAACCTAAAATAAGCAAGATATTTTTAGGCCAAGAGGCCTTCTGGGCACTCTCCTGGGATCTTATAAATCTCCATCTCTGTCCCCACTTCTGCCCCGTACAACCTTCACTTGCCAAATTTCAGAAGCAAGCCATGTTTCTAAGAAGCCAGCAATCCCTATATAAAATGAAGGGATGGGGAAAAGGTGTCAGCAGTGACAGACAGACAGACCTCAGAAAGCCTCACATTTGAGCAAGACATTTGTTAAAGGGGACTCTGAACTGCTTCAAGAGAAGTGGTCCATTGTAGATCTGATCCAGTGGTCTGCGTAAAGTAACCCATGATGCAGTGGTGTTTCTGACAAGACCAGAGACTGATTTGCTAGTTCATTAATGAATGGACCTGGAATTGCACGTTGCTTTGGCTCTACAGAAAGCATATGATTATAGCATGTATGGTGGCAAATGCTGTAATTAAAGATACAAAACAGGGTCATTACACACCCATTTTCAGTGCTTGGGACTTTCTGAAACAATCTCCTTTTCAGAAGTACCATCTGCAGGTGATAAGCCTCAGAAGACTTTCCTCCATCCAGGATGTTAAAAAAAAAAAAAAAAGTAAAGAGTAGGGTTGGGACTAAGGAAAAGTTTCCAAATCTTTTTGATGAAAAAAAAAAAAGACAAAGAACCTACCTTGTCCAGGAAAAAAGTGAAAGATGGATGAGCACCTCTCACCAAATGGGGGCCCCACATATAGCTGGATCTTGAGAGTTAGGGCAAAATGCTGACTTGCATTCAGAAGGTGACACTTGTATATTATTATATCACAACTCTGAAAGACTACATCTCAACAGTAGATCACTGTAAGATTGAGTTTGTCCTGTGGTACTGGGTTCACAGTCATTCCTAACGAGTCGTTAAAATACAAATTAACGTAACGAAGACAAAAACACCATCATGAATGTATAGTATACCTTCCCCAGCAACAGAGCCAAGTAAATTGACTGATGCGCCTGCCATCTCTGAATTAGAGTATGCGGAAGAAATAGTCCTGGGTTTCCAGATGGGGAAAAGAAGGTAATGAGGCACGGAGGGGTGGGGTGAGCTGCCCAGGGAGAAGGAGCAGGTCAGCAGCCAAGTCAGGTCAGAAACTCGCACTCCTGATTCCCTATTCAGTGCTCATTCTCCTCAGACTGCACTATCTCAGAAATGTCAAACACATTATGCAAGAATATCGGGAGTCTGTGTTGAGGCAGAGAAGGCTGGGTTTCCCGTTAATAAAATTACCGGTACATGCCCAGCACAAAAATGCTCTCCCCAGCTGAGCACACACCTCAGAGTGGGCCCTGGGAGCCCAGGTACCCCACCCCCAAGCAGCACACCCCTTTAAGCACTGGTTAACAGTGAGGCCTGAGATGCTGCTCCTCCCACCCCCATCCTTTCAGGACTCATGATTAATTGCCAGCTTAAAGGAACCTCCACATTTGCAAGGCCTCCCACAGGGCACAGGAAGTAGGGGCACTGGCGCTGGAAGCACCTACCTGACTGGTCTCATTTTTGCCCTTTTCTTGCTCCTAAAAACATAAAATGCTGGGGAGTATGAAACAGAAAAAGAATCCCTCTTTTTACCGCTGCAAATCCACACACAGATAAGAAAAGACCACAAATTCCAACCAAGCCAGGCTAGGACCATCTCATTCCCAACACCCATGTCCTCCGGCCTCCTCAGGAAGGCAATCTGAAGGACACCTGGATGTGAGCCTTGGGTGTGCAAACTGCGTGCAGGCATAGACACACACCCACAGGTTCTTATTTCCTATAACATTTGCAACACTGAACTAGAAGATAATTTCATGAAATCATACTCTCTCTCTGCCCAGGGAAGAAAACTTAGAAAGATATTGGTTAGCACCTCTGGCTTGAACCAATCTGAAGAAGCACCTTTCAAGCACCCAAAGAGAGATGGACTAGAACCTTCTTCAATCACCACTAGGAGAGTTTAACTACTTCATCTGTAAGGTCTTTTAAGCTGTGGCTTAAACCACCTCTATCTTGTCATTATCAGAAGCACATTTGCTTTTTTTTTTCCCCCTTTGGGAAATACCAATTTTTTTCATCAGTACTGGCAGCAACCAAAAACTGCTGAGTAATTAGAGGACAGATGCAGATTTCTATGAAAAGTAGTAAAAATTATGGATAAGGATCTTTCACTACAATCAATACACTTGTATTTCTACTTCAAGTTGTTATCAACAGTTTAAATTACCAGACTTGAGAATGTTTTAGTGACTTTTGCCTGAAATGACCAATTCAAACTAAAATTAAAAGTTTAACATTGGCTGCAGAGTTTTGGGCATTCTATTCCAACACGAATAGAATTTCTGGTGTATATCTGGGTAAAGCTGAAGATTCTGAAATTTAAGTCTCAATGAACACTTTGCTAAGGCCACTAAAATGTCCTGTGTACACAGTCCCCTTCCCCTCTGCTCCCCCGCCCCCAGCATTATGTCCTTATTATAGGCATCAGGAGATCTGGATTTTTGATCCTAGCATAACCACTAATTTGTTGGGCAACACTGGGAAAAATCACTCAACCTCACTGAGCTCAAGCTTTTCTCACCTTTTTGAAACAAAGGTAGCAGAATAGATCAACTCAATGAGGACTAAGATACATAAGATTCTTCTTCATAAGGTTGTGATGATGGTTAAGATACAGCACATGAACTACTTAGCTCAATGCCTGGCACACTGAAAACACTCAATAAATGTTCGCTATAATTATCAGTCAGCAATACGCACAGTCTGCACTCACCAACCTGAAACAGAACTTTTGGTCCTAGTCCATTGTCCTGGAAGGAGGAGCCCCAAGATCAAGCAGTAAACTCACACTAGTTGGTGAAAACTGTTTCTATACCCATAAGGGAGCCTGTGAAACTTTAGAATCATGGGGATGGCATAAAGGAAGGCATAGAGTCCCCTCAAGCCATTAATTCAGGCTGCTCCTTTGAGGTTGGGCAACGTTAGCACAATCAACCACTCTGACATCTTGATTGCTAAGCCTCCATGTATCCAAGACCTACCCTGGATCCTGCCTAAACACTACCTTGTTTAGTTCATGTCACTCACCCTATCTCCTCACTAGTTCCTCCTGTATACACAGGAAGCCTCTCTTGCAGTTGAGCTGGGGCCATGTCCTGAGCTCTGGCCATCACCGGGGTGGTAATGGCGATATGCAGATTTTCAGATCCAGTCCTTAAAAGCATCCATGAGATACTCCATCCCATTTTTTCCCTGTTAGTTGTTAACTGTAGAAGCCACATGGAGAGATTGGGTGGAAGTTACATGGATCCCACATAGAGGAGAGTCTCCTTGGAAAGCTGTTAAACCCACGCTGGACTTAACAAAAGCAAGAAATAAACTTCCATCATGTTCTGCCATTGCTATTATGAGGCTTATTTCTGTAGCATAGCTTATAATATCCTAAATAATAAATATATGGACCATTAACATATTAAGGGAATGGACATTTATTAAGTACCTATAGTGTTTGTGAAATTCTCCCTTGCAACCCATTATTTGGTCATAAAATCAGTTCAGTGGGCTGCAATCACCATGTTCAATAAAAAATAGAACAGAATAGTAAATATTAGCCTACAAGTAAAAATTGTTTCATAAAATGCTTGTTTCAGTTTTATAAGTGCACATCTACGTATTTGTACGTGGCAGGTATGATATAAACTGCATTGCTTACTGTAGTTCGCAATCGAAAAAAATTGAAAGCTACTGTAATCTCATGAGATAGGTACTATCTCCATCCCACAACTAAGGGCACCATTCAGAAGGTCTAAGTGATTTTTCAAAGTCATACAGCTACTAAAGGTGGCTCTTGGGCCAAGGTTGCTATGCTCTAAGCCTTGGTGCATTTTGGTCTTCATCATACTGGTGCAGTGGCAGGCAGCCACTGGCCCACAGCCACATCAGCCAGCCTCCTCCTGGGGCTCCTGAACATGTAGCCTCCAACCTTACCTAGCCCTTCACACATTTTTAGGAGCTAAGTGTGAACATTTCAATGCTTCTATTTGTAGATATTTTAAACAGATGTATGTAAAAAAATTACACAAATGTCTCAGTCTATCTGTAAAATAGGTCAGTTTGCATTTGATTTCTCCCAAGTGGTGTTTTCAAATACCATAGAAGGAAAACCCAGAGAGAAAGGTTAGCTGATGCCAGGCCAACAATGGCAAAGGAGGCTCTGATACCTATACATCATGAATACTGGATGGGAAAAAAGAAAAAACAGAATCTATTCTTATAAGGCTGGAGGAGGTAAAACAGAATAACTTGAACTCTAACAAGACCTATCCATCCCACTGTTCTCATTGATCCCTTAAGTGCATCTGTGGACAATTCAAAACTAAAATATGGATACTTATATCCTGAAAATCAGTTTTAAATGTTCCTGGGAGCTTTGCCCCTTAATATCAATCTACATGGTTATCAGGTTGGCTCCTAAGATGCTCAGGCCTTGATTCCTCAAAGAACATGAACGCTTTGCTTTCAGATTCAGAAGCAGAAGCCACACTGTTGGTCCGATTATGCCCATTGAGGAACACAGACAGGGTGCCATGGTCACCCCACTTAAGGAGTACAGGGGCTGCAGGTAACTGGAGCACTAAAGAACACCAGCAACTTCAACCTGTACTTGAAATGGACAAAGAGCATGGTGCAGCCAAGTTCATCTTCAACCTGTTCGGACAAGAATTCAAAAGGAGCTCCGGGAAGGTATTAAAGACTTAATGGAGAGCTTCACAGGGAGGGAGGTCTATACTCAGGAGGTGGTGTAGTCCAGGATCTCTAGCCTCTTGGCCATCAGAGGAGCTTCCCACCTAATGCCTGAAGGACACAGGTACCAAAAGTGAATAGGATTCTAAAAGCATTTCTCATCCACTTTCACTGGGGTCTGTTCCATTGTTACAGAGTGGAATCCCCAAACTTCCCACAGCCCATGATTTTGGAGATAGTGCAGCTTTTGGGGTACTTTGCATATCCATGGCTGGTAACTAGTTTCTTAGTTATGCAGGTACCATCTCCCTGCTGGCACCAGGGAGATGGGAGGAACTTTGATCGTAGAGTGGCAGCGAAGAGCTCACAAGGCCTTTGCAAAATTCCTGTAGGTGGCCACAATTGGTGCACCATAGGCCACAGTTAGGATTTAAACAAAAAGCAGCAGCCATCTGGCACACTGGGCCACATGGTTTGGAAGACTGCAGAGGGATCCCACCATTCCGCCATGAAGTCTGAGGTGAAAGAAGACCCCCATCCGCTGTGAGAAGAAGCACAATGAAAGAAGCATGCTGGAGGAGCACGACGGAGCAGCCGGCTGCAGTGGCATTGAGAGAAGCAGCTGTGCTTGTAGTCAGGATTCGGCCACAGGCCTCCACTAGTAGGGAAGCAGCCACGCTGCTGCTTTGACTGTGCCCACTCTGGCTAACTCTGAGCCACCAGGGACTCTGCCTTACAAACCTGGACTCTATCTGGACTCTTGGAACTCGGGACAAATAGATTGGACACTCTCTTAAGACTTGTCCCTTTCCTGGACTTCACCATGATCCAGTGTAACACGGCACATGCTTTCCTGGACTGTCCATAGGGATAGCATCCCCCAGATCCTGAAGGAGAGAGCTGACAGGTAAGGGAAGGGGAACGACTGGGCTTGGTTTATAGCCTTTTGGGGAGCAAGGGAAGTGCTGGATCTTGGGGAAAAACAGGGCTCTGAGCATCAGTGCTCCCAGCACTCCCAAGGTTGGAATATTGTAAAGACTTGTTTTTCTCGACACTAATTGCTGGGTCCTACACCAAGGTGCCATGTGAACAAGCCCCTCTCTGCTCAGTAACACCATCACGGCACAGCCTCTCCAGTTACTGCCAGAGACAGACCTTTCTGCTTCCCTGGGGGCGTCCCCTGAAGAGCCACAGTCATCCAAGCTTAGCAAGGCTGACTTCATCACCCCTGCACCTTGCCTAGGCAGCTCCACCCCCAAACCCGAGTACCAGGTCTATAGACACTCATTGTGACTCCCAGCTGCTCCCGCTGACAGCGCGCTCCTTGAGGCGAGGCCTTTCACGTGGAATATTTCCAGCTCAAATATTCCATCAAAACATTTGGGCCCCACTGGAGCTCACACATTCTGCCATGGCCTTGCCCAAACCCACCCCATCCACCCCCAAGAAATAACAGCCCCATGTTCCCTCTCTTCCTTATCTCTTTGGGAAAGTAAGATGTTACTCACTAACCTAAAGAGTGTATTTAAAAATTGCAGTTGACTGCCACAGTAAATTCATATCATGTTTTTTATGATAGATAATATTTCAGAGACACAGCCCTGAATGGAACCAAAAAAAAAAAAATCTTAGAAAAACTATTTCTGTTCAGAAACTCAGCTGCCCGACTTTCAGCTGTTACTTCTATGGAGAAAACATGCTCTGAATTCCGTCAGATAGGCAATGAAGCCAGAAGGACTTTGTGTGTAACTTACACCTAATGTGGGAAACTCCAGTCATGGTACTGCACCTTTAAATCTCATTAAGCCTCTTCTGGGTATCAAAGGTGGGCCAGTCATGCCATTTCCTGAGTCCTGTCAAGTACAGGTTACAGGAAATTGACAAAAAAGCTTCCATTAGTCTAGCCAAAATTCACATGGCCCTATTATTAAGATGCTGCCTAGTTTGATCACCCTCTTAATCTATCAAAACTGCAAAAGGATAATCTTTTAAAAGCTTTCCCCTTTCCCACCCTTCCAACCCCCAAGTCCTTTTCTTTGTTGCTTAAATCAAGGTAAGTTGATTTTGTGCGAAGTTTGGAGGAGAGACATGCTGGTAGCTAACAAAAAACAAACATGAGACCTTTCTACCTGGAAACTATTCGCTCTGATTCAAAACTGAATGTCACCACTTTGTAAACAAAGACGATGATTAAAAAACACAGCCTTCCTCGTTTTTTTTTTTTGTTTTGTTCTTTTTTTTGTTTTGTTTTGTTTTTAGCCCAGAGTCTTCTCAGTACCTGGCACTCTCAAAAAACCCCATTAGGCACACCAGAAGAACACTCAAAGAGATCACATGCTCTATGCTGTTTTTTTGTTTTTATTTATTTATTTTTTTAATAAACCAGGGGCCATTTAAAGAAAATAGAGCCTCCTATCCAGGTGTCCCTGCTTAGCAAAATAATGGACGCAGATTGATGTGATCTGCAGGTAAAGGACATTAACATCCTTAGACCTGCGGCAGGCACAGGGCCAGGCAAGCTCCAGGGAGGCCTTGAAGAGCAGAGCAAGGCTCACTTGCACCCCCCAGACATCCTGGATAGCGCTTTTATTCTGGGACCAGGCTGGAAGGCAGGTGCTCCTCCCCCTCAACGCAGAAGGATCGAGGAACTGAATGGGTATGCAAGATGGGCTGCCTGCATTATTGATTTAAGATGGCCAGCTGACGGTACACTGTGCCTCCTTTTATTTATTTCCACAAGGTACATCTTTCTCTAAACAGAATTGTCTTTGATTTAAAAGCCAGGGTGTCTTCCCCCCTCCCACTCCCCCACAAAGAAACTGAATCCCATCTCGACACAGCTGCTCAAAGGCAGTTGGTGACTGTTACCTACTGAGGCGAGCTTTTGTACTGCCGATGTGAAGACCAGGACAGTGCTGGGAACATAATTTTTTATCATCTCTGTTTAAATACACTGTGTGTCAATCAGAGGTGTTTGAAGAACATTTAACTACAGAACGTATCCCAGCTCTATAATCAGTATTGTTTGTTGTAGTGGCCCAAATGGTGATAACAGCTTCAATATGTAATCCATAAAACTTACAAACACCCATTTCACATGTGCATTTAGGAAAAACATTACAAAGAAGTGGTAAGGGGACCACACCAGCCAGTGGCATGTTTTGATGCTACTCCCTGCGACAGCAACACTGATGGTATGGCATTAATGATACGTCCTCTAAGCCCTGGCTGGTGTGGTTCAGTGATTGAGCATCAGCCTGTGAACCCAAGTGTTGCTGGTTCGATTCCCAGCCAGGGCACATAACCAGGTTGCAAGCCAGGTCTCCAGCCAGGTCCATAGCTGGAGGCAGGAGAAAGGCAACCATACAATGATGTTTCTCTCGCTTTCTTCCTCCCTTCCTTCCCCCTCTCTAAAAATAATGAATAAAATCTTTAAAAATATCATAAAATACAATAAAATAAAGTAATGTCCCCTAGCTTGGGGGACATTTTGTGGCCTGGAATACTAGGTTCATGAAGTGATAAACTATTGCCTCAATTGTACCCTCACCCTGTGTGGGATGTTGCAGGAATCCGCTTAAGACAGGCATGATTCCACAGTCCCCTCCAAGCTTAGTGTCTGTGTGTGTCAGTGTGTGTTTGTGCGCATCTGTGCCTGTGTCTACATCTGTCTATGTTTGTGTCCTCAAGGGGCATGAGCAAGACATCCTAGATGGGGGAGGTAGAAATAAGTAAGCCACGCCAACTGGGGACTTCTGGTTCTTTTTGAAAGTCTTTCACCCTTGAAGAGACGGACTGAGTATGAATTTTAAAAGAGGCCCCCAGTAAAACCTCAGCTTTCCCTTTACTTTCAAAACTGATTAGTAAACCTACCCTTCCAACATCTCCCACTCCTGGGGCAACCCTCTGCTTTGCCAAAGGGATCATCTGCCAGCATTCTAGAGCCTGAAGAATGAATGGACTGGACAGAACTGGCTACCTTCCTGGTGTCCCTTATGAGCTTTCACAGGGAGGGACATTCCAGGGGAGAGATCGAGTCTGCCTCCACTGGCTTCCCTATAGAGAGAGGGTCAAGCATACACTTTCTAGGCTGCCATCCCATGCTGCCCACCATCTGGCCCCAGCCTTGCAAGTTAGCCTCCTTCTACAACCCTTTTATTCACAGCCCCCATGTCCCAGTGGGAATTCCTGCCACCTGCTTCTTTTCTCCTGCCCCTTCTGCTCTGAGAGCATTCCCCAGCCTCCTGCTCCATCAATCTAGCTCCTACCAGGTCCCCTCCTTATCTACTGACCTCCCGTGCTCCGACACCAGGCCTGACTCTCAGGATCTACTCTTTGACACTTGGTACGTGCATTCTTCAGTAGAGTTACAGAATTTTCAAGTAGGATACAACCTTACACATCACTTACTGCAGCACCATTCAGTTGAAGGATCCAAAGTGTAGACTCAGGATTCCCAGCCCACAGACGAATGATCTTGCCCTTAGCCTTGCAAATCAATATGCTCTGGATGACCATTTTCTAGCAGGTTGCCTCCCTAGGTTCTCTCCTGAGATTTCCATGACAGCCTCCCTGCAGGGGAGTGTGAAAAAGCTGGCGGGTGCCATCCCTGCCACCATATTGATTAAGGTCAGCCAACTACTCTGAAGCTGTAAGTTCTCTTTTTATTATTTCTGCAATGGAAACCTTCCTTCAAAATAAATTATCCATCATTTAAAAGCTAGGTTGTCCTTATTCCACCTTTGTGTTCTCACCTACTTCCCTTCCCTTCGATCTGAATCCTTTCTCCATCAAGACAACAGATACCTTCCTTAATTGCCAGTTTTTCTTCCCAGTTGTCACACCACAAGCTATAATCCAGGGTACCAAGTTCTGGTTCATGTTCCGGGAAAGACAGATAAAACTAATGCTGGAAGATGAGTTGCAGAGGGAAGGCAGTAGGAGTCCCACTCCTCTCTGAGTCCTGGGACTTACCAGCCTGCACCACATCCCCTGCTCTGGGGAGTCCACAGTGGCCCTCATTTCCTTTCCAGTCTGACATTAACTTTACCAAACGCTCAGACTTAGGAATCACATTGTTTTCTTCTTTTGAACAAGGCCAGGAAGTGGACCCTGTAACTTGTTAAAGAGGTCTTATGAGAATACATAAGCAGTGTGTGTTCCATTCAGTGGTTACATCGACTTGGGTTTGGCAGGGAAGGCTTCACAGAAGAAAGGGGATTTTAAATGGGCCTTAAGACATTTGAACCCAGTGTCCTGAGTAGGGGACATGAGAAGACAGTCACAAGAGTGTCTTTCAACATGGCAGGAAGCAATTAAGCAAGACTGAGTACGAACTACAATGTTCCCCACAAGTAGCGCCTACAAATGTCTGCCAGTGATGCAGCCAAGGATTTTCCTACCAACACATGGGTGAGCGGGGAAAGGGAGGGGGCTGGGCAGGAAGAGAAGGATGGAAGATGGAAGGACCCCTGGGAGGCTAGAGCAACCAAATGTTACTCCTGAGGCTCCAGCCAAAGGCAGAGGCCTATCAGAAAGCTGCCGATGAGTGTTGAGAAGGACCCTGGGGACATTTTCCCTGCCTGTGTCCTCCTCTCCGCCAGCACCCGCCACAGAAGGGATAATGAAATATTAATTTTATCTGATCTGGGGCCACCCAGGCAGGATCATGTCACATGATACTTTAATGACCACAGTTCAGGCAACATAGCCTGGCTGTGAAGGAGGAACTCCTCTCCCAGCCCAAATTCAAAAGGTGTTCATGTTACAGGAGGGAACAGGAAGTGGGGTTCAGACACTGCACATGGGACCCCACGAATGATTCAGGGCCCCCTGGGAGCCTTCACTGTCCAAGCAGGGATAGAAAGGCATCGGCCACTTTTCGTCTTGTTCCTCGTCAACGCTAAAGTGAGTTGTTCTTCAGCATACCATGTCACTCCAGAACTAATAAAATGTGAAAGTCTAATTGTATTAGCAATTTACCATCATATTCTATTAATATGTATCATATTGGTATCCATTTTCACTAATGTGACATGAAAGGTAGTAATGTGATTACTTTTTTAGTGAAAACAAATGCTAATGTAATTAAATGTTGACCACACAGGCGGGGAGATATGACAACCAGCAGATATTTGGGACTTTACTTCCTCTAAAAGAAAGGAAGGAGGTGGAAGAAGAGGGAGGCATCAACCAGAACTGGGCAAAGAGATTTTAAGTTTTCCATGGAAATTCATGGTCAAAACCTGCCAACAAAGGAGCTTTCTCTAGGGCAATGCCTGGCACACTATAGTGGTAAGACATGATTGTTGACATCAGAGAGATCAGCTTCCTCTTCTAGAATTTTCTAGCTGGGAAACTAGAGGCAAGAATTTCTTTAAGCCTAGTTTCAGCATTTCAATAAATACAATTATAACAGTAGCAAACTCAGAGGTTCTCATTAGAATCAAAGGAAACCATGCTTGTAAAGCACTGAGCACAGTGTCTGGCACTTAGTAAATGCTCACTAAATATTAGAAATTCTTGTGGTGGTGAACGTAAATGCTAAATAGCCTGAAGCTTTTTGTCCAATGATGTTAGTTGACGTTCAGCATGGTGCAGAATGCCTTTGTTGTCCTGGAATAATCTATCTTCTTTGGAAATACCACATTCAAACTACAAGAAAAGGAAACATGAGAAATGGAAAATAAGCCTAACTACAAACCCTTCCGAATGCTGTTCACTGCTGAGCTAACAACTAGTAAGACTTCCATCTCAAATTTCCAAATAAATCATGTACCATTTTGAATCCAAACAAACTGAGTACTGTTTTGAAGTGTAAAAAGTATCGCTATTATTGTTATTGTTTTCATCTAGTCCTTTGTCACTTCTTCTTGCCTGGCCCAGAAGTAAAAACCCAAAAGCCCTTTTCTGTGCACTGCAGGAAATAAGGGAGGCACTTAGCTAGAGACTTAGCCATTGCCAAGGACACAAAGGGTGTGAACTGACCACCAAGTACCTCTGACCCAGGATCCTAACCAGCTAAGTGGTAGGAACTCCAAGTGTGATGTGGCAGGAAGGCTTTTGAGAGGCTCTCCCCAGCCATGGCTCCTGGAGGAGGAAAGCTGGGACAAGGGAGAGGGCCAGAGGGCCTCTTGTGGTTGCTTCCCAGCAAGATCAGCACAAAACAATACAGGTTCTGGATACCAGAGGCTACCTGAGCAATTCCTGCCCAGAGTGGCACCAGATCACTTCCAAGTTCACTTCTGACTACAAGAGCTTCTGGCTCTACAACACTCCTCTGGGAGAACCAAACTACTTAGCCATCAACTTTGACCTCTAATAAACAACTCACAGCTCTTCCATCTTCCAGCATCCCTAAAACAGAACTTTCCCTTGGATACTGGAAAGTGCATCTATAAAAGAAAAATTGGATTATCCAAGGTACCTGGTGTTCTTCAATGCCAGGATACAACAAAAATTCCATTTTCTACATCAGACTTACAAACATTCGTAGTTTTACATAATTTAAAAGTATACTTAACTGGTCTTTACTAAGCATTATGCTCAGCATTTTATGTACTACTAATATCAACCCTCTGAGAAAGGTCCTCTTAATCCCATATATAAAGAAGGAAGCTGAGATTCAGAGAAATCAACTGATTTGTCAATAGCCAACAGCAAGGAAGAAGCGGAACAAAAAACTGAAGGTAGTCTGAACCTAAATCCAGTATTCTTCTCCAGAGAGAAACATCTGCCTTTGTAGGGAAATACCTTTTCCTGCCAAAGTTCCTAGAAGCTCACCAAGGGCAGGAATTGCCTTTCACCAAGTCCAATCAACTTAGGTGCTCTGATTCCTGCCTCCACCTCTCGCCAACTCTGTGAACGTACACTGTTATTTGGCTTCTGTGAGCAAGGTGGCCATGTCATCTGTAGTCCAGACCAGGAAGCAAATGAGACTGAAAAGGAGAACTAATCAGACCGAAGGCTGGGACAACACACAAGCCAGGACAGTCCTACCAAAATAAAGACACGTGTTCCCTCAGAATCTCAAACACATTTGCAAAACAAGGAGGTTGGGTGAAACTTCAAGTTCAACTCCATGACTGAAAACTTAGATTCTGTAAGTATATGGGGTGGGGCAATAGAGAGGGGGGTGGCTTACTTATCTGAACAGCTAACCAGCAATACAAAATGGTGAATTTTTTTAAAGATTTTATTTATTATTTTTAGAGAGAGGGAAAGGGAGGAAGGCATCAATGTATGGCTGCCTTTCACCTGCCTCCAACTACGGACCTTGCTGGAGACCTGGCTTGCAACCTGGTTATGCTGCCCTGGCTGGGGAATCGAACCAGCAACCTTGGGGTTCACAGAGCCAGTGCCTTATCCGCTGTGCCACCAGCCAGGGTCCAAAATGGTGAATTTTGGGGGACAAATGAGGGCACAGAAAGGAAATGCTACAGCAAGAGTGCATTTGTTTGTGTATTGTTTAAATTCTGAAAAACACTACAAAATCCATAAAATAAAAGCCATCTCTAATCTCACTGACAATAGCCAATTTTGGAGTTTGGTGCGTTTTCTATCCTACTCTGTTTAAACAACATAGCTATACATAAACACACATTTTTTTTTAACCCAAAAGTGATGCTCAAAGCCTGTCAGCCTGTGCTGTACTTATTATCAAGTCAGGACAGACAGATTTACCTAATTAGGTAATAACTACACAACATGTTATCACATAGCTGAAACAAACTGTGTAACTCACCATCTTTCCTATTACTGGATATTTAAGTTGCAACCAACTATTTCACAAACCAACTATAAAGAATGCCAAAAATACCTATGTCTTTATACAGATACAATATCCCTGTATAAAGGTGCTGGATAAGAGCTTTTTAAATTCCAGCCAAAATCCTTGCCACAAAGGTTGTACCAACTACCTAGTGCTAACAACACTACAGGAGTTGTTGACACTTGCCAGCATCAAATTATTTTCACTTCTGCAGATGTCCTAGATAAAAAGAAAAATGTATGTTTAATAGTTATTTAATAACTAGGGAGGTTGTGTATCTTTTCAAATGTTTACCAGCCATTGGTATATATATTTTTCTGTAAATTGCCTGTTCAAACATTTGCCCATTTTTCTAGGGGTTGTTTTGTACTTTCTGCTTTTTAAGGCTTCTTCTTTTTTAAGGCTTATTTTCTTTGTTTGTTAAGAATATTAATCTTTTACATGTGATGCATATATTTTCTCCCAGTTGGTCATTAGTCTCATAAATGTTTATATTGTCTTTTGTCTTTTATGTCCCTATTCCTTTTTCTCAAAGGCCTCTGGGGTTCCTATCTTCCTGACCAGCATTCCCACCCCACCCCTCAAGTTTAGTAGAATATTATCCACATTGGACAAACAACAAGTACTGGCAAGAATGTGGAGAAAAGGGAACCTTAGTGCATTATTGGTGGGAGTACAGACTAGTGCAGCCACTGTGGAAAACAGTATGGCATTTCCTCAAAAAACTTAAAATGGAACTGCCTTTTGATCCAGCAATTCCACTGCTAGAATTATACCTGAAGAATCCTGAAACACCAATTCAAAAGAACCTATGCACCCCTATGTCCATAGCAACACTATTTACAGGATGCACACAATCAATTTGCAAAATTTTAGTAATATAAACAACATACCACAAAAGTGTTACATATTTTTTAAAAGATTCTGTTTATTATTTCCAGAGAGAGAGGAAGGGAAAGAGGCCGAAGGAGAGATATATCAATGTATGGTTGCTTTTCACCTGCCTCCAGCCATGGATCTGGCTGGAGACCTGGCTTGCAACCTGGTTATGTGCCCTGGCTGGAGAATCGAACCAGCAACCTTTGGGTTCACAGGCCGGCACCTTATCCACTGTGCCACCAGCCAGGGCAGTGTTATATTTTGAAATAAATTTATCCTTATATGTAAGTACATAAACATAATCATTATTTAATTGTTAAAAGAAGTCTCCATTTGCTGCAATAATAAGACTCCATTCGACTTTGGGATCTTGATCATGCTTTAATTAACTTTTCTTTATCCATAAACATCATCATTTTTTCAATCTTAGCTTTAACAGCCTCTTTATTTGGAATGAGGTTGTTTATCAACTTCTCTCTCACAAATGCTCCATACATAATAGTCTAAAGAACTTGCATCTGGTGAACTAGGCAGCCAGATTTCCTTTGACCAGAATTCAGGAACATTGACACTAAGACATTCTTGTACCTTTTTGGCATTATGTGCTGGTGCAACATCTTGTTAGAAGATAAAATGATGTCCATTTGTGACCTCCTTCATCCACAATACAACTACTTCTCTCAAAATGTCAAGGTAAATATCCTGGATCTTCACTGATGATCTCCTGGATTCTGTGTACAATATCTGGACTTGTGTGATCCTTGTGTACCTTATGCATTTTCCTTGCTGGTGTGGTGACATTAGGATCAATATCATGCACCTTCTTCACATTGTAAACTGTACATAAAGGTGTGTTATTGAAGTTTGCAATTTCCTTAGCAGTTCACTCTGCACACAGTCCAGAAATTATGGTTGCTCTAACATTGTATTCCTTCAACATTACAGTTGCTCTCAGAATTTAATACTTTATATCTGAAACAATGATGTTAAATCATAACCTTAGAAACATAGTTTTTCAAAATTAGCAAGAATCATGTGAAATAAGGAAATGCAAAGTTTTGCCAATTAATCGTGCACACCCTGTATTAATATTTGTTTTGCTTTAAAACTAATATTTTTTTACTATGTTATTTAACTTCCCCTCCTTAAAATCATCCATCACGTTAACTGGGCAGCACTGGATACCACCAGCAGTAACTGAACCCCAGTTTAAGGCATCTTTAACATGGCTGTTAAAGTTAGACCAAAACAGAGAAGAGGGATAGTGTCCAGTTGACAAGTTCTACAGGTTAGGAAACATAAAGCTACTTTCAAGACCTGTCATCATGAGAATCTGACCTCAGTGCCAAACCAAATGGCAGAGGTAGGATCTGGGCTTCCAGAACCTCTTTGTTGATTCCTCCTTTCCCTCCCAGCCCTGCCCTTCTTCCACAAAGCTGTCCTAGACCCTTTTCCTTCCTCCCAAACACCCCAACCTTTCCTCACCATCCCCAAATTCCTCGAGCTGCCCTGCTACACCATTTCACAGCACATTTTTGAATGGGGCTGTTTCAGAGCCACAGGTCACAGACCTGCAATCAGCCATCCAAAAGACTGGGCAAGCAAGATCTCCTCTATTGAAGGAGGAAGCATAGAATGTGGGTCTCACACTAGGACAGGCACTGTAGCAGAACCCTGAGTGCAGATGCTGCACTGAATGCTCAGGGGCAGTTACTCTCAGTTTACTGAGAAGTAAAATGGGGCAAAAGTAGAACAACTTCGTAGGGCTCTTCAGAGAACTAAATGTTAATATAATGTCCTTAAAAAGAGTATTTGTCACAAAGTAAGCACACAACAAACATTAGCTGTTATCCATATTATCACACCATATACAAGCGTTCCGACTGTCTACAAATAGTTCCTGTGCCGCTGCCTCTAGCCATAAGTAAGAATAAGCAATCCCCTTCCAGGTGTTCCAAAGCAGGGAAAGACTAGGACCAAAGAGGGGGCAGGGTATGGTGTTCGCCAAGCAGACAGGTTTGGGTAAGTAACCCACTAGCCTGTTGTGTGGCACTTGCATTCTAGGCTGCTCCAAAAAGGATCTACAGGAGATCTGTGTCTTGGTTTGTGTCCCTTCCATTAAAAAAAAAAAAAGATTTAGATGAGAAGCAGCAGTAGTCTCTGGAGGCCTGATATTTCAGATGGATTTACCTGGCGTTAAGTTCAGACCCTTTCAGAGTCTTACATTCCTGCTCCTGCGTGGGTCCTGAAGCAGGGCTCCCCGGCGCTTTGTACTCTCTCCCTTCAGTTCTGAAGCAGCGCTGCAATTTTCCACTGCTACGCCGTTTTCATTCCAACTGCCCGTGGGGTCCTATTCCCAGCACAGCCCTACCTCTTGCTAAATAACAAAAGATCAAAGCT
This sequence comes from Noctilio leporinus, assembly GCA_004026585.1. Taxonomy (NCBI): domain Eukaryota; kingdom Metazoa; phylum Chordata; class Mammalia; order Chiroptera; family Noctilionidae; genus Noctilio; species Noctilio leporinus. Next base: position 192,462 of record PVIW01000292.1, read on the forward strand.
TTCATAAAGCCACAATGAGAGGGAAAGAGAGATCAGGTTATCTGGGCCATTCGCCACACACAAACGCAGGCATGTGCGCGCGCTCTTGTGCGCATGCGCGCACATCCATGCACACCTCTGCCAGATTATAAATCGCAAAGCCAAGCAAGCTATAAACTCTTATGAGGGATGGAGGCTTGAGGGGGGGGAGCTATGCCAGAGAGATAACAACAACAATGTCAAATTTCAGACGTGAGCGGGTTTGTGTGTGTGTGGGCTCCAGACCAAGGGTTTGGTATGGAAAAGCTGACAGCCCCTTAGAACTAAAGCCGCTCGACTGGGTGCCACTATAATAAATCAAAATCAGTTATGTAAAGTGTAAAATTATCATTTGGAAATCACTTTTCTCTGAATAATTCAGTCATTGACTTTCACATCAAACAACCATTTCAACCACCCACACACACACAGTTCAGTCTCACACTGGTCTTAAACTCCCTTTAATTATCGGCATTAACCTATCACATTACTATTTTATTCCTATTTCATCCTGGGGGAGGGGTTGGTGATTATGATAAATCACAATGAATGAGAAGACTTTCAGCTGTCCTTCCACATGATTCCAGAGTTCCCTTGATCTGACAGTGACAGGTCTGCCTTTGTCCCAGGAAGGGACAAGGACAGATAAGCAGCCTCCCTCTTGACAAATGCATTAAGGATGCCAGTCAGGACAAAAAGGCCAAAGAACCCAGCTCTGCAGCTGTGCATGCATGGCCACCTCCCATGCCTACATCCCAGGCTAAACAGAGCTATCTACTTGCCCTTCTGTCTGGTGGGTGAAACTTCAGGTTCATAAGACCAAGTTTTACCAACAGCCTACTTCTCATATATCCCACTGAACAGCCATTACTAAAACAATAACAATAATTTTAAAAACATACTCATGTCTAAAGCTACTTATCCCCTCAAAGAATAGCTGACTGAGCCACAGGAGATGAGTTTCCTATCACATTCTTTGGGAGTGGGTCAGGGGGGGCCTGGCCCTTGCCTTAATGATCCCCTCAAATTAGAGCTACACGAGAATGGATGTTAGGTGAAATATTTCATTTAGGAAGAGAGGATTTCCTCCATTGCTGGTTGAGAGTCCAGCTTCCTAGTTCTGTGTATCTAGGAAGTGTCCCCATCTCCACCTGCCACTACCTTCCTCCTTCCCCCTCGCCGTTTAGATATTCTGATTTCCATATATTTAATAGTGAAGGAATTACCATAAAAAAAACATATAAGAGAGGAAGAAGAAAACAACCTAAATATTAACTACAATGCATAGACTAAATTGTGGCACATCCATTCAATGAAATGCATTTCAACCACTGAAGTTTATGGGGCACGTATTGATAAACTATGGGAAGTTGTTATTAAGAGAAAAGAGAGAAATCAAGTAAATCATATGAGGGTGTGTGAACATGTTTGATTCTATCTTTTTAATATGTAAGAAAAAGGAATAAATTAGGTTACATTCAAAATTCTAATAATGATTATATCTGCCTGGGTAGTGTTATTACAGGTGATGCATGCTTAACCATGTTCTACTTTATTTCTATCTGCATTTGCTAATTAGTTCACAAAGTAGCAGATTAATCAAGTGGTTAAGAGCATGGACCTGGAGCCAGTCTCTCTGGAATCCAATCTAGTTCTGCCACTTTGGCATGTGACCTAAGGTAAGTTACTTAACATTCCAGTACCTCAGTTTCCTTCTCTGTGAAATGGGGAAATGGTGACCCTAACCTCTCAGGATCACTGTGAAGATCAGCTGGGTTCATTTCATGGAGTGCTGATACCGGCACTGCCACCCAGTCGGCACTATGCAAGTGTTGCCTATGGCTGATAAGATAATCGTATATTTCTTGCATAATTAAAAAAACTTGGGGCCCCAAACCAGCTGTCAGATCTGAGGCACAGCCTCATCTCTGGGCATGACTTTCCTCGTAGTAAAATGAGTGAAAATGAGTGAAATGGATAGATGACCTCAAAGATCCATCCATCCCTGTTCTGTGATGGCAGAATTCAACCGGGATGCTTCTAGTGGGCCCTGAGTGCAGCACAGAGGGTAAAGGGGACACTTCAAAGCAGGCTGCAGCAGGGGCTGGTGGGAAGAGGGGGTGATGGGGCCCTGGGGAGAGATCAGAGCGAGCATGTGTGCCGGGCTGGGGGAGGGGGAGACTGCAAGAACCACAGCCAAGGCGAGCTGCCTCTACACTCAACTATGTGATTAAGTGACTGGCTTCTCTTTTTCACAAAGCCAGACCCCAGCTCAAAGAACCTCAGGGACTATTTTAAAGAAAAGTTATTCCTTTGTTTTTAATTGTAATTAAGTAGGTATTTTATAATTTTTAAATGGTGCAATTTACATGTCACTTCCATGATGTGCTGGGTACCCTTCACCGGAGGGAAAGAACATAAGTTTAAGAGGACTGCTGTGTATTATTTTGTGATTAGCACAGTGCATTTATGCAATTGTGAATAGAACGGAGATACTGGGATATTTCAAGACTTCATTAAACATGCCAGAACTTTAACAAATTTGCACGGAGCCAAAGTTTATTCATGTTAAGATTTCATTCATCCTTCTTCCCATACTTTGACAAAATGTTTAAGTTACTTTCTCATTTTATTTGTCTACTGAGTTCCCTAAGTTAGGGAAATTAGTATTGTGTGTGCGGTTTGATTTAATTAGCAATTGGGGAAATCGGCCTGGCATGTTTCATGGAAGCTTGGGGAAATTGTCAATTAGCATTGTGTTAATTGGTGTCTGCCGTCCTTTCTTTTTAGTTTTTAACCCCTTTTACCTTGTTCCCTCTTTCAGTATGTAAAATCTGGCTGTTTATTATTCTTTAAATAAAGGATTAATTGCCTGAATTCCTGCCTCTGCTCCGTGTCCTTTTTCTCCCTGAGCAGATGGGGAGTGGGGCAGGCCCGTGGTGGCGGCCCTGTTTCTTTCAGACCCTAGGCCCCCTAGCACAGAAGGAAGTGTCTCTGCTGCACGGCCTCGTGTCCGCCCTGAAGCTTCCTCTCTGTTGTCCTCAGAGCCTGGTGGACTCTCTCTGTCCGCAGCCACTGAAGATCCTGCCTGGCTCTCAGGAGACCCTGCACTGCTTGTTTTTTCCACAGTCTGTCACTGACACACTAGATGGATGTGAGAAGTTCACCATCATCTGGACCAATTGATGCCCTCTCAGAGGGCAGGTGGCGAGCCTCTCCAAAAGCAGGAAGGAAGCTAAATTTAAGTGCCTCCAGGGAGCCACGCTCTTTTAATCTCACTGCATTTCTACAAGGTAAGTTTATACTAAAAAGGCCTGGATTCAGCTCTCTTTGTGAGATGCAAGATGTGCCTTTGTCCATCCTGCTCAACACTGGACTTCTAGAGCCCAACCTTGGGGCCACTGTGGTCCTTGGACCAGCAATATTTGTATCAGATGAGAGCCTGAGAGAAATGCAAAATCTGAGGCCCCAATAAGATCTACTCAGTCAGCATCTGTGGTTAACAAACTTCCCAGGACACTAGCATCACATTAAATGTGAAAAACACTGGCCTACCACGTTGCTTGATCTGTGTTAAGCCAAAAACTTGACTCTGCTCCTAGAGTGCTTGCTAAACCCCAATATCTTTTCCACAGTCATAGAAGTTTTGACTGTACACTTGGCTGTCCAAATAAAGAATACGTTTCCCAGACTCCTTTGCAGCTAGATTTTAACCATGTCACCAAGTCCTGGCCAATCAAGTGGAAGTGGAAGTTTCCAATGGTAGCTTCCAGGATACTTCCTTAAGTGAGAACTAGCCTCCCACTCACCCTCACCCAACCCTCATCTCCACCCATCCTACTGCTTAGAACATGGATGTGAGGAATGTGAAGGCTGGTGCTCCATCTTGGATCATAAGGATGAGAGCTATACTCTGGGGATGGCAGAGCAGAAATGTGAAAGGAGACCAGGCCCCTGGGCCTTGACAGAGCAGAGCCCCCAACTTACCCTGCACTGCCTCCTCCAGCTTCTAAACTTTGAGCCATTTTTTGCCAGGATGGGGGTTAGGGGATAGGTCCTGTAGTACACAGACAAACTTACTCCTAACTAATATAGGAGCCAAAGTCCATATGACAGACACACAGTGCCTCCCAAAGTAAAAATGAGACAGGGTGAGGAAATCACCTGTGATGTACAGAACAAGAACCAGTGGTCAGAAGTTCCTTGAGGACAGGTTTCAGCTCAACAAAATGCTTGCCCATAATTAAACTGTCTAGCTGTGAAGTGAACTGGCTAGCCCACTGAGGTAGCAAGCTTCCTACTAAAAATATTCAAAACAATAGCTTTAGGGCCATCATCCTGTGGTTCCAAATGGTGCAGACAGCATTCCTGCCCTGGGTGGAATATTGTCCACCTTTTCTCCAGAAAATTGTAGGAAAAAAAAAATTCACTCAGGGACCAAAGGGTTTTAAATATTGAATGTGCCCAATTCATTGAACCAAGTCAACAACTTATCTCTTAGTTTCCACTTCTGCACCTTAGTACAAGAACTCTGTGTCACTTATTTATTCACTGTCTTTCAGTTCCACACAGGCCCCTCTACAGCTCCTCCTCTCACTGGGGGTGAGAGTCTGCAAAATTACACTCCACCTACTCTCCAGCAGCTCTGGGGAGGCACTAGGAAGAGATCAGAAGGTGCAGGAGAGAGAAAGGCTTCTTGCTTTTTTCCAGGACACCAGACGCGGCCCTGGCACTGGCTGGCAGTTGCCATAGTGGCAGTGGGAGACAGCCATTCGGATTCCAGCCACCTGGGAGGGCTGCAGCAGCACAGGCACGGGCTCAGGTGCAGGCTCCAGGCCAGGGAAATTAGCAGCTTGCTGATCTCTGGGTATTGCCTCTTCTTTCTTCTACTCCTTCGAACCTATGAACCTTCTCCCTTTTGCTCTTCTTCTCAAAGCCTTTGTAACTAACTCTCAAGTGGTTCCTGTTTTCCTGGCTGGACCCGGACTGATGCAATCACCAGCCCTTGTGGCTCTCTCTCCTCCCCTGAGGAAGACCTGGTGCATGCCAGAGGGGGATATATATATATGTAATTAGCACTTGGCACCAGCAGCACCCACCATCAGCCTTTCCTGCCCAGGCTGCTTCCAGAGCTGCCATTCATCAAACACAAGCAAGACCAGAGGGCTGTAGAGTCTTCAACTTAACACCTAACAATCACAGCTGATGAGGCCGCACTCTGAGACAGATCTATGGCTTCAATTTCTCACCAGTATTTTAGTTCCCCGGGCTAGCTGTCATGTTGCTGGTCTCATTGAGAGGACATTAAGGAACCCATTTTTCAGGACTTGGCTTATGCTAGCAGAACTCTATTTCCACGTGATATTTATCAACAAGAAACTCTCAAATGTTCTCCCACACCCAAGTCCCCTAGCAGGTTTAACTACAAAAGAGCACCCATTTTTTTTTTTTTTTTTTTTTTTTTACTTTTATTGAATTTATTAGGATGACATTGGTTAGTAAAATTATATAAGTTTCAGGTGTACTGTCCTATAATACATCATCTGTATATTGTATTGTGTGTTCACCACCCCAAGTCAAGTCTTCCAACACATTTATTCCCCCTTTCCCTCTGGCAATCACCATACTGTTGTCTGTGTCTATGAGGGGTTTTTTCCTTGCTGGTTAAAAAAGGTAGCACGTATTTGTAAGTAAGCAAATGAAATCCTTCCCTTTGATAAGGAGAGCAGGAAACTTCACTGTTACAGTTTTCTTCAAGAGCTCCCATGAGAGCGAGAATTCTAGAGAAGATCTCTCTGCCAGCCCTCTCCCCTCTCCAGCCTGAGTTACCAAACAGGCTGGTTGGCTGGAAGGATCAGATCAGAGAGCCAAGACAGGGAAGCTTGCAGATTTTTCTACTCAACTCACTCCATCTCTCATTCCAGAAAATACATACACTATCAACAGAAATACAACCACTGCATCCTTAAATCAGCCCATTGGATTAGGATAATGCATTTTGGTACATTTCTTTCATTCTCTTCCATGCATAAAAACTCGGATATGAGCATAGTGGCACACTGCACAGGGTCAGAATTAAATCCAAATGTAACCCCAGAACCTGAAATCTCCGATCTCCTCTGGTGGGGGAGGGGGGCGGGGGGTAGAATGCCTTTGAGAGAGACCAATTGAGCTGTTCCAGAGAAATCTAGGGGACACTCAGTGGCAACAAGGTCTCCTGTGAAACATGGTCATGAATATTTAAAATATATTTATCATTTGTAGATGTGGCTTAAAGCATATTTCAATAGTTGATAGAGAATCAGTGTGGGTAACAAGGCCAGCCTCAGGGGGTTCTGGGTCCTGGCTTGGCCCACTGGTAAAACATGTCACTGCCCATACCCAGGTCTCCAGAACACCCAGCTGCTGTCAAATGAGGAGAGTGGAGTCTTGGTGAAAGCCAAGAACTCTGGAGTCTCTTGGAGAGGCCTGGCGCACACCTAGATGCCACTGTTTCATTTCCATGCAGTTCTCCCATCCCCCAAAGCGATGACCACAAGGCCACTGAGGGTGCTAGGGGTTGGTGGGCAATAAAGAAGGGCACAAGTGGGTAATTTTCAGGGGGTCATGGTTGATAAGCAACACTAAAAGTCTCCCTCACATGTTTCTCTACAAAGAATATGTTTCTTTATTTCAGTTTACATGCATCTCCCCTCTCCTATAAGTCTATATAGGTTGAGGGGGACAGGGTTATACATTAGATACAATTAGCTCTAGAATTCCTGCATTATAATCAGAGGAGTCAGTCTTTCTCTTTCTCTCTCTCTCTCTCTCTCTCTCTCTCTCTCGTATGTATGTATGAATGTATATATATATATATATGTATATATATATGTATTGCACAGTATATATATTTATAGTGCGTATTATACACACACTCACATCTGACATATACTGTATGTGAGTGTGTGTTTAAAGGGCAGAATAAGGAAGAGGACCCAACAAAGACAGAAAAGAACATGGTTATAGTGAGGATGACAATCACAATAATTAATAACCAGCATTCAATACATGCCAGGCACCTTGCTGGTGCCTCTATGTCTGATATCTCAGTATTTTTCAAATTTCCACTTCCTGCATACAACCTTTACAATTCTGGTCATATCCATGTGCACTTATAGTATCATTTGCTAAATGTTTTACTTTCAATCAATTTATTTATTGGTCTATTTTCAGAAAAAAAATCTCATAGCATCACAATACAATCATGGGTTTGATGTGCTATATTTTGGTAAAACACATTGAAATAAAATATATAACTATAATGTTCAATGAACTGTTCACCAAACATTATTTATAATGCTACCCATAGACTCATTTGAGGCAACAACACATCATAACATTAATTCTTCACAACTCCATGCTATATTCCAACTGTCCCCACTGCACACTGGGGCAATTAAGGCCCACAGAAGCTAAATAACTTGCCCAAAGCCCAGGGGAGTACAATCACAGGAGTCAATGAAGGAGGCTTTCTAGAGGGAGGGAGTAACCAAGAGTGTCTAATATCACAGAGAGGTCAAATTTAACCAAAAATATATAGGATCCCTTTGGACTTGGAAAGTCATGAACCCAGATTAGAATGAGATGAAGACTGGAAAAAGTGGATGCAGGGGTGTTAAGTAGGCATGTCAGGAACTTGGAAAGAGAGAAATAGAGGAATGAAGAGTTTGTATTCAGCATATGATTGAATATAAATCTAATCATGTCCCTAGTTGCTTCCCAACTCAAACCTCAAAAATGTGATTGTGTTACCATTTCTTCCTGGTGAAAACCAGGTGAGCTGAGGGCAGATGCCATCTGAAGTAGAGAAAGGCATCTCAGACTCCCCACGAAAGAATACCCAGGTGTCAGGTAGAAGCTGAAGGCAGGTGAGAGTGAAAGCCCCAGGAAGCATACCACCCACACGGCCCACTGGACCCACCCTCCCCACACAGGACAGCCCTATAGGGAGAGCTGTGAAAGGAAGGGGGGTACCCTCACAGCAGGATGGTTCTGTTAGCTTTGATGATGGTCATTTTGACCAGGGATTGCAGGTCAAGGCCTGACAGGGGAATGAGGGGGTCAACTTATCTTTTCTGACTCTTTCCAGCTCTAGATTCTACTTGTATAAGTTTAACCATGAACTATACGGCCTACGCAAGCTTGACACTACATCCACTCAGTTTCCCAGGGTTCACAAACCAACCAGGAAACTTGGGTACCAAACACCTACTCAGTCAAAGCCTGTTGTATTTCAATAAATAAGTGACCATTTACAGGTTGGCAATGCAAACCAACAGAGCATACATGTGATGGTTTCCTGGGACGACCAGGAGCAGATCAGACCGGATGCCTGGGAGAAGGCTGGCCTGAGAATGGGCCTGGCCTTGGACAGCAGGGGACTGCAGGCTAGTGATGGGGATACTTGCAAAATAATACAATGATATAATAATAACAGAAAGATTGATGACTATAACAAATATCTACATACCACATATCACTTTGGGAGCCATTTCATACTCATTTTCTTTTTCCTTAAGGGTTACTTCCACCTGGATGGGCTACAAGTACATTCTGCATGCTCAGATGCATCTATCTTCTGCTCAGCCCCTCTTCCCTCTACCCTGTGCTGTTAAAAACATAAACACCCTCCCAAGTCCTGGAGCACAGAGTCTGGGAACATCTGATTCAAACACCCCCTCAAGTTCTGTGGCTCCTTTCTTTAAAACATTTCACATCAAGATTTGTTCCTCCATCACCAGCACCCCAAGTCAGGCCCTTGGGACATCGCCCCTGGACTGGAGCTACCATTGCCCCTAACTGGCCTCTTCAACCTGGCACACTGGGTCTCAAGCCACAACCAGGGGAGAGGCCACAGAACTCCCCTAACCCACACCACTGCCAGTGGCAACAACATGCTCATCCCTGGATGTCTCTGTCATCTCGACACCCAGGACAAAATGTCGGTGCCCCTTGATGTTACCTATTAATACCTTAAGAGCAGTGCACAGTCTTTATCTGCAACTCCAAAATAGAAAAAGCTCCAAAACTGGGGGAAGGGGGAGAACTTATTTGATAGTAAAACTCTTCATAAGGCTATTTAAAATTTTTATTTACCTCATTTAGAATATTCATACATTTAACTGTAAAAATATTTACATATTTGACTATGGAACACTTCCCCAGACCCCACTGGGGGTATTACAAGTGATATTGAATATGCACCACAATATCTTGCTAAAATCTGAAAAATTCTGTATCCCAAAACATATATAGCCCAAAAGGTTTTAGATCATGAATTTGGAGCTTGTGTTGTGTTAGAATCATTACTCCGTGTTTTATACCTAGTTATCTATCAGTGAATCCTCAAACTGAGCATGTATTATACAGCATGAGGCAAAAGCAGCTTTACAATTGTGAATACACGAAACAGTTTATTCTTGTAATATTGTATTTTTATTAAATATTGCATTTTTTTCCATTCGAACAATTGTAAACCTACTTTTGTCCCACCCTGTACATACAGAAGGCAACTTTCCAGGTAGTAAAGGTCTGTAACAAGTTAAAATACCTGATCCTTCTTGTAACAAGTTAAAATACCTGATTCTTGACCACAAATTCTTACAGCCCTAGGTCCGAGAGAACTAAAATTAAAACCAATGTGCCTTGGCCCAGTGAAGGAGTCTGAGGACAGAGGCACCATGGCAGACTGGGTGCTCAGAAGGAACTTTGCAGAGGAAGTTTACCTTACCCTGAGTGGCAAAGCAGCAGCAGAAAAAGCACTAAAAGGCCTGGGGGGGCAGTCCAGGTATGAGCAGGCAAGCAAGATACTCACAAGGGCTTGCCAACTAGTTGGCCATACTGAACTACTATACTCATGTACAGTCATAGGAGAGTTGGCCACTATTGATGTAATTATACTTCTTAGAAAACCATTCCTTCTGCTGCTACCAATGTCTCTACCACCACTTCAGCCAAAATGTCATCTGGACCCTCCGCAACATCGGGTGAGAAATCCCATTTGTTACAAATACTGTCAGTGAATGCCAGGGCTGGTGAAATGTGGCTGGACAAATGGCCAACGTTAGATCGTTAAGGGTCTAATTAGCAAGTGATGAGTTTAGTGGGTGAAAGAGCAAGCTCAGTATTTAATAGCTCGGCAGCCCTGGGGAAGAGGTTTTTTCCTTATGTGCCTCAGTTTCTTCATCTGCACTGAGGGCAAACTGCTGCCGCTGAAGGTGATCCTACCTAAACCATCCAAATATTCTGAGAATTCAATGAGAATATGCATGTACAGCACTTAGTAAATATCAACAAGTGTTCACCGTCACTACTGAACCATTCAAAGAGGCTTATGAACAAAAGAGCAGCTGAAGGGTTGGGACGTGGTTAGACAGGCTTGCTCAGCTCAGGTGGCTGGCTGGACAAGAAGGAGGCTGGAGGCAGGAAGAGCAGTTAGAAGGCTGCTGATGTGGAAGAAATGAGGCAAGGCTGCGCTCCCAACAATGGCAGTGGGAGTCCACCATGATCTATGGATTTAATACAATAAATATCCAGGAGTCCATGCTGATATAAATGAAAACTTAAATAGACAGATTTGGGGGAATTTCTTACAGTAGAATTCCAATTAATAAATGTGGAAGAAATAATAGAAATAGAAAATCACCAGTGAGCAAGTACACTGTAGTAGCTGAAACACGTAAGAACCAATGACAGATGCTAAAATTAGGCAAAGGTAGAAGGAGAAGAGAGTGTGCTAGTAGTGAAAAGGTGGCTCTCTATCAAAGCTGAGCAGAGAATTTCTGCCAACAATGGTGGTGCCTGAGCATCCAGTCAGAGGCACCATGCACACAAGTCCAAAGTGCTGGACCCTTGGCAGAGCTGTACAACCAACCGCAGCCCTGCCCTCCAGGAACTGCCAGTCTGCCCAGCACAAACAACACTGGCTCCAGCCAGCCTCAGAACAAAACAAAGTCAAGAACATCAGCTGTGTCTCCAACCAACCAGTAATAAGCACACAGAGTCCCTTCCTCCTCCAAGCAAAGCGGGCAGGTGTTCCGTGGGTTGGAATGTAACCTCCAGAGCCAGGCTACCTAGGTTCCAATTACAATCTACTACTTACCAGGGCATCCCTGGATGACTGATTTATTCATGCTGGGCCTCAGTTTTCTCATCTGAAAAATGATGCCACTGCTACTCACCTTGAAGGGTTAATCCACGTAAAGGGTTATCGCAGTAAGCAGTCGGCGGCAGGAATATTGGCAGTTAGTCTACAGTCAGAGCTTGGGAATATCAGCAGTTGTCTCATATCCCCTCGTTCACCAAGATGCCTGTCCGGGAGAGACTGCTCAGTGGGAGAGACTTAGGATGGAAACAGCTATTTGGTCTGTACCTTCACACACACCTTGGCCCCTGACTTAAAGGGTACAGAGAGGCACTTCCACTGCCACCCCTGAATTTGTTATAAACATGGAAGGTGCTGATGAATCCATTTTGATTTATTTCTAATTTATACCCTGACAGGTTCCAGAAAGGATGTAAAGCGGCACAGATAAATCTATGTAACCTCCTGTGACAGGAATCAGGGCACTCTCTTCTTCCACATCTGCCATGAAGGTCAGTGTGGCTCACCCTTCCAGGCAGACAAGGGATGACCAGGGAGTGAACACAGGAGGCTTAGCACCCCAGAGTCCATACCCTTCCCCAGGCCAGACTGTTTCCCCGCTGCCCCTCGGCACACCGTGTCAGTGCTGGCCTCCACCATCCCTGAGAGGTGACAGGAACCAAGGCTATCAAGGAGGCAAGCAGCCTTCCCATAGCTGCCCCCAAAAATAAAAATAATGTAACTAGATGAAATCAAATCAACAGCAGTTTTGGAGGGAGAGTTTGTTTATTGAATCATAAAAGGTGTGCCTGACAGTATCAAAAGGGGCAGGTACCTTGGTAGGTGGTAAGTCACACAATCTCCCCATACCACACTCCAGCAGCTCCACTTTCCAGGGGGATTCTGGAAGAGGAGGGCGGGTGTGGGTGCCCATGTACACGCAGAGGTGGGGTGGCCTCAGGAGGAGTCTTCCGCACTCTAACTCATTTCTTGGGTCTACCACACTATTGGCAATAGGAACTTCTACTCTCTACTTCTTGGTTTCTTTCCCTATCCATGGAAATCAGAATTTCTTCACAATGCTATAATTAGAATTGCTTCCAGAAAACATTTATGAACTCATTTTGCCAAACTAGAAAGCTACCAACCCTCTCCCAACCCATGAATCAAAGGGAGAGGAAGGCTCTGCTGGACCCAACATAGAAGAAAACCAGGCACATACCCTTTATCAACACTGTCAACAGTCAACATGGCGATTCCCACGAGAACATAAATTCCAATATTGGTTAAAAGCGCTATGAATTCACTAGTATGTGCAGATTCAGTGTTTCTTCACACATTTTTGCTCCCAAGAACCATATTGTAATGTGAATAGAAGCAAAGTCAAAGCAAAAGTCAAAGATGTGTCCAGAAGTGAAGATTCAAAAAGGTGGGCAAAACTATGCTAAGAGCAGGGGCCAAGCCACACTCAGTCCAGACGGGAACCTCATCTGAGATCCTCTCCCTCCACCCGCACACCACACCACTTTAACCTGACAGTAAAAACCAAAGCGAATGTATGTTCAATGATATGGAAATGTAAGAACATCAGTTTAATAAGAAGGGATCTTTGTTTCATAGTCAGTTTAACAGCTAACGGTGGATCCTGACTCTTTTCTATCAGGTGGGTACAAAGAGCGCCTCCTTCATAGAGTGTGGTTGAGAGAATTAATTGAGATAATACAGGTAAAGAATTCAGCACATTATCTGATACACAATGAACTTTTGGTAAATATTAGATAACCTTGCTGTGTTGTTCCTGTTCTTGAATTGTTACAATGAAAGCATCATGAATTAGGAAAATAGGTAGCCTAATCAAATGGTTCATTTTCAGGTTAGAAATCTCGTTCAAATATCTAAACATCTCCTCCTGTGGCTTAATGAGACACAACCTGCACAGGCTCAGGCAAACCCAACAGAAAATGCTGCCCTGGTCCTCTGACCTCCCGGGGCTCCCTGGGGCGCAAGAAAAGCAGAAAGCTCAAGTCAGGTGGCAAGACTGGGATTGAAGATTGGAGGAGGAGTGGCTGAAAAGAAAAATGGAATTGGTCCAAAAGACACACAAAAATAAAATACAAACTAAAAGGGGTGTGTGAAGAGCTCTTTAGAAGGCTCGCTTGCCCTGGGAGAAACCTTCAAAGGAGAGAAGAATGAGCTAACCCTTCAGGCCCTTTGAAGTACTTACATGTACAGTGGAATCCCCTTGGTCCACTCCTCCTTAAAACCCCGCTGAGCTAAGGGCCGCCCAACTACATGCTTTATATGGTGCGTCCCTGAAAAGCCAAGAGCTCAGGCATTGCAGGGAATTTCTTTCACCATTTAATAAGGAATGCCTGGAATATTCCGGCCGAGAAGTATTTCTTAATTTCCTGTGCAATCTGAAGGCATTATCCAAGGGTTATTTTTGTTTTGTTTTATTCAGAAGTGGGGTTGCTGGAGCATTCCTCTTGGACATGTTCAGATTTGAATTAATTAGAATTCCTGCACAGTTTTCTTCAGTTATAATTATAGCTTAATTTGATTGCTTAATAGCTCTGGTTTTCGTAATGTTTAGCACCTGTTGTAAATTGCACAAGATAAATCACCTTCTACCTTCCACTGTGTTTATGCCTAACTTTTGCCTTTTCCCTTTCAGGTGGTGGGCTCGCAATGACAGCCACGCGCTTTGCTCATCCTTGCCCTTTCCACCAAAGAACTCTCTTTTGCAAGGCTATTTAACCAGAGAAGAAGTGACTTTTACTTAAATGCCTCCTTAACACTGCTAGATTTTTTTTTAGGAGAAAAAAAAATTGAGAAGAAAAAAAAGAGAGAATTTCAGGTGTTATAAACTCTTAAGACTGACCTCTCGTATTATGTAGACTTCCACTTAAGGGTTACCTTTTGATTCACTGGGGGCACGGGGGTTTCTCTTTCCCCCACCCCTTTCCTTCTAGGATTATTAGACAGCAGTGAAAGCCCCGCATCATTAATTGATTTCTCCCATGCATTGTACTATGATACAATTTTTCAAGGCTGTGCATAATTGTGTTCTCTGTGCCAGCGTTCTGTGTTCTGTCCTTGTCATATTGTCATTGAAGGCTGTTTCCACCCTCTGTAATTGGAGATGTTCTACTTTTGGACAAAGGTGTGGGGGCAGCTCAGGGGAACAGCGCTGACATTTACTTCATCAATTTATTTTTATTGTTCCTACATTTATTGCAGCTATAACAGCCCTTTAATAGTTATATCTCCTCCCTGTAGGGTATTCTGGTATTTGAAATTTTTTTAACTCATTTGTTCTCATAGATAACAGTAAAGTGCATTTCAGGATAACCTTTAGGTTTCAATCTCCTCTCTTCTTTTGGCTCTGAGGCAGTCTCCGCTTTAAACTTTTACTGCATTGCTAGTCTAAAGGCCAGAGCGCCAAGTTCATTCTAGCACTGGAGTAACCACAAATTAGTGGTCCTGAAAATTTCAGGGAGGTTAGTCCTAAACCAAGAGTGCAGCTATTACCATAATTCAAAGCTGGTCATCCTTTTACTGGGAGGGGGCACTAAAGGAAAGTGGGCAGGAATGGGAGAAAGTGAGGGGCGACAGGGAGAATCCCAATAAATATGAACTGGGTCTCATATTATAATCCTGGTCAAATAGGGATTGTAATTAAATCTTTATGACAGATGAAGCATCATGTTGGACCAATTGTGAGTCTGCTCTTCAAGGCCAAAGACATGGCACACAATTAAGAGGAAACTGCACTTGGAATAATTGTTCTTCTTGTCTTTGGATACTGCGACCCTCCATCTCAGTCTTTATTGGCAAGCCTACAGTATTTACTTTTTAATTTTTTACCAGCTCTATAGAGAAAATAAATACCAATTCTGTCCACTTCCTCCCACCACCATCTTTGTGGTTGAGGAAACATTTATATGGGAAGAAACATTTCTATGCCTATTTTTAAGACCACGACATGAAGACATTGTATAACACTTTGTGCTCCAATTGCCAGATTTTCAAATGAGAGTTCATTGTTTCTATCCCCCAATTTCTCCTACAGGATCATTACAAAATCGCTTCCTAATCTACCAGTATTATCAGAACCTACCAGAAATTACTGCCTTCATCTCATCAGAGAGTCAAACATCATGTCAATTATCATAATGCCAAATAACTAGCCAAAAAAATAGCTCCTAATTCCATACTGGTTCTAGCATCAGGTGCCTTTCTTTACTCACTACTGACATGAACATCAACCTGGGAAACAGCATTTCTTGTGCAACCAGTTGCCACCATTTATAAAAAGAAAGTTTGTTACACGCCACATAAATTTTCAAGACCCCCATTATAGCAAAGTGGGTTTCATAAGTCCCGGATAAAAGCAGAAAGAGATGGAGTGGACAAAGTAGGTGTTCCTGGTGCTGGTCCCTATTCCCAGGATTTCTCACAGAAACAGAGAAGGGGAACACCAGATTCAGGACACCCTGTTGAAGCTCCTAGAGCCAAGGAAGCCTCTACTGCAGTGATTCCTATAGGCAGACTCTGCTGAGTGATAGCCCTTGCCTCCCCAAAGATATGGGCAACCCAACTTGCCCGTATCTTTTTAATTTTTTACCCCCTCCCACAATTTACATTACAAAAGGATTCTCTTCAGAAAACTATCATCTCCTGCTGTGTTGGTATATCAATTAAACCATCAGGAAGGGAAAATACAAGATGAAGAAATAAGTCAAGTGTACAAAACCAAGGGGACAAATATCACAGACTACCTTTATCCTAGAATCATAGGTTGGGCAGTGCACAGTTCCAGGCCTCTGCTTCCCCATAGAGTTGCAAAGAAAAAAAAAAATCTATCCCAGAATGAAGCTGCCAAGTTTCTGATGAGGATAGGATGTTTGGAGGGTCGATTGGGGATTTTTTTAATTATTATTATTCCGCTTAGACTTTATCCCTTGATAGCTACAGAAAGACACCATCAGCAGGGCACTCATCCAGATGAAAATATTTTAATGTTTCTCCTTTATAGATCTGACTCAAAATTCCAGGTCTTGCTTATTCAGGTTCCTGACTCTTTTCCTCCTCTTGGTAGACTTAAAAAGAAAAACCATGGCAGGCTAACACAGCATAGCTTGAGCCCCAGTGAACTTGGAGAACATACCTAATGCCCCAGCAGGGCCAGAAGTGGCTGACATTCTAATTTCTTTGTCCAGTGGCAAGAGTCATGCTGTACCAGTCATCATCTAAACCATAGGCATAAATTAGAGGCACTAACCAGCTACAAGTTTCACTATCCACAGGCAACTTACTTTCAAGGATGCTGGAGCCTAATTAAGATTATAGTTGCCAGAATCTAAAATTGCTGCAAGTTCAATTTGTTCACTTTTGCTTTTATGCGTGCATATGCATCTCCATTAATCAAGTCAACATGCTGGCCACAACTAATGCATGTTCAGTTTGACAACGGCATTCTAACAAGGAAGAAGACCTTGCGGAAGAGGAGGAGTGTTTTTAGACTCAGAGATGATCCCTGAAGGTCAAGTGTGCCCACGGTGGCCTCCTGAGCAGCAAACCAAAGACGGCATGGAAGAACGCAGGGAACAGACTGAGGGAGCTCTATACCACTCCTTTAGATCTGAAATCACAATGCCAGCAGCAGGATAAAGCAAGGATAAGGCAGAAAGGAAGTCATCTGAAATAGAGACCTCCCAGTGGGAGGCCTGATTACATTGTTCTCTAGACAGCTGTTGAATAGCCCTTAGCAAGGATTCGAAAAATGAAGAGTGGTGTCCGCTGATGAGGGACCTTCCATGCCAACCCTATTCTCCTTCCATTGGTATACCGGGTAGAGCTGTAATGTAGGATGGGCAATGAATAAACTGACAGGCACCCACAGCAGAAATGCCCTTATGCCCCAATTCATGGCACACATCATGTTGGCCCAAGCAAGGGTCCCCTCATGTAGTCTTTTCATTCTTTCATTTTCCTTCCTTGGTCTCCACCTCATCCACTGCAACAGGTACCTAATGTATTTCAATCTTCGTCTTGTATCTGTGGATTCTGTGAGGTTGGTTCATGGGTGATGCCATGTTCATTTGCCATTTAATTCTTCAGAATGACTTTAAGCTGTGCTTTTCATTTTGTTTAGACCTTCCCTAACAGAGAATCTTGCAGTTATCAAGAATTTTATACCAATTGATTTAACAAAGAAAATACAGTGGTTGATTTCAAGGACTATATTAAAGTATATTTACACAGCCATGCATTGGGGTGCAGATTATCTTTATGAACGGTACTGTCTGGATTTGTGGAATGAAGAACCTGGGCAACCAGACGTGGCCATAAAAGGCTCTCTGAAACCCATGCCTATTGATATGGCTATTGTTCTGTTGATATGAATACAATTTTTTAGATTTTAGTATTTTTTTTCATTGTAAACATACACATGCTTGTTATAAACTGAAAGGTTTCGGAAGGACAAAAAATTAAAAGTTAAAGCACCCTTCCCTTACCAGCATGCTTCCCATCCTACTCCCACTGATAAACACCATTAACTTCCTTGTACTGTACATATAACCTTCTAAAACTGTGTTATACATGCTAGAAGACATACAAATATTTTTACACAAGTTAATATTATATAAACTGTTTTACTACTGTTTCTCTTAACATATTTTTAAGGTACCATTATTTATTTAACCATTCCTCTACTGATGAAAATTTAGGCTGTTTCCAATTTTTGTTATTATAAGCAATGTTCCATATTAAACATGCATTTATATATGTAGATAGATATATATACACACATAGACACAAATGTATGTAGAATATTACTAGAAGTAGCATTTCTGTGTCACTAGAAATGCATGTTTTGAATTTGGATAGATACTATCAAACTGTCTTTTCTAAAAGCAGTATGATTATGTACCCACCACCAATGTTTGAGAGCTTTGTTACCTGATACCCTGCAAACACCAGGCATTATGAGATTCTTGAAACTACCAATCAGAAAATTGAAAATGATAGATGATTTAGCCTGTTTTTTTTTTTTTTTTTTGTTACCTCATATATTTATTGGTCACATATCTTTTCCTTTGAAATACCTATTCATGAGTTTTACTTATTTTCCTACTGGTATACTTGTCTTTTTATGGATTTAGAAGAGCTCTTTGCATATTAAGGAAATGTATGTTTTAAACAATTTTCCTCAGTCATTTTTTTTAAGTTTACAGTGTTTTGGGCTATATTTTATTTCCTATCTTTATGATATTCTGACACAAAGAAATTTCAGTTTCTATGTTACCAGACTAATCAGCTTTTTTCTATAACCCTGATGGTTTCATGTCATACTTAGAAATGTCTGCTCTACTTGACTATCATTAAAATTTTCATTCCTTTTTTGTGATTATGCTTTTATGATTTACTTTTTCTTTTTACATTTAGAAATCCAGATTTATTTTTTCCAAATGACTTGCCAGATGTCTCAATACCATTTATTGAAAATATATATCAATTACCCATTGCTCTGCAATGCCACTTTTATAATTTAATGAAGTCTCATATTTCTAGCTTTCTGGACTTTCTATTTTGTTCCATTGCTTGTCTATTTTTTTCCCCTAAACTGTTATCATACTATTTTATTACTATAGCTTTACAACATATTTTTGGTCTATTAGAGTGCCTTTTTAAAATTAGAGTTTATAAAAAGCACAGAACTGTCAGAATCTTATCCTAGGCTAGAGATTTCTTTTTTCTTTCAGGATATTTATACAAAGCGTTTCTTTTTTTAATGTGCAGTCTATCAACCAAAAATATATATTTAATGAGAATTTATTATATTAGTAGCTAGGAGAATTTATAGCAAAAGGTAGGCATGGACCCCAATTTAAAAGAATTATTTAGATAAGAAGGTACCAAAAGACAACTACCAGGGCAGTTAAACAAAAAACCCCTGTGGGTTTAAGTGATCAGAGAAGGCTTCATAGGAATGAGGGTAGATAGACATAAATACAGAGATCTTGAATTGACATGAGTTAAGAAGGGTCCTTTCCCCTGGAGATCTGCTTACAAGCTGTGTATTTTTTGCTAATAATAAAACCTGACATTTATTGAGTTCTTACTGTTTACCAGGCATTGCTCTAAGGGTCTTATATACATCAATTCATCCAAACTTACAACCCTATGAAACAAGTACATACTTCCATTTGGCCTATTTTATAGATGAATGAATGAAATCACTTGCCCAGAGTTGCCACCCTACTAAGTGACAGAGCAGAATTTGAGCACAGCCTGTCTGGCTTCAGAATGCCCATCCTTAATCATTTCACTTCATTGCCTCCCAAGCCAGCGAGGGGGCTTGATCCATGCATCAGCTCTCCCTGAAGCACTCCCCCAGACCATAAGACTATTAAGGGTGACAGGCTGCCCTGCCAGCACAGCCTGGAGGCCCCTGTGTTCAGGTCACAGAGGCACAAGCTTGATAGAAGGCCCAGACTTCCTGAAAGCATAGAGGCACCTGGAATGCTGGTCCCCTAGCCAGAGACTGCAATTCATTCCCATCAGCGTTTGCAGCTCCTCTCCCGCAGAGGAGGCCAACAGTTCATGCTCCTGCACACTCTTTGGGCCTCTGGTGCAGTCTGGTCACCTGGGTGACCCCTGCCCACCTGGGACCAGGGTGGCCTCTGTCTGACCTCATCCCAGGCTGACAGCTGGCGTCTCACTCATCCAGACAGCCGGCACTGAGTCGGACAGAGTATTGTCTCCTGTCCTGCCTTACAAATGGGGGAGAGGGAGCAGGCCCCCTCCTGCTCAGCTGGGCCTTTGAGAGGGGCAGGCCCCTGCAATTAAGAAGGCAAGATAAAAACAAAATGCCAGCTGCAAGTACTCCTGACTTGAAGAGAGAAGCCGGGCCGATGGCCTTCTAAAGTCAGGTGCCAGGAACTGCTGGAAACAAAAGGCCCTCTGGTAGGCAGGGTCAGGGTAGCGCACAAAGAGCCATTGTTAGGTTACACTAGTGGTTTTCCAACTTTTCTTATTAAGTCATGGTGCTGTTTATGACCCCTCAGCCATGCCCTGGATGTCTGGAAGGGCTTCCAGGTAGGGTCCATTACCAGGAAGAAAACAATGGCACTCTGAACCCACTGCAAACAGACACAGCATTGAGACAATAGTCAATTTTCCCATCAAGTCACTTTTCATTCCTCCAGAGGCTCTCAGATAGTCACTGGGAGTCCCTCTCCTCTGCTCTCTCTCACTGTACCCCTAAACTGAAAACTGGTGTGATCCAGGTAGCTCACCAGGTAGCTCACCAGCTCACCAGGTAGCTCACCAGCTCACCAGGAGCCCCTTGCTCCTGGCTCCCTTTTGGAAGGGTAAGGCTGGGTCCTTCCGCTGCCCATCACAGCCACATAAACCCTCCTCTTCCTAATATTGATGATCTCAAATAGCAGCACTGGCACAGGATATGATGCTAATAAATCTACTTCTTATCCATCATTCCCTCCCAAACTAGAGGGGAAAAAGGAGACAGACGGGGAAACAGAAATCCTGACCCTGCCCCATTGTTTTTTCAGAATATCAGATGCAGGAAGTAGGTACTGTAATACCACTTGGTCCAAGCAGTGGTGCGACCTCTGTCAGCCTCTGAGACTAGGATAAGGGTGAAAAAATGCCTACACACATTTCACATCCATTTTTAGGAGGTGCGAGAACACTCCACAAATTCCAGGATTTCCAGTTAAGAACCTCGCTTCTAGCTTTTAAGCTATCCTGCACCATTCTGGAGTCTATTCCAGAGACAGCTAGGTTCTTATGAAGCCTGTTCGTTCTTCTGGGCTCACAGCTGAAATGCATTTCCCACTCCCTTTGCACATCAGTGGAGATGCGTGGCCAATTCTTGCCAAAGGATGTGAGCAGAAGCAATATGACTTTTTGAGTTAAGAGCATGCCTACCTTCTCCATGCTCTCTCCTCCATGGTCTGCCCGCTGGATGACTCCAGGGACACTCTGAAGCCACATATTGAAGGTGACTGAGCCTTTACACCATAGGAGCTTAGGCCCCTGAATGACAACACAGAACAGAAAGGCCTCCTCCCCACCGAGTCTATGTAAGCTAGAAATAAAGTTTTATTGTGATCGGCCACTGAGTTCTGGGGGCCGTCTGTGACAATAGCTAGCAAAATTACCCTAGAACAGGGTTCCTTCACACAGAGAGCCAGCCCAAACAACACCTTTTCATACCACCTTTCACTAAGGCAGGAGGTTTTCAGCCCTGGCTGAACAATAACATCACCAAAGGTCCTTATAAAAAAAGGAGTGGGTGGGCAGCAGGAGAGCCTGAACATGACAAACTTTTTAAGTTTCTTGGTGATGTTCATACACTCACTCATTTAGAGTGCCTCCAGTGAAGAGAGAGGAGCTTGATTCTCAGTCCCCTCAGGGGCACTGTTAGGAACTCACACAGGGCAATGTTCTTTCTCCATTGGGCTCCTCTAGGAGGTCAGGAAGAGAGCTAAGCCCACCCATGATGCCAGCCTCTACCGTCAGCTGCCAGGCTCAGGGAGCCCTCAGGGGCACAACACCGAAGCCACTGGACCCTTACTCTGTGCCGGGCTTTGTGCGGAAGGAACACTTTATATCCAGAACCTCATTTCCGCCATTCAGCCCCACTTAGAAGAAGGTACTAGTCCTGTGTCTGTTTTGACCCAAAAAGATTAAGTAACTGTCCCCAGGTCACACAGCTTGAAAGAACACCCAGTCCTAATACTTCTAACAACCTGCCAGATCATCTTTTCAAACACTCCTGGGTCAAGTCGCATTTGTAGGCATTATCAGTTACCACCTAGGTTATCAGCTGACAGCACATATGGAATCGCTTAGCACACACCTAAGAACAAGAGGCCTCAAGGAAGTTACAGTGGGCACCTGTGGGAGGAAAGGGCTGCTGGTTGCATGGCTGAGAGGCCAGGAGGCAGACTCTGCCTACCTGACCCTATCCTGAGAGCTGGCCTGGCCTTGGCATTCAGAATTCTCTCACCGCCCACCTTGTTCTGGAGCTGCCCTTCTCTGCAGGCCACAATCCTACATGGCCACAGGGCGACCGCACCGGTGGCAGAGAGATGAGGGGCTCAGCCCAGATTCATGGCAAGCCCAGGGTGAGAGGGGAGAAGAACTCTGGGATGGGAGGTACTCCCACCAGCCCCAGCTCACCCAGTAGCCCACCCTGACCACAGGGCTGGGAGTCCTACCTTACCGCAGAAGCCAGGCTCCGGTCATGCAACTTCGCCCCGCCTCCCCGTGCCCTTGCCAAAGCTTAGGCTTGCCAGTCTGTAAAACCCGGGAAAGAAAACTGACACCTACCCCTTGTAAAGGTCTTCGCTGAGTCCACCCCGCCAGGCAGCCAAACCCGCACAGCCATCAGGTATGCAAGGCTTCACCCACTACTTGCAGGCCAAGAGGCCAGATGGAAGCAGAGCTTTGAGCTCAGG
Organism: Noctilio leporinus; assembly: GCA_004026585.1. Taxonomy (NCBI): domain Eukaryota; kingdom Metazoa; phylum Chordata; class Mammalia; order Chiroptera; family Noctilionidae; genus Noctilio; species Noctilio leporinus. Next base: position 215,100 of record PVIW01000292.1, read on the forward strand.
CGGAGCTTAGCGCGGGGGGCGGGGCTTTGCGCAAGAGGTGGAGCTTAGCGCGCGGGGGCGGAGCTTTGCGCAAGAGGTGGAGCATGCCTAGGGAGGCGGAGCTTGCACCAACAAAGATCACCCCGCAAAGGTTCGCGCAGCCCCTGCCACAGCACACGTTCAGGTTCTCTGGCCTTACTGACGTGCTTTGGGCGCTTTTGGTCTTTAAATCCATTTCGCACGTTATTACACGTTATGTAATTTTTAAAAATCTATAATTTATTAAAGCAGTCATTTGATAGGGTTTTTACTCTCCCGGGCTGGAACTTCTTCTGAAGTACTTCTCAGTAGGCAGCGAATCACTTTGATTACCATGTGATTAGTTTGTTCAACTGATGGCCTTTCTTCTCTAAGATCTTCATTGTGTCTTCTGCCTCCTATGCAGTTCTTAAGAATTTAAATGAGCCATTTTATTTCTTCCTAGCACCACTCTTCGGCCTCCCCTTTGAGTGCGCCTAATAAACAGCGGCACGGTTTCCGAGGGCCCCCTCTAATGGGGAATTTTATGCTGTTTCTGACATTGTTTGTTGTGCTTCCCACAAGACCGAATGCTGCTCAAGATTGAGAGACAGTGACATAAATGTCAGGGAAACGCCTCAGTAGTGTCAAGCCTAATTAGACACTTGCACTTGGGGGACAACTAGGGATACCATAAAACTCAGAGCTCATCCTCTCTCCGCACACTCCTGCAGTCTAGCTGATGCGGCAGGGCGGGAGGCAACAGCCAGAATTAGGATAAAGGGGATGGAGAGCTGTTTCGCTGGGACGCGGAACTCAATTTTAATACATCTTGTTACTTTTAGGTCAATCGCTCTTGTCCTGGGACTACCCACAGGCAAAGCCATTGTATGCATCACGCACTGTGTAGGCCCAGTGCCTAGGAATGGTGGGGTGTCAAGGACCAAAGATGTTTGAAAAGAAAATAGAATTTTGGCTCCAAATTATAAAACAGGAACTGTGAAATAAAAATGACAACTGAAATAATTAACAAGGCAAGTTACAAAAATTATTTTACAGCAAAACTGAGAGTGCACGCACAGTGAAATGTACATCCATTTTAAAGATTGATATAATGGGGGCTCTTTCAAACGTAAGAGCGCCTTCAGCTCATGAAGGTCCTAAAGTGGCTGCATGTATGGATCCAGGTGGTCAAAGCCAACTGCAGGCAGGAAGAAGGGTGTGAGATGTGCCTGGTTGCTCACTCACCCTTTCTGCTCCTCCCCAGATGTATACGGAGAAGTAAAAGGCCTATTTTTGTCCACTGGGAGATAATATATAATAGATGAGATAATGTGTGTGAAAAGGCACGTTGTAAACTCTCAAGTGCAATGTGAATTATATATCTTATTATGTATATGACACATTCTGTTTATCCACCTGAGTAGAGATACTGAAGTCATTTTGGAGAAATCCATGTTCAGTCATTTTCAGCTCTCAATTTTTACCCAAATAGTCCTCTGCTAAGTTGAATCTGCTTGTATGTAAATCTTCCAAATCCTCTTCAGTCACACTTTAGAGTCCCACTGAGGTCCTGAGGACATTAGTCACCTCAAAGCAGCATCTGGAGAAAGCCAAAACCATTGGACAACTTACTCAAAGAACTTCCTTAATGAAAGGAGGGGAGCGCTCAGGTTCACCTCATGTCAAGGCCTGGATTCCCAAAACTATTGGTACAGGTTCGGTGTATTTTGGCAAGATGAAGAATCTGTTTTCTTAATGATACAGTAAGCCTATGCTTTTTAAAGAGCTTTAGCATTGTTTCCATGTTTGTCTCAAAATAAACCCATGAAGAAAATAAAATAATTATTATTAAACCCCACTTGACAGGTGCAGAAAATGAAATGAAGCAGTCTTAGGTGGGCTGCCCAAGATGACCCTCACTGGCCATTGTAAAGATACTCATCTTTCCTGGCACATTGTAGAATTCCTTTCACCATGTCTTTAGCTAAGGTTCTGGTGCCAAGAGCAGCTAGGGACCCTCCTCCTTAGGAGATTACCAAGCCTAGGGTTGACTACTTCTGAGATAAGCAGACTTACTTTATGAGTAAATATTCACCATTAAGTTTCCCATCAGACCTTTTCTATAACATGCATTTCTCCAGTTGCCCAAGAAATTCTTCCCTAGACCCTCCCTGTTCTCCCCCAAACAAATCTAAAATACAAACTTACCCAGGCACATCAGTGTGGCTGTTTTCAAAGCCCATTCTTTAAGTGCCTACCTTGTAGGATTGCCAGATTTAAGGGAGGAAGAAGAAAGAAAGAAAAGAAAAGAAAAGAAAGAAAGAGAGGAGGGAGGAAAGAAGAGAGGAAAGAAAGAAGGAAAAAAGAAAGAAACCCAGTTAAATTTTAATTCATGAATACAACAATTAGAATAAGTATATCCCAGGCAATATTTGGCATATACTTATACTAAAAATATATTTTTTTGTTGTTTATTTCACTACACAAAACTAGCTGCCCCAATGGAATCAGAGTCTATAAATCTTCTAATCCAAAAATCAAGTGCTCTTTTCCAGGCTTAAAATATTTTGGTCCTACTTGCAAGCAGCTTCAAAGGTGAAAAGTCTGAACTCACCTGCTTAATTGCTGAAGAATCCGAGGATGATGGAAAAGTTAAAGGTAATTTTATTCCTGACTCCCATGAGATTACACCGAAAGTAATCAGGTCCAGAAGAAACTAATCTACATATGCATACAGAATTCAGAAATCTGAAGGGGAGAGAGGGGAGTAAAAAAGGGAATGGAAATAATACAACAACAATAAAATTAAATTTTTTAAAAAAAGAAATCTTACTGAGAACTTTACAATTGTCATCCCCAGGAGGCTCTTTACACCCAGTATGAACCCCAGTGGCTTTAATAGGATCATTTCTCTGCATCCTTCCAAACCCCCTGCTTCCCTGCCACGATGAACTCTCCCAGAACAAGCTTGGTGCCCTTGTTCACACATAGTAGGCTCAATCCTTATTGTGGAAAGAATAAAATGTGATATATATTAAAAGCTGTATTTCCAATTGGTTAGCTCAAGTTGGACAAAACTGTGAAGAGTCAGAAAAGAGAAGGTTCTAGAGAAAGGCATCAGTGTTTCCTTTTAGGGACTCAATCTCCTTGAGGACCAAAGAGAAAGGAAATGTAGCACCGCAAGACAGGCACACAAAACATTCACAAGGCAAACGCAGGCTTTCTCCTCATAATACTGAGTGAATGAGTGCTCACTAGTCCATCTTAACAGTACAGAGGCAGCCCCGAAGAAGAGAGATATCCCCAAGGAGAAGTGAAGAACCTGTGGGCTCTTCAGTATTTTGTGCCATCAGGGTTGAGGGTAGCTCCAGGGGGCAGGAGCCTTTCAGAAGGATGTTGCTGAAACTTCAGCTTGACTCCACCAATTAGGAAGGCAGGTTTTGTTGTTGTTGTTTGTTTGTTTGCATGTTTTTAATCCTATAGTATTTGTTTTAGGATGAGGGTTCCTGAGAGCAAAAGTAAAAAAAAAAACCTGTATTTCTTTATTATTTATGTTTAGTATATTACAATGCATATACAGCTCATGGCTCCTACCAACTACAACTCAAGAGACAGTTTTTTGAGGTCATATGGAGAACTGTGGAGGTAGGCAGAAAATTACCAGGGAATTGGCTGCAGGAATATAGGCTAGAGGATGGAAGGTTCTAGAGAAGATGAAGCCATCATTACCTCAGCCCATTCTGTCACTTCACCACTGGCAAGATGAGCTGAACCTGGATGGAAAAGGAACAAACAGAAAACCAGCATGAGCTAGGGGTCTAGACAGACTACAGTAACAGCACGTAGGCGAGCGTCTCCCAACAGGACAACCAAATACAGACACAGGACCTGCCCTCATGCATTAAAGTCCAGAGGGAAGAAAGACATGTCAAAGTCAAATTCACACTGTGCAGCGAACAACATAGGTTGACCAGTAAGCAGGCTAAGGACATGCTCAGGGGCTCAGCCTAGCAGTGGCAATACAAGGAGAGAGAGGGAAATATTTTTGAAAGAATTTCAAATTGGGTGTTTCTCTAAAAAAATTGAAAAATAGAGACAAATCAAAATTTTATTAAACTTCTTTACAGAATATGGTTTAAAGCATAGATCCTGGAGCAATTCTGCCTTCATTTGAAGCTCTGACATTTCCTACCTCTGTGGCCTTGGACAGGTTCCTTAAACATTCTGGACCTCAATTTTCTCACCTATAAAATGGGGGTAGTATAGGGCATACTATGTGGTTGTTAATTATTGTAAAAATTAGATGAGTTTTAACATATGTAAAGCACCATAGAACAATACTCAATAAGTATCAGCTATTAGTACTATGATATCTATAGTTTAGTATTGTTTTTATTTTAGATTGCATATCAAAACAAAGACACCTTAATCCAGTCCAAGTTTAAAGTCCCTAAAAATCTTAATATGGTACCATGATGTTGAATATGATGGCAGAAGTATGCTGGGAACAGTAGAAGTTAGATGTCCCTAGAAGGAACTACTCACTCAGACTGAAGAAGGGTAGTCAGGAGGGCTTCCTGTTGGAACTCTCTGAGCTAAGTTGTGAAGAGTTAGCTGTCTAGGTAAGGGGAAGTGGAGTTATTTTCATATGGGTCAGAAGCAAGAAGTGGAAATACACAAACCTGTAAGGGTAGGCAGCAAGAATAGGATAGTAGAGTTACTAAGAGGGAGCTGCCCCAGCCCAGGCAGCAAGCTATGCTTTGATACCAGGTAGTACAGTACTGAGGGAGAGTGGATCCAGCTTTAGGAGAAGGTCCCCCGACAAGGGGAATTGACAGGACTTGGTAATTCATTGGTTGTGAAGGCAAATGGAAATTGACTTCTTTCCAACAGTTGTTGGGATAACTGTGAAGATGCTGACACCATTTGCTGAAACAGGAAACACAGGAAGAGGAGATGAGCTGGGGGCAGGAAGGGTAGAGGAGGTGGGGAGAATGCTGGAAATGAGCTAAGGTCATGACTTCCATTTGGAACCATTTACCTTTGGTATTTCTATAAAACAGCTAAGTGTGAATACTAGTAGGTAATTGGATATAAAGAGAAAATAATTAAAGATTCAACAGCCTTCCCTTGTATTATATAGAATAAGTTCTGTGGAATGAATTGTTCCATACAGCTTTTATAATTCCTATGAGATAAGAATGAGTATGCATATATATAGCATTTACTATGCTAAGCATTTTTTACACATTAACTCATAATATTTCCATCAACCCTGAGAGGTACCTACTATTAGCAACCCATTTTATAGTTAAAGACACTGAGGCTTAGAGCTAAAGATTAAGTACTTTTACCAATATTACACTGCTGGTAAAAAGCAAAATCATATGGTCTGTTTTCCCTTTTGACAGATGCAGAAACTGAAAGTCAAATAAGACAAGGGAGCTGTACAAGGTTACAGAAACAGAAAGTTGTAGAGCCAACTCTATCATCCAAATCTGCTACTTCGGGAGAATGATGCTCTTTGCCTTACCGCCACATGAATTCAAGCTGTAGAAGTCTGCTATTTGCACAGGGCAGGAATGAGAAGATTATAGGTATAGGACCAACTGGTAGCCATGTTTAAACAAGGCCCAAACTGCTTATTTCTCTGTGAAGCCTCGTAAGAGTAAGGCACTGTCTACCTCCATGCTGCTATTGATGATGATGATGATGATGATGATGACAATGATGATGGTGACGATAACGATGACACTGAAGGCTGGATACTGCTGAGAATAAAGTCCCATTGGTGTTGTCATTGTAATTAAGACTCGAAGATCTGCCCTGACTAGTGTGTCTCAGTCGGTTGGGCATCTGCCTGCAAAGTGAAAGGTCACCAGTTAGGTTCCTAGTCAGCGCTCACACCTGGGTTGCAGGTTCAGTCCCCAGTCAGGACATGTACTAGAGGCAGCCGGTCAGTGTTTCTCTCTCACATCAATGCTTCTCTCCTTCTCTTACTCTCTCCCTTCTCCTCTCTCTAAAAATAAATAAAATCTTTAAAAGAAAAAAAGACCCAAAGATCTTTATGACCCTTGGGTTCTTGAGGACAAACTCGGAACTAAACATTCTCTCTTCTCTCTTTTTTTTTTTTTTTTAAATTTTATTGTTGTTGTATTACATCCATCCCTTTTCTCTTCTCTCTTGAGTCTTCAAGAAAAGGGAACTTGGGCAATTGTGTTTGTGCTCATTCATTCAATGAATCATAGAGGGGCAAGCAGCTACAGTCAGGCACTGTGCTGTGTAACACAAACACAGTGATGAATAAAACAAGCATACTCCCTGCTCTTGTGAAGTTCATGGTCTTAAATACCCAAGCTTTCATGCCTGCAGGTTGGATGGTGAATGGGCATCTCAACCTGAAAGTTGGCCTCATGAAGCTGGCATTTGTAGTTTTTGTTGAGTCCCACTGATGGAAGAGACACAAAGAGCCTAGCTGTGGGTTAGACTAGCTGGAGGACCTGGGGAAACTCACCCAGTTTCTCTGGCCTTGATGTAAAATAGGGAAGGGGCGGGGGAAAGGCCTAGATTCATGTTTTTCAAACTCCTTTTAAGCTACATTATTCACTCTATTCACATAACAAATATTTACTTAGATGCCGACTTTACGCAAACTATATAAACAACCCAAACGTGGCTCAGGCCTCTGGAAGCTTGAAGTCTAGTGGAAATCTTGTGCCAAACTCTACCATATGCAGCAGATAAAAATGGAGCTAATCCTGAGGTTTACTGGGGCTTTACTAAACAGTTAAAACACACGTACATACACAGACTAGCTAGTTTCTCAGGTTTCTTCCTGCACTAAGACTCTTGGGTTCTTTTCTCCCAAGCTGTAGCAACAATAGCAGCAGAAACTCATGCTCAGCATACCTATCTCCAGCCCTCCGTCAACTGCGTATTTTCTGTAATTTTGGCCAAGAAGCCTCACATACTCAAGCTTGTCAAGGTGCTGCTGCTTTGCTCCATGGGTCTGTTCTAGGGTGGCCAGCCATTCATAGGAGACTCCCAAAGGTCTGCTTCAAACCAGACAGGGACCACAGGCCACATTTTCATCTGGAGGCAGGAGGATTTGCATGCATTACTCACCAAGCCCAGAGCAAGTGCTAGAGAGGCTGCAAAGGGTTTTAGCCAAAGCCAGACACTGGGCACAGTTGTGTGCGGCTTCTTCCCAGGGAATCCTTTCCTCTTTTAAAAGAAAAGTAATGAAGAAAGCCCAGCTCCACTATTTCCGTGCTAGTTCAACAAAACAAACGAAAGCAAACAATTTTCATTCATTGGTTTTGTTTTTTTTCCTTCCAAGGAAATCTCTTCCTGCTCTCGGAAAGATACATCTGAGGGTTACTGCACACTGTCTGTCCCCTCAGTGAGCAGGGATTTGACTTTTTTTTCCCCCCTTTCTCACACCGTTCTGTGCCAGCGTGAGCCTGACCATTTCCAGATGAAACGCTGCCTTTACCAGAATGAAATGTTTGCGCGAAGGTCTTTAATGAACTGAAAACGTTAATTTGAAAAGTCTCCTCTGTGGAAAGAGTGAGGCTTGGAGAGGGAAGGAAATGACACACAGCCTGTGGACTGGCAGACGGCTGGTTTCTCTCAAGTGTTTTAAAAAGGGGAGAAGGAGAGTGGGCTGCATGTGGCAGGATCCCACATGGACCCTCACGTGGAGGGCAGGACCAACATGGCCAGTCAGAGTTGCATTCAAATACTGAGCTTTGTTTTGCTCAGCGTCTCCGTACACAACACAAGGTCCCCAGGGCTCCTTCCCCACCACCAGAAATTCTAGCAAATGCCCCACTGGCAGTATTTCAAAGGCAATTTCAAATGAGAACGATGTTCATAGTAATAGCAACAACCACCACCAACACCACCATTTTTTTAAATCAGGTGCTCTCTCTCCCCCCAACCCCGCCCACCTCCATCAGTGCCACCCATACTGCACACGGAAGGAGAAAACATGAAAGTTACAGACTCTGCTAAGAATGCTGATTATAAGTCATTGGGCAGATATAATTACAGGAACCGCTCTCCCTAGCCGAGCCGATATTTATTTCAGCAGCTCTGACCCTTCACGAAGATCTTGCTACCACCCCACCCCCAATTCTCAACACCCCCCACCCCACCACCACCACCACCACCACCAACACACACACACCAAAGGGCTTTTCTAACTGAAAGCAAGCCCAAGCCAAGTCCTGCTCATACTCTCGGCCAGGTGCCAGGAAAAGTGTAAATTTTCGTGAGCTCCGGCTATTTTGCCAGAAGTCTGCAGTGTGTCTGGACATGAATGGCTGTTCCCTTTGGTGGGGCCAGGCCTGAGCACCAGGAAGGTCTAAAAGCAGCACATGGAGAATGATCGAGTGACCAGAAAAAAGGGCAAATGCAGCCTGTCTGCAGTACATGAGGCTCTCCCGGGGTGCCCTGCCTGCACCCAGGATCTGTCACCTTATTGCCCTTCGGCAAAAATAAGTGGTAATCTTTCCCAGACTCAGTATTCCAGTCGTGTGCTAACTTTGTCCCCAAGGGTAGCGTCCCAACTTTTTACCAAGACTTCATCTTCCATCATGGAAATTAAATCAGTTGAAAGAGTGAGAGAGAGAAAGCACACACATGTGTGCATGACTGTGTGAGTCTGCCTGTGTATGTGTGTGCACATGTATGAAAGAACATGTGCATGCATGTATGCATGTGCATGTGTAGTATATGAGTGCGAGTGTGTGTGTATGTGTGTGTGAGGGAGAGAGAAAGAGAGGGGCTGCCTTTAAGCACAGGCTCAACTAACTAGATTTAACCCTTGTTGCTCCTTTGGCTTTGGCAGAGATAAAAGACATTTTGAGGCTATTTGAAAAAAAGGATTTTAGACAAAGTAGAAAGCAAAGATCACCAAGCAAGGAGGGGGCATCATTAACCAGTCTTCAGAGAGGGTCACTCTTGCTGTCAGGGTACGTAGGCTTCCACATTCAGAGACCCCCACTGCCCTGTGGGTGAGTGCTCTCCTCCAAGATGAAGCGGCGCATCCCCACAGTATCACACCTGGGCGAGTTTCACTGCTCAGTGAAAGCCTGCGGTCTGTCTCTAAATTCCCCAGTTTTCGTGCCATCCCTATTAAAGGGAGCCATAAACTTTAATGTGGAAGATGCAATTATTTGGGGGCCAGGTGTGACTTAACAAGCTTAAAAGCCTCTGAACAAAAGCAAAGCCAAAGGGAAGGGCATGTTTTCCAAGCGATTAAAAGCAGCGTTATTCTCTCCGCACCCATCGTGCCCTGAGAGAGCAAGGGAAGGATGCACGTCAAAGGGCTCCAGACTTGACTCACCTGATGAAGATATTAAAGTGCGCTCGCTGCTAAGTTTCTAGCAAACTAGCAATGGCAAAAATGGGCAAGGAAGAGCTGGAGCGAACAAAATGAGGGGATGGAAGGCCCATAAAGGAACACAGGTTTGCCTCGAATTACACAATAGACACATTTCAAAGTCGCGAAATATAAATCATTTTAATAAATGGGTTCACTGTCGGTCTACCAGCTATTGTTCCTAAAGGGGAAACCTTTTGTAATTTGAAAAAGAAAAAGTAGCTGCTATTTATCTTTCAGGCCAATTTGGGTTGCTAGGTTTGATACAGAATTTTTATAAGGAATGTCAGAATAAAAGGTTTTCCTGGTTTTAAAAATATGACACTCTAGCCAGTAATGTTGCTGCAACACAGATGAACCAATATACATGAAGGGAAAGAGAAGAAGAAGAAAGGAGAAAAGGAGAGCAAATGAAAAACAATAACCCCTTGATTTCAACGAAGCCAATGCGATGAGTTATGGTGTCCAGGACTTATCTGAAAAGGGACTGAGATGAGCAGACGGAAGGTGGAGATAAGGTGCCAAGCTGGACAACCAAACAGAAGAGGGGTGTGACTGCACAGACAGCAGGAAGGAGGAAAGGGAGTGAGGCCAGGTAAAATGCATGCACATGAAGGGTCCTGGGAGATGTCCGAGACCCCAGACAAATGTTTAAAGTGGCTCGGGTTGGGCGGGAAATGTGCATAAAGAAAAGGAGGCAGAAAACCGGGATTAGAGATACATAGGTCCCCCTTGTTTTCTAGCAAAGAATAATCCAAAATAAAACGTGACTTTGCTACCTTGGAACCTTGGAATCTCACGAACAAGAGGTCCAAATGCCATCCTTACAGCCACAGAACCCTTCCCTAATGGAGAGAGGTCAAGCCCTTTCCAGCAGCAAAGCATAACCAAGTGCTCTCAGCCTCAGGAAGACTAATTCCACAGGCAGGAGGTGGAAAGGGAGAGGTTACCAAAGAGATGCAAGAATTGGCAGCAGAGCAGGGACTTTCAAGTCATGGATTTCTATTGAAATCAAGTCAATTTCAAACTTGTGGAGTTTTTCAATGTGTTCATTTTGTCTGTGTTCCATTGAATGTGTACGTATAAGAGGGAAGTTCAGGGTACTTTCTAAGGTTATTTTTCAGAAATCTGACTCAGTGATTTCATTATTCCTGTTTACGCCTGTTGCCCACGTAAAACTATAAGGGCCTCCTTGGTGTCCAGTCCCCAAGAAGCCCCTCAGGGGTGCAGGACCCAGCCCGGCCCTGCAGGAGACTGCGATCTGCTCAGCAGGTGAGAAGATCAGGCCGCAGAAAAAAACAGCACATCTTCTTAAGGACCCAACAGACACTGGACCAAGACCTTTTCCCATCATAACTGAAATAATCCTCAGCAAATTCCATGGAGAATGATATGGAGAATTACAAAGGAGGAAACTGAGGCCCAGGGAGGTTAAATCCTTTGTCTAAGGTCATGCGGCTAGTTAAATGGCTGAGTCTGGATTTGAAGGCACCTGACCTAGGACCGAGTGACCCCGAACACACTGCACGGGCTGTAGGCAGTCACAGGAGAGCAGGCCCCAGGATGCTTTCCTGAGTCACCTCAGCACGGTCACGGGTGACCTAACACAGCTGGAGGGGTAGGCTGGGCTTCTGCCCACAGGGCACTCACACATACAGCATTCAAAAGAAAACCACCCTTTCCAAGGCATGGAAAGGAAACCCATTTTTCTATCTTTAGGTCATTTTGTGCCTCCACAGCCATCTGCAGAGATGGAACTTTGTTTCATTAAGCATGATATTTTTGTCAGCTTTCTTATGCTTTTTTGTTTTGTTTTCTCTTGCTTTCAATTAAAGGCTTTTTTTTTTTTTTTTTTTTTCACCCTCCCAGAAATTCTTTGGGGATTTGAAACTCACTTCAAGGAAGGGAAAAGAAAGAAAAGGAAATCCATCTTACAGTATTAGTCACCCAGATGGGTGTGAAGACAATGGGCTATAAACTGAAATCAGCTCCATCTCCAAAAGCAAAGAACAATCTCTAACAAACTGCTTTGAATAGTTATAAGAAGTAGAAATCATGCTGCCAAATGGGGTTGCCTTTCTTAAAAAGCCTCCAAATTAAGTCTCGATGCTTACAACCAAATGAAGAACACAGGCTGGAACTTCAGGCCAAGGCCAGGATGCTCCAACCACAGCAAGTAGTCAGCTATGAAGAAATACAAACGTGAGATGGAAATAAAATTAAAATCACACAAGAACTAATGTGATGGGTCCTAGAAGTCTTACCTTCCACCAGAAAATAAAACCAGTGCAGCATAGGCACTGCGTTGGGGAGTCAGGGCAGGGAGCCAGGCTGTGTGGGGTCCGGTAAAGTGACGTTCATTTTAAAATAAAAGAAATGGGCATGTGAGGGGCATCTGCCCCTGCATATATGACTATGGCTCACAGAGAGTCGTGATGAAATAATCTCTCTTATCACAGCCTTGGATCTCACAATCCCCCTTTCCCACACTATTAAGATATCCCATGCCTCAGCAATTCAACTTTGCATGCTCAAATCCTTTTTTTTTTTTTTTTGCACCTCCCCACGTATCAGTGGCTCTGCTTTGCTGTATGCCTTGTCCATCTTGCAATGTTTTCATTAGATGGGAGCCATTGCCGCAGAAGAGGCCAGTTGTCACCCCCATGTGGGGAAATGAAGCCAGTATCCTCCTCCTTGGAGCTACAGAGGGGCCCCAAGGGCTCCAGGCCTCCCTGAGAGAGGGGGCCCTGACCCAGGCGGAGAGAAAGGTCACACTTGCTTAGCAAAGTTCTCCGGATTCTCAGGGACTCTCTCTCTGACATTCCTGGGCAATGTTGCTGTCAGGAATTGAGGAATCTGACTGAAGAAGAGACTGCCACCATACACTGATGTTTCTCTTCCTTTCTTCCTCCCCCTCTGCCCTTCTCTCTAAAAATAATGAATAAAATCTTAAAAAAAAAAAAAAAAAAAAAAGATAGACTGCCAACTGTATCTTGTCTTTAGCAACTATTTCCACTGGATTTGCATCACTATCCCCTCTCACCTAACCTTCTTGGTCCATTCTAAGGCATCTGAATGGACAGTCTACAATGCAGGGCACTGGCCTGGAAATTGCCTGGCAAGCCCACCTTTTGATCTGCTCTCTAAGGAAGAGAGCAAGATTCTAGAATCAGGCACCCAGGTTCAACTCAACCTCACCAGGCCCCTTGACCTTCTTGAGGTTCAATTTCCTTATCTCTAAAGTGAAAAATAACAGTATCTTCTTCACATGTTTTTTGTGGTGACTACATTTAATCATATGTGAAACATGCCTATGACACATAACAGACACTGAACCACAATGGTTCCAGCTTCAACTGCTCACATCAAGTTGACATGTCCTTACAATAATAATTACATGCATTGAGTCTTTACTACTTGTTAAGTAGTATCCTGAGTACTCTACATATGTAATCAATCTATTGAACCCTCAAAAATAAAATCCTATTAAATACCACCCTGATTCCTCTCTTATAAGCCAGGGAACTAAGGCTCAGTGCCTGAGGTCATGCCCCTTAGAAAGCCACAGGGGTAGAATTTGAACCCAGATCTTTCGTGCACATCACATGTATCCTGTATCCTCACAGTCATCATGAAAACGTCTGCCTGACTTGCTAACTGTGGTCTTTCTAAAAAGTTTCTCTCTTAACATTTTCTATTTGATGTATTCATAAACAAGTCCTAGCTTGCTTCAGACAAGAAACCTAAGTTATTTTCCCTATTCCATGGTCATTTACATGATCCAAGGCTGAGTATCTCATGGAGCATTAGCAAAGCAGAGATCTCAATAGAAAGTGAATTACCCTTTGTCAAACCCAAGTTTTAGCCTGAGAACAGATGTATTCCTTCCAATTCCTTGGAACAAGGATCCTGGGTTCTCATCCTAAAACATTCACCCTAGCTACATCCTTTATGAAACTGTTTTCATGTATCTATCCTAAGACACAATAAAAGGGTTTTTTAATTTTTTTATTTAATTGTATTGTTGTTTTATTACATCTATCCCCTTTTTCCTTCCCTCTGTCCCCTTCCCCCCAAAGTCAATCCCACTTGTTGTCCATGTCCATGGTTCTTCCAAACTAGTTCCTGGACTAAACTGCTCCCCTTCTTTGCCTCCTCCTCTCCCCTCCCCCCTTCCCCCTCCCCTCTGCCCACTGGAGATCTATTCACTGTATTCACGTATCTGCTTCTATTTTGCTTGTTTGCTTCCATTTATTTGTATCTTCCTTAATTTCTTTCTTCAATGTTCTATAGTTTTCTGACAACAGATCTTTTATCTCCTTGGTTAAGTTTATTTCTAAGTACCTTATTTTTCTTGTTGCTATGGTAAGTGGGATTTGTTTTCTAGCTTCCATCTCTTATGTTTCATTATTGCTATACAAAAATGCTTTTGATTTCTGAATATTGACTTTATATTCAGCTATTTTGCTAAATTTGCTTATTAGGTAGAGTAAGTTTTTGGTGGAGCCTATTGGTTTTGTATGTACACTATCATATCATCTGCAAATAATGATAGTTTGACTTCCTCCTTTCCAATTTGGATACCTTTGATTCCTTTTTCTTGTCTAATAGCTATGTCTAGAGCTTCCAATACAATGTTGAACAGAAGTGGAGAAAGTGGATAGCCTTGTCTTATTCCTTATTTTAGGGGGAAAGCTTTTAGTTTTTGCCCATTGAGTATGATGTTGGCTTCAGGTTTCTCATATGTGGCCTTTATTATGTTAAGGTATGCTCCCTCTATTCCCATTTTTCTGAGTGTTTTTATCATAAATGGTAAAACATTTATGTTCTTTATCAACAGATTTTTCTTTATCAACAGATTTTTCAGCATCTATTGATATGATCATACGGTTTTTGTCTTTCATTTTGTTGATGTGGTGTATTGCATTTATTGATTTGTGAATATTATACCATACTTGCATCCCTGGGATGAAACCCACTTGATCATGGTGTATGATCTTTTTAATGTATTGCTGGATCTGGTTGGCCAATATTTTGTTGAGAATCTTAGCATCTATGTTCATTGAGATATTGGCCTATAGTTTTCTTTCTTAGTTGTGTCTTGACCTGATTTTGGGATTAGAATAATTTGGCCTCATAGAAAGAGTTGGGAAGTCTTCCCTCTTCTTAGATTTTTTGAAATAGGTTGGGAAGGATAGGAGTTAGTTCTTCTCCAAATGTTTGGTAGAATTCACCTGTGAAGTTATCTGGTCTGGGGCTCTTATACTTTGGGAGATTTTTGATAACTTCTTCATAACTAGTTGTTATTGGCCTATTCAGGCTTTCTGCTTCTTCTAGATTCAGTTTTGGTAGATTGTACATTTCCAGAAATGTGTCCATTTCACCCAGGTTGTCATATTTCTTGTCATATAGTTGTTTGTATTAATTTCTTACAATCCTTTTTATTTCTGAAGTATCAGTTGTGATTTCTCCTTTGTCATTTCTGATTCTGTTTATTTGTGTCCTCTCTCTCTTTTTCTTAATGAGTCTGGTTAAAGGCTTGTCAATTTTGTTTATTTTTTCAAAGAACCAGCTCCTGGACTTGTTGATTCTTTGAATTGTACTTTGAGTCTCTAAGTTATTTAATTCTGTTCTGATCTTAATGATTTCCTTCCTCCTACCTCCTCTGGGCTTTGTTTGTTGTTGCTCCTTTAGTTCTTGCAGCTTTATGGTTAGGCTGTTTGCATAAGCTTCTTCTGACCTTTTTAGGTAGGCCTGTATTGCTATGAATTTCCCCCTGAGGACTACATTTGCTGTCTCCCATAGGTTTTGGGCTGTTGTGTATTCATTGTCATTTGTTTCCAGAAACTTTCTGATTTCATCTTTGATGTCATTGTTAACCCATTCATTACTTAAAAGCATGTTATTCCATCTCCATGACTATTTTTGGTTTTTCCCTTGAGATTGGTTTCTAGTTTCAAGCCATTGTGATATGAGAAGATGCTTGGTATGATTTCCATTTTCCTGTATTTGCAGAGGCTTGTCTTGAGACATACCATGTGGTCTTTCTTAGAAAATGTTCTATGTGCATTTGAAAAGAATGTGTATTTTGCTTCTTTGGGATAAAAGACTCTGTATATATCAGTTAGGTCCATTTCCTCTAGAATGCTGATCAATGCCACAACATCCTTGCTGATTTTTTGTTTGGAAGATCTGTCCCTTGTTGATAGTGAGGTATTAAGATCCCCTCCTATTAGTGTGTTGCTGTCTATATCCTTCTTGAAGTCCTCCAAGATTTTCCTTATATATTTCAGAGCTCCTACATTGGGTGCATATATGTTTACCAGTTATTTCTTCTTGATGGATTGTTCCCTTAAGTATTATGAAATGTCCTTTTTTATCTCTTTTTATGGCCTTCATCATAAAATCTATTTTGTCTGAAATAAGTATTGCTACTCCAGCCTTTTTTTCATGTCCATTTGCTTGATATATACTTTTCCATTCCTCCACTTTCAAGCTGTGTCGATCTTTTGTTCTGAGGTGGGTCTTCTTGAAGACAGCATATATGTGGGTCATGTTTTCTTATCCAGTCAGCTACCCTACGTCTTTTGATTGGCATATTTAATCTGTTTACATTTAAGGTTATCATTGACTGATACTTATTTATTGCCATTTTCCCACTTTGTACCTGTATTCCTCTCTGTCTCTCTCTGTTTCTTCATTTTTTTTTCTTTTTAAGCAGACCCTTTAGCATTTCTTGCAATGGTGGTTTGGTAGAGATGTATTCTTTTGTCTTCTTTTGTCTGGGAAACTCCTTATTTCTCCTTCCATTTTTGAATGAGAGCCTTGCTGGATAGAGTATTCTTGGTTACAGGCCTTTGTTTCCCATTACTTCAATATTTTTTTGCTATTCCCTTCTGGCTTGCATTTTTTCTGTTGAATAATCATTTGATACTTTTATTGGAGCCCCCTTATATGTTATTTGCTCTTTTTCTCTTGATGCATTTAGGATTCTCTCTTTGTCTTTGAAATTTGCCATTTTAATTATAATGTGTCTTGGAGTGGGTCTGTTTGGGTTCACCTTCATTGGGACCCTCTGTGCTTCCTGAACTTGAGTAACATTTTCACTCATCATGTTAGGGAAATTTTCTATCATTACTTTTTTGAACATGTTCTCCATTCCTTCTTTCTCTTCTCCTTCTGGTATCCCTATGATATGGATAGTATTGCATTTCATGTTATCCTGCAGCTCTCTTAAAACCTCTTCATTCTTGTTCAGCCTTTTTTCATTCTATTGCACTGTCTTGGAATATTTTTCTAAGTTGTCCTCCAACTTGCTGATTCCATCCTCTGCTTCCTCTAGCCTACTGTTGATTCCTTTGACTGTATTCTTCAGTTCAGAAATTGTATTCTTCATTTCCTCCTGGCTCTTACTGATAGTTTCTAAGTCCTTTTTAATGCTGGTGTAGCTCTCAGTAAGTTCCTTGTAGCTTCCCTGGAGTTGTTTGTAGTTCCCCTGGGGTTGTTTATAGTTTTTCTTTGAGCTGGCTGAGCTCATTGAGCTTCTCTATCATCATTATTTTGAATTCCATATCTGATAGTTTGTTTGCCTCTGTTTCATTTATGATCTTTCTGGGGATTCCTCCTTGCCTTTTGGTGATGGACTGATTCTTTTTTTCCCCATTTTTGGAATCTGTTGTTGCTTGTTTTGTTCTTTGATTAATCTCTTTGATTCCTTGCCTTCG
Source organism: Noctilio leporinus (assembly GCA_004026585.1). NCBI lineage: Eukaryota > Metazoa > Chordata > Mammalia > Chiroptera > Noctilionidae > Noctilio > Noctilio leporinus. Next base: position 232,212 of record PVIW01000292.1, read on the forward strand.
TGGAGCACCCTTCTGTGTTAGGAGATTTGTGGATTTTAGTGTTGCAGTCTCCTAGATTTCCTCCACTTGTTGCTCTTGGGGTGACCTTTATGTCGTTAACTTGGGCTGTCTGGTTGTATTTTGGATTTGTTGTATGTGTTGCTCCTTTCCCTTCAGTTGGCTGATTGAGAGATACTCCTTCTATCCTGTCTCAAGCAGTGTTTTTGAGCTGTTCCTGCTCTCCTGTGGGTCTCTGCAGCCTCTGGGCAGTGCACCCCTGAGTCCAGATGCTGACCGCTCTAATTCTCAAGGACCTGCAGACATTTCGTGCTCCCTACCCTATCCTCCAGCTGCTCTGGCACTCAAGAATGCCACCAGCACTGCCCTCTACTCTGTCACCATCTTTCTAGGTTTCTACTCTATCGCCATCTTTGCAAAGATCTCACAAATTTTTTAAATTTTGTTATATTTGTGAGTTTAACTTTCTGCATTACCCCACACTTTTTATTCAAGCCCCAGCTCCAGCCTTGCCCTTTCTTTCAGCCCAAGGCCCAGACCCCATGCCATGAGGTATCACAGAGCTCGGAGCCTGGTCAACAGATACCACCTGGCACTTCCTTAAGGGGTTTTCTAAGTGTTTCATAGGTCACCATTTTGTCAACCCAAGAAGACTATAAATTCCTCAAAGGCTGGTATCTTGTCTTCTCTTGTCTTTAAAACTCTTGAAGTGCTTAGCACTTTACAAGGCATTAAGTAAATGCCTAATAGAATGTGCATGGATCTAATTACCCTCTAAAGTATGTTTTAAAACATCAGTTGTTTCATAAGCCACAATTATGCCTCTGGATTGTGTTTTTATTTTGTTTTGTTTTTACTTTTTTTAGAGGGGGTAGGGAGAAATTAATTACTACTACCAGAGCTATCCCAATGTCCAAGCCAAACCAAAATGATGTGTAGTCAGGTGGGGACTCAAATAGAGGTCAATAATCCTATCCCCATGACCCAGTTGACCTTCCACTTCTTTCTCATAAAGAGGATCCAGCCAGTTCCACCAAATAAAGCCTCTCCTTCCCCTGAATTCTTCATTTACAAGGAGGCATAAGCATCAATCCTTCCTTCTTCTGATAATAGCATTCCCTCATCCCAACTCTTTGAATCTTCTCTCCTCCCAACACAACCAATGCTTCTGATGAGAGCTAAGTACCTTATCCCTCTGGTCACAATGATTGGCCCAGGGATAACCACAAGGATGAGCATCTCATGTATCTGGTCAATGATTGGTCTAGTGAAGGGCATGTGAACTAACATAGGCCAATCAGATCCTTCTCTAAGAGTTTTCTAACTGAAACTAATAGAGAAGAATCTCCACCCTCTCTGATTATAAGGAGCTTCCTGTCTTCTTTTGGAAGAGAGAAACCATCATCAGTGGTTAGACCAAATGAAGACAGAATCAAGGAAGGCACTGACAGAGTTCACGCCCTGGCTACAATGATCTCTAAGGCAGCCATCCTGCTGCTCTGCCTGGGAGCCCAGATCTCCCTTTTGCTTAAGTTAGGTTTCTAGCACTTGTATCCAGTGTCCACTTCCCAGGACTTAATGTAATTACTCCCAGCAACAAGTGTGGATTAGGTCATCCTGCCAATGAAGGCAAGTGGGGAGCAAGAAGTGAGCCATGGATTCCTCATGAGCAGAGACTCTGCTGGTCCACAGATGGGCACAAGAAGGGTGATGGAAGGAAACCTTCCTTACCCCACTGTGGCCTGAGTCATAGCCCACAGATCAAGGACTAATGACTAAAACCCCTGGAAGAAATGTCTCTCCCTTCACTGCTGGTCTCAGATGCTGATGGACAAAGAGACTCATTAGCCTCCTGGTTGAACCTGTTAGGGAGGAGTCTGCTCTCCCTAGTCTATGAAGACAGGCAGCCCTGCAAGATTTCTCAGCAGGGTCTGCTCTTCCATGTCAAAATTGCAGCAAGACAAAAGCCCAGTATTACTAACCTAGTAGGAAAAGCTGAACTGGGAGTTAAAACTTAAGACCCAGACTTCCTCTGAGTCTCAGTTTCCTCTTCAGTTACGTGGGGAAAGAAATGCCTGGCTGCCTCTGTCAGGCCTTTGCAAGGCTGGAATAAGGGAAAACAACTAACTACAACTTTCTTAGTAGTCACTATGCATTCAGATTGTATATGAATTTTCTCATTGAGTCTTCACAGCATGGCCTAGAGCACACAAGAAAACTTGGGTTAGATTTTAAAAGAGAAATCTTACCAATAGCCACAAAGTAACTTGTAGAGTTTGCAGGGCGAACCATATTCATATTGTCTATATTATCAGCCTTTGTGCTTTAAACATTTTCCCAGTCCTCCACTTGGAGACAGTATTGCCAGATTTAGGGGGAAAAGAAAGGATACCTGACTACATTTGAATTTCATATCAACAACAATATTTAGTCTAAGTATGTTCTGTGCAATATTTTGGGCATACATACATTAAAAGGTTATTTGCAATTTATCTGAAATTAAAATATAACTAGGTGTTTTGTACTTTACCCTGGTTTTGTACCTTCCACCTGGAGATCAACTTTATGGATACACTTTGGAAACTGTAGAGTGCTCCACAAAGTCAAGCTCCTCTGTTATTAGTCTGCCCCCAGGTCTCACTGGTGACCGACACTATCCTGGGGCCTCAGATTCCACAGATGAAAGATGCAGATAGCACCCAGCCCTCACAGCTTTCCATGGCCCTTGTGGGTGGAGATCAGAAAAGCTCTAAGCACAAAAAATTCCTAATAAAGTTCATTGGAATTCAGAGAAAATGGTATCAACCTATGCCAGTTCAGCACTAGATTCTGGGAAGTTTTACTGTAAAGATACGGACCCTGCCCTCAACCACTGTGGTTGAAGAGACAGTGCACAGTTACATGTAGGAGCAAGAGACAGTTTCCACTTATGGCACCTCACCGGGCACTGTGCTGGCTACATTCCCAGGGATGGTTTTATACACTGATCCCAGCACCTTGTCCAGAATCATGGGCACCATGCAACTTCTGCAAGTGGCTAGAAACCACCAGGGAGCTCTCACCCTGATGTCAGGGGTGCCAAGAGTGGCACTGGCCTTCTTATTGGATGAACAGTTAAAATCACCCAATTGAGTATAACAGGATAAGAGTCCCTGTTTGCTCCCCTGTCTCACTTTCCTCATCCATGTCACCTTAAAACTGATCATGCTTCAGGGACAATTAAAGCGCCAACTGGACTGGATCCCAAGACATGACCCGTGTCAGAACACACGGTACGGCCAGAATAATAGCAGAAAATAGCTCTATCGTTTCTCTTTTGTGGACAGAAGGGGAAGGACAGTGTCCAAGTTTCCTTTCCCTAATAAAGGCCTGTGGTTCTACCAGCAGAGTTGGTAGATCACTTTCACCCAGACTTTCACTTCCACCCCCCAGCGGCTGCCCTGCCCCGGTGACTAATGCCCTCATTGTGAATCTCTAATCTCTTTGCATTTTTCTCCATAATCCCAACAGATAATATAGTAATCATCTTTCTCTTACAGTAGAAGAGGCCCTCGGAGATCATGCAAATCCCCTCTATGTATAAGCAGTGGAGAAAGAGAATTCAACAAGGGTTTTCCCTAAGAAAAAAAGAGCAGACTACAACAAGTTAAAAAAGGCCATGCTACATCCAACTTCCCACACCACTTTTTCCAACTCAGCCTCTGGTGCACTGGATGCACTATTCCTAAGCACTTTTAATGGTATTAACACCACTTAAGAATGGTTTCTGCTCTTCTTTTCCCAACAAGTTACTCTGGCTTGTTGAGCTTCTCTACCTGGCCTTGTCCAGACTGTGGCTACAATGACCTTGATTCCTGTTTAGAGAATGCAATGGAGCTCTTTGTAAGGAAGGCTAAAGTCATGGGACCAGAAGGATGCCCATATCAGATATTGTTTGTGTTGGATACAGCTTTTGATCCATTTAGTTTTATGATCCGGGAAATACAATTTGGCACTTTGGATAACTGACTATAAATTAGCAAACAGGATCCTACTGGACTTGCATGTCCTGCTTCTATCATCCTTTCATTTCTGGAATAAATTGTTCATTGTTTTGCTAATAAACATTGTATCTTCTTTCAATCCTGCAGTCCTCAGTGGTTCATAAGGGATGCTCAAGTTAATCTTTTTTTTTTTTAAAGCTTTTGTGTTTTCAAGGCCCTCATTTTACATCACTAACTTGTGGTTAAAAAAGATTGTTTTGGTGTTGTTTCTGGATTATCTGTTTGGTGGTTTTTGTTGTTTATTTGTTGTATTTTGTTACGATCCTTAAGAGGTTCTAGGCATTGGGCATATGTGTCACCTATGTAGCACTATAACTTATACACACATGCAACATGTTATGTTTGTGCTATACACGCATCATTTTTCCTGACTACCAATCTATTTTCAATTATAACCCCCAAACATAGGATGCTAAAATGTATCTGTGGCCCATGCCCTTCCTACATGGGCTCACAGGATGATCTGCAGAGAGTCGGTGGTGAGCTGACAAGGAGAGAACATTAGGGGAACAGGAGTTGAAAGGGGAAGTCACCGCAAGACAAGAGTAACCATTGGTCTGTAAAGAACACAGGCATGATTGGATGGGCTGACATCTGAAAGCAAACTCCCTAAAACTACTGAAATTTTAAGTTGCGTTTCTCTGTGAAAATGATGAAGGGGAGTTGGTTGACTGTATCTCATTTTGAGGAAGAACATTTTACTGACCCTTTTATTTAGGAATTCACAATCAAGAGAAATGTAATGGGAAATTTGGGAAGGAATATGGCCAACGTTAGAGATTTCAGACAGGCTAAGGCACTATGGAATGTTCTAGGTGACAAAGAGGAAATGTTAGAGGCATAAGGCTAAGAATGAAGTCAAATACCAGATTTTGGGACCAGAGTTACATTCTGTTTAGTGCTGCACCTCAGCAACATTGCATGTGGCATTGTTACCAGGGCAAACACTTACTGAAGGTTAACTATGTGTCAGCACGATGCTGTGCAGCATATATGGCCTTACCTTTTAAGTCTCACCAAAACTCTCCACAGTTGGGTGTGGAGAGTGGTGATGTGTGAATTTGGGGACACTGCAGTCTGTTAGACCAAAGGAAGAGGGCTGTGTGTTTTATTTTGTTTTGTTTTTCTTTCCTTCTGAAACATAATTTTTCTGTGGCACATTCATTGGTGCCCATCATGTAACCTGTCTGGAGAGTAACCTAAGATAGGAGATGAGTTCTGGTTACTGCCTGTATTTGTTAACTTTTTGGTAGAATACAATTGCGCATTTCAGGGGCGTCTCTGCCACAAAGGCACATGACCTTAGGGGCAGTCAGGGAGGAAAGAATGGAGCTGGCAGCCACAGTGGGCCCCAGACTGATAGCAGGAGGCCTCTTCCAGGCTTAGATGGTTCCCAGCCTGGGTTATTTGAGCTCAAGCTTATTATAATAAAGTTCACTTGACCGAAAAGGCAGATGTTGAAAGCCAGTTTTTAAAATCTTTATACAACTGGCCAAAGCCATTGACTTGGCCAAGAAAAGGTAAGATAAGTAAATTTCTTTCAAAACGGAAACAACCACAACACTCTATGAGGTGGCTGTTCTTTATCAGTCCCATTTTACAGATGTGGAAACCATGGCTTATAACCATTTTTCATCATATCTATTTTACAGACATGTAAACCAAAGTTTCATAACTTGCCAAGTGTTAGTAAGAATTAAAACTCCAGCTCAGCTCCAGAGCTTATCAGGGTGACCTCTTCTTGGTGGGTTCTGTTTTAAACTTGTATCTGGGTCAGGAGCTGGAGGTCCTCCTGCCAGACTGCTCACTCAGAGACTCATCAGTCAGCATTGCCAGAGTAGGTCAAACTTTGCTCCCCATCTTTTGTGGAGTATAAAGATGATTAATTGCTTACACAGAAATTGATCTAACCACTGTTTTGTGAAAAATGCAGGATTTCCATATCTTTAGAGAGACTTCTAGAAGAAATTTGAATTAGGGAACAAAGTAATTGAATTTTTCTGTCTTGCTTGGCATTTTTAGCTACTGATTAATGTAGAGTCCTGGGTGTTGGAAAGACTGAGGGGGATCAATAATAATATTAACCCTTATGAAAAGGCTTGCTGTGAGAAGGGATTGTAGCTCAGGTCAGGGTTTTTGATGGAAAACAGTCAAAGGTTATATAGTTCATGGGTGCCATCTTGATTGGCAGAAGTTGGGGGCAGGGGAAACTCGATGGCTACCATCACCTTTAGCATTTCCTCAGAACCCTAGCTATCTCCTGGTTTGAGATAGGAATCCCCTCCTGTAGCATGACGAGATTGGGAAGGGAGAAGAACCACAGCCAGGAGACAATATCGGGCATAAATGGCACCCTCCCCCGTCCCCCTCCCAGCCAGGCAGATTGTCAGTCCCCCAGCTCTGTCCTATGAAGAAAGCCCCTTGTCTCTCAGGACACAGTTGGTCATGAGGATTAACCCTTCCCACACCCTCATACCCAACCCTGGCATTCTCCCTCCTTCCAACAGTCCTTTGGCCAGACATGACTGACAAAAGTACCACGGGCAATGATGTCACAAAGAGAGGGGGCAGCATGCCCTGTTAGACCATCTTTCACTCCGGTGGACTCGCCTTCACAGACAAATTGATTTGCAAAGGTTCAGGCTGCCAGTCCAATCTGCTTTGCATACAGAACGCTCCCTGGTGACACAATAAAAAGTGGCCAGGCTAACAGAGGAGCACAGCAGGGTCTGGCCGGTTCAAAGTCCAAACTCCACACCCCCTCACCTCAGTCTGGTTTGAAAGGTCACTGTGTGTCTGGGAAAATAGTCGAAGGATACAATCCTTTATTAAAGGTCACTATTTTTCAACAGCACTTAACACACACACACAAATTGAGACTGGAGAGGGGGGGTAAACTGGGGGCTGCATCGCATTGTATATTGTACTTGCAAGATTTATGTCTTGTGGTCACCAGCAATAAACACACACTGCTTCAGTATTAAAGTTCACATTAATCCACTGATTCTCCCTCCCCTGGAAATCAGCTTCTTCTTTGCCAGGCAGACAAGGGCAATGGAGACATTTGTTGATCTCTTTTGTTCCTTCCCCATCTTTGCCTTCCCTTGTGGCAAGTTTTTTAGTTTTGTTTTATTCTTTAAATGACGGTTGGTGTTGTTATTGTTGATATGCGGCCACAGAACTTTACTCATGGTAGGTTCCTCTCCTGCACAGAGCATGATGTGTGCACTCACCGCACCGAAGATGTGAAATGCATGTCTGTGAGTCTGTATGTGCCAGAAGCCAAAGTCAAGTTCTTTTCTGTGCTGCTCATGAAAATCCAGCGGAGCACTGCAGCCAAGCCAGCATCCACAAAGCCAGCAAGAGCAATGCCAATCCTGCCTATCCACTATGTTGTACATTTTATTTGAGTAAATACTTCTAATATGAGCTAAAAGAGCAATTGTGTTTTCCTTCAGTGACAGTTCCTGTTTGGTGACCAAAGAATGGTTAACAACAGCAACCCCTGCATTAATAACAAAAGAGATTAACCAAAGAAGTCAGACCAAACTATTAAATTAATTTAAGCAAGAATTGCAGAAGAAAAATATTTGGGGGAAATTCTATGAATTTCAAATAGCCAGCCAAATACATAATGTTGAGGTTTCCACTCTGCTCTGTAGCACATTTTTGCAAAAATTTGCCAGTGATAGATTTCTATACTATCAAAAGTACATTAATTTTTTTTTCTGATTAAAATAGCTGTGAAAATATACAAGGGTAACTGTGAAAAATCCAGAGCTTATTGTAATAATTTAAGCAAAACAAGAATAAAAGATTTTTAAATAGCAACTTACCAAAAGTGAAATATCTAACATGGGAAGAACCAATTCTGCATGTGCTTCTAACATTTTGGCACAAATACTTTAATCCTTTTGTCCATCCCGTTGGCACCCCAACTACTGATGACTTGTTAAGGGTGAGTTCCTTTGTAATATCATCAGCACCTCTCCGTAGTTATTGACTATACTCTCATTAAAACTGTAAGATCACAAACAGGGAAAGTGAGAAGAGGTGGGAAAGAAGCTGGCTCCTCACTACAAAGGTATTCAGAAAGGCAAAAGAACCTAAAAGAGAAATGAAAAAACATGATAGAAGTGGAACTGTCTGAGGAGGAGGAGGAGGGAGGAGAAAGATGAGGGAGGAGGAAGAGGGGAGGAAGAGGGAGGTGGAAGAAAGAAGAAGAAAGATGAGAAGAGGCCTTCTGGAAAAGGGGCTGGAGTTTGGCTACTCTGTTTTCATGTTTCTGTTTGTGATAAAAATATACGAATCACAAAGACCAAGTTCAAGTTGCTTATCGTGTTTGCCCTGTTATGCCATTATATGGCACATGAATGAAGCACATGCACATGTTCACACCACACATGGCTTTGGAGAAAGAGGCCAACTGCTCTTGCTTGCACCCTTGATTTGGACTTGGCTGGTAATGATCTCGCTGTGAACCTGGACTCTTCATTCCCTAACGTGCTGCCTTGAAATGGGTCACTTCATGAATAGTCATTGTGTGATTCAAAATTATGGAAAAAAAGGCCCTGCATGCTTAACCCAAACAAGGTTTTCCTTTTGAGGAAAACCACCCAAAATTCAGCCCCCTGACACTGAAGATAGCATAAAGATTGGAAAAAGAAAGAGAAAAGAAGCCCTCTTCCCTCTCCCCCGGGGCTGCAGCTGGAAACTTGGGGTTTGGCGATTCCGCACTGACCACCCCCACTTCCATTCAGACAGTTCTGGGGTTGGGGCTCTGAGGCCAAGACCGTGAGGTTGCCAAGTGCTACCATTTCCAAAGTAGTGCCCCAGCCTCTGAGAACATGGCCACAAAGGCCACGGCACCTCCACGTTGTTAGGAGAGAACCCTGATCTCACTGTTAAACGTAAGCACATGGCATTCCATTCTGGAGCCCCCAGTGTACTCAAAGGCAGCGCACCAATGGGTAAAATGTCTGGGCTCATCCAAGGCAGCACACATCAGTCTCCGCCAATGAGGCTTTTAGGACAGTATGGATAAGAAGCCAGATTCTGAGGGGTTCAGGGATCCTCCAGTCAGGATGGTACCCGTCTCCCCATCTTTAGATTATCTCTCCTTCCCAGCCTTCACCCCTGCCCTCTCCCCAGCCAGGTGATTAATTCCAGGCCCCAAGAGTGTCTCTAACAAAAGCTATGTTCGTTGTAGTGATACCCAGTGCTAAGGAAGAGAGGGGCAAGCAGGGGCTCTTCTGTTGCCAGATGTGGCCAGGAGCCAATGGGTCTCATCTGGCCAGGCGGCATATGCCTGGTCCCTGGGCAACAGGGAGCTCTGCCTTGCTCAGGAGGAGTCCAATGCTGGGGTTTAAAGATGTCTTGCATGTCAAAAGGGTTCCCAGCACCCTTTGGGCAGTACAGTGCTAGACCACAGCCCTGTCCTCTTCCTCTGCACCCTAGTTCAGCCACCTGGCCAGGACCACAGCACTCACACCCATTGTTACATTTTTTTCCCACTGTCCCTGTTCCATCCCAGGACACCTGTAGTCAGGTCCTGCCCATCCAACTACCTTCCAGGGAAGTAATTGCCTCTCACTTTACTGTAAGAAGTATTTGGACTTTTCTAGGCACAACAAGCCCTAGGAATTATCCTTCTGAATGGATGAAGTCTGGCCAATGCAAATGCCTTCCACAGCACAGTGGACCTTCCAGGCTGAAAAACTAGCATCACTTTTCTCCAAGGCTCCTGGGTTTGGGGCATTTTAATTTTTCCTATTTTTGCAGGCTGCAAAAAGGAGTGTCCCAGATCTTTTCCTAGCCTTGCATTATTTAAGCCTATCACAATTATATGGTAGTGTGCGCACAAATCACACTGGGGGAAATCCTGATACCATCATTCTTCCATCACTGGGAGGTCTTAGTTGCTCACAAACTCTGAGGATGAAGTTTGTGTCAATGTGTTCAGAATGTCAGCTCCATGAGGACAGGGACTTTTGTCTCTTTTGTCTCCCACTCAGCCTAGAGTAGTACCAGCTCACCAGTCCACGCTCAACAAATACTGTTTGAAAATTTTCACATGTCGCAGACGGCGAGTGCATGACTCAATGCTTTCTGGCATTTCTTTTCTTTTTCACCAATTAGAAGAAAATTAACCTGACTAAGGGATCAGCAAGCTCCCTATTTGCTTATTGGACCTTTCTTTCAAGGGGAAGACAAGGCAAGTGAATACATGTACCTGTGTATGTGCACATGTGTTGGGGGCAGTTAGTATCTGTGTGTTTTTCCCCTTTGCTACGTCTAGTCTAATCCCTCCTCTTCTTTGCAGCCTGAGTTGTGCACCTGAGCTCTGTTATAGTAGTAATTACAATGGTTTTGACAGCCTTATGAGTATAGTTCAGAAAGGAGCTGTCACGAAAATTAGCAAGTTTTGCCAACAGCTCAGCTCAGAGGTGGAGGGAGCCCAGGCCGGGACAGGAGGAGTTAATGGTGGTGAGTGGGGTGTTATGCAAAGCACCAAATCCCTAAACTCCTGCAAAGATCTTTGATGGCCGTGATCAATAGACTCTCAGACCACACTGACATAACCTTGTCATGCCTCAGCAAGGGTACTGTGGCTAAAAAGGCTTGGGGAGGTAGAGAGGTAGGAGGGGATGGTGGGGAGAGAGAACAGCGGAGGAGATAAAGATATCATACACCTTCCCCCCTCCTGCCCCCAGCACCCCTCCTTTCCCCACCCACCCCCTCTTCAACAGGCATCACGCAGCAAGTGACTGGTAATGGTTCTTTGGCCTTGTACAGCTTTTAAAATCCTTCAGCTGAAGCATCTCAGCTCCAATCGCCAGCAAAGCTTGAGCACCCTTGAGACCCTGGTGCAGATAATCATCATCCACTCAGTGACAAGAAGCTGAGCGCCGCTTCGGTACCAAGGAGACCGAATGTGGCAGGGCACCAAGGTGCCATCTTAGACACATGCAAGCAGCCACAGCAGCAGCACATGGGGATACGTCTGTGTGTGCAAGTTCTTTTTCTTCCTTTTTTTCTTCTTCTTCTCCATCATCTTCTTCTTCTCCCCCTTTCCTCTCCCCTTCCTCAGAGAATCCTTTCTCAAGAGGGATGCCATTAACACAGCTGCTCTTAGCAGGCTGCCTGTTACCCAGCACCTGCCGGACCAAATTGAGTCCTGTAGTCAATACCGTTGGAAAGGAAAATGACATTAATTTGTGTAAAAGTGTAATCAAAAGGTGGTTGGGTGGTTTTTCTTGCTTTCAGAGACATGCAGGTTTGAGTTTATGATTATATAAGAAAGAGCCAGCCCGGTCAGCAGCTTCCTGCCTTCCTCCCAGCACCTCCCAGCGCTCCTTCTGCAGAGCGACAGCATTACAGCTAATGGTGTTGCATTATGTATGCAACGCGCACCCGCGGACGGTGCAGCTGGCTGGGATGGTCCTGCGGACCGGGGTGCTGATGGGTATTTACACGCCAGCTGAAAGGTGGAAGCGAGCATATCAAGAAATAAAAGAAGTGCCGTCTCTAACATACACAGGACTCAAACCCCTAGCAGCCTGGAACAGCGGGTACATTTCCAGATTGTAAGGGCCCCTGCGTTTATATTCCCTTCCCACCTTAGGCCTTTGGCTCACATTTTCCATTCACAGAGATCCCTGGCAAATTGAAGATGGTCTAAACAAGGAATACCACATCCCTTGCACATATTAAAAATAGCTCTCCAAACAGCCTGAAATATTTTCATTCTATTGTCAACTTTCCATCTCTCACCTTAACAAGGCACAGTCCTCAGAGAGGGACCGCTTCGGGCAATTGTCCTTTGCAGGCTTGACTCTGAGGTTAAGTCACCAGGCCTGAGCCCCCATGCCCAGAAGCAGATCAAGGGAGATGCAGGGGGAGGCAGGCAAAGGAGAGGCAGGCACTGGAAGTTTGCGAAAGGAGAGATGCTGTTCCATTTCCATGCTGTGAGGACAGAGGTGGGCATTGCATATACAGCTTTGCTATCCCCCAGGGACGAATGAATGTTAAGCGCTGACCACTATGCTAGAAGAGGTCACAGTAATGAAGCTGAGGGCCTGGGAGAATAGGAAAGGAAACCATCTTTGTCCTGAGAGTATGGAAAGTTTGCCAGGAACCAAAGCAGAGGATTTTAGGATCCCAGAGAGCCTGATAAATAAAAGCTACATCTTTAAAAAGTTATTGCAGGACTGACCTTACATGGGGGTCCGAGGAGCTGGGAGCCTGTATGTGAAACCCCGGAGTCAGCAAGTGCGGTCTTGGTGCCTCTCTATCCCATGGCACCCTCCATCCCAACACACACAAAAGGAAAGCTGTCCTTAGGTGCTGCCCCAAATTTGGGTTCGAGTAGCTGATTCGTTCATTCAATAAAATGTATTGATCATCTACTATATGCCAGACACTGTGCTACGTCCTGGGGTACAATGGTGAACAAAACTGACAAAATTATCTGTCCCCGGGGAACTCACATTCTACCCCTCCACGGAGGATGAAGCTTTTCATAAGAGAATGGGAGCTGCAAACAGATAATTAAGATGTGACGGAGATCTGTGTTCTCCATGGAATTTTTAATAGGTGGGGGAAAGGAGGGCAGGGCACCTAGCTGAGAGGGAATGAGGAAATGCTGGCTGGGCAAAGAAGTAGAGGACAGTCCAACGCTGAAGGTTGCTGAGGCAAGGCTCACTTGCTTTGTCACTTTGCTGAGGATTCGCACTGGCAATGAAGAGGTAATCATGCAAGTATCCGTGGGGTAAAATGTGAAGATTCTGAGTTACTATTATATGTATATGAGGCAAGAAGCTGGCAAAAATCTCAGCTCAGCTGCCTGTAAGTCTGCATCCCAGGGCCAGATATAAAGGCAGAACTCCAGGGCTCTCCAAAATTCAAACCACTGGAGAAATTCCCTGACCTCCAGGCAGCTGGCCTTTTTCTTCCCTCAGGTGACCCACAAACTGTAATGCCTAGGAGCGCAAGCATGGCAATCTAGTCACTGAAAAAGATTCATCAGTTTGTTCAAACTTATTGAAAAATTTGACCTTCATCCTCAACCATTGCAGTACCCAAGAAAGCCAGACTTTCACTCAAGCCACGTGTCATGCTCTGCCCTGGTGTTCAGATTTACTTAGAGTCCTCGAGTCATAGAAAAGCCTGCTTTGTGTCTGAATCATCCTGGAGCTTTTGTCCAGTGACCTCCTTGCCATCACGCTATTTCTAGGCCTCACACCAAATTACGAGGGCTTTTCTCAGCCCGGATTTGTTTGGCCCTCTTCCTGCATTAGGACATATAACTCGCGTACTAACCACATTTTGGAAAGGGCTTTTGCTCAGTAGCTGGAATGATCACTGATTTCCTTCCCTGAAAAAGGAAAGAAAAACTTGAAAATGACTCCCTAGGAATCAAATAGCATCCCCAAAATAAGTAAGCCCCTTTGCAGTGCTGTGTGTGCACGCACACACGCATACATACACACACACGCGTACACATGCATACACTCAGTCACATGCCACCATCCCAAAACTGTTGGCCTGAAAACTCGGCTCTTGCACGGATACCCCTTTCGACATCACTACATAAAAAGAGGTCAAGTCTCAGTCTGCGGCCTGAGCTCTGTCTGTGATCTACCCAGGGTCACTAAAATAAAAGATCATCCAGACTGCTGAAAGAACGGAAGTTACTCAGCATGCACGCAGCCCGGGGGTGCTGAAACGAGGTTGAAAATACAACCCGGTGGGTGACGGCTGGGAGCAATATTAGACAGTGGCTGGCCCAGGGTGCTGAACAGCAGGCCAGTCTATTGGGCACAGTTTGGTTAGTCAGAGAAACGAGCTGAAGAGAAAGACCCAAATACAGAGAGAGAGACGGGGAAAGAGACCTAGAACGAGAGCAATAATCAAAGCAGACAGAAGGAGTGACAAGGGGACAAAGCAGGGAAGACAAAAGCAGGACCCTCTTTTCCTCCCTGCTCCCAGAGATTAGAAATGAAATCAAAATGAATTAAATTGTCATCCTTGCTGGTAATATTGGAAACTATTTTTCCCCCCTTTGAGGGGTGGGAATGCAAATGGTGCCTTCGCTTTATCCATGTTTAAAATAGGCTGCAGGGGGCTGGGGGATGTGGGGTGCAGACCAGACAAGCATCGGCAGCAGGAGGAAGAAAAGAACGGTGAACGCACTGGGAACCAACTATGAGAGTTTGTGTGGCAATCCAGCGGTTGTGGTCTCATGACTCCGACGTCTTCTTGCCAATACATTTTTTATTTTCTCCCCCCCAAACTTGTTCCCGTAGGCCCTGCTTTATTGAACCGCAGACAATAGTGACCTCCACATAGACACACACATCCAGGCGGCCCCAGCCGGAGGCAAGATACCAGGACACAAAGGGCAAAGGTTTTACCCCAAGAAGAATTTCTCATGGGGTCAGATCACATTGCCTGGGCAGAGGGATTTTTTTCCCTCCTGACGTTGTTTTCTCTCCTCAAGTGACTGATTTTCCCAGCCAAGTCTTTAACTCCCATGCAAGGGGAGTGACATTTGCCTCTCCTGGTGTTGGGTGTATACATCAGTCTCCTGCCACGTCCCATTGAGGCCATGATATTTTTTTAAGCAGCCCATTCTCCCAGTCTCATCCTGGTGACACGGGCAATGCAGCTAGGGCTGGGCTATACCAGCTCCCACCTCCCTGCGGCCTCCCACCTCCTGCCCTAACCTCTCACCCCCTGTGCCCTCCTCAGGGGCCCCAGCACCTCTCAAAACTTCCAGGTTATTTGTGGGCCAATGGGAAGGCATTCGTTGGTTGCAAATGTTCAAATTAACGCTTGCTCCTATCTCTGAGTCTGCAGGGAAACCCAGGTCTGACTACTAATTGCTGTTTTGGGGGGTAAAAATAAATGGGAATGTGGCAAATGGGGGCCTCGGTGCAGAAGAAAAATGTCTTCATTTGGTTGCAGCATGTTGACATTTGAGGGCCAAGAGCTAGTGAGAGGATTCCGGGGCAGGAAGCAGCCCTACCCTACTCCCTCAGGAAGAGGTACAGGATCTTCAGATGTACCTTGGGCTTCGGAGACCTGGGCTGCCTCACTCATCTTGGTTGGTTTTTTGATGGTGGCAGAGCTGGAGAGGAAGCTGTCCCAGTAATCAGTGGAAGAACAGTGGAAGGTGCAAGGACACCATCATGGCTGCAGAACACAGCTGGTCCCTATTTGCTGTCTGAGCCTCGAATTCCCTCCACTGTACCAGACCTAGAATATTCCAGACTTGCTGCTGCCACCTATGAAGAGTTTTCTGACTACTCCAGCTCTTGCAATCTCTTGGTTTCCTTGAAGTACTTTCCCACCACTCTTTTGTCAATGTGACTTCTTTGTAGAATTGGCTCACATTAGGTTATACTGCTCAGCCCTAAGAAGATTTTCAATCTGGGAAATATTAATACTATCTTTTTAGCAAATTCTCAGCTATTACACCCTTAAATATTGCTTCTGCATCTTCTTTTTTTTCTATTTTCTCCTCTTGGGACTCCTATTAAACATATGCTGGAGCTTTTTTGATCTGTCCTCCAGATCTCTTAACTTTCTTTTCATGCTTTCCATCCCATTATCTCCTCTGCCTCAATTTAGGACACTTCCTCAGCTCAGTCTTCCACTTCCATAATTCATTTGTTATTCTGTGCAATATGCCATTCGGTCTATTGCGTGGTTTAAATCATACCTGCAAATACTTTGATAGTCCTTCCTCTAAGAGGGCACATCTAACTCCTCTCCCCCTGAGTTAGGGCTAGTTTTAATGACTCTCATCTAATGACTAGAATATGGTGAAAGTAACAGTATGTAACTTCCAAGACTTGGTCACACAAAGCATTGTGGTTGCCTTCTTCCTTGCTCTATAATCACTTTCTCTAGGGGACGCCACCTGCCAAGTTATGAGGGCACATCAAGGTGCACTTTGGAGAGGTGCACGCAGAGAAAAAGGGAGGTCATGTGCCACCTTCCCTAGGAGGGAGTCACCATAGAAGCACGTTTTCCAGCCCCATTCATGCCTTCAGATGACTGCGGATCTGGCTGACATCTTCACTACAGCTGAATGAGACCCTAAACTCAAATCAGCCCTCTAAGCCATCCCTGAATTCCTAATGCAATGAAACCATGGGGTAATAAATGCTTCCTGGTTTAAGCTATTAATATTTTGGCATTGGCTCAATTTTTTTATTTCAGTAGCTGTTTGTTCATTTCTGAAGTTTCTAATTTTTTGTAAACATCTGTACTTGTTTCATTGCCTTCTATTCATATTGCCTTCTTTCTATGCCCTCCCTTATCTTTAAAAACATGCATTATTTATTTTAAAGCTTTTTATTGCTCTAATATCTCTTTTCCTTGGATAAGAAGGGAAAAAATCCATTTACTGAATTTGTTATTTGTCTTCCATGATGTTTGGCTTCCCGGGTACTTCATAAGTTTGTGTGTGTGTGAATTTATCTTTTATGAAATTTTTCTCCTATAAACACCCAGAAAACCCAGGGCAGTCTTTAGGAGTACTCAATACTCAGTTCAAACTTCTTAGATCAAAGTAATCTGGTTCCTGGCCCAGGTCCTGAGCATGTAGCATGATCCCAAGCTCCTGGGTGAAGCTTCTCAGAAACTTAGCCACAACTCCAGGCAGGAGAGCAGGATTTTTTTTTTTTTTTTTTTTTTCTGACTCTGCAGCCTTTAATGGGGAGGATATGTTTCTAGACCTTAGCTTTATATAGGCTGCACATCACTTCAGCCCCCAGCTTTCAGGGTAATGGGGTCCCAGCCTGAGCCTACTAGTTAGCCACTTTTATTCCCAGGACCCACAAGCCTAACAGGCTAAGGCCTCTCCATTTATAACTGCTGGAAATGTCCTGTCTTGATTTAAGCATAATTCTGTGTTTGTTAAATTTGTGTTCCCATCAAGGGAAAGGGGAGGCTTCAGTCTGTGGCCAGTGTATTCTCCATGTACCGAAAGTCTTATTTGCTAACTTTCCACGTTTATTTTTTCTCTCTCCCCAATCACACCTTAAGCTTCTAAAAGAGACAGGATCATGCCCTTTTATTTCTTCTCATTGGGAGAGCAGAATGCTTTCAACATGGGAGCTGCTCTATAAATATTTGATTGACTGACAGGTGAGGGGATGATGTGATGAAGAAGTCTGAGAGAAAAAGGAAATAAAACTTCTCCCATATTTCATCAGGATTTCTAATTAGACCCACTCTGCAGTATATATATGCACACAAAATTCTGTGTTCAATTTCAGAGAAATAACTAAAAATTAATCCTAAAATATATAAAAGTTTCTTCTTTGTATCCCTTAATAAAATTTATTTTGGTATTATTTTTATTTTTTTTCTTGCCATTTACCAAAGATTTTTTTTTTTTTTTAAACAAACTCATTTTTTTTTTTCTTTTTTTTTGAAAGACAGAAGAGGGTGAAGAAGAGAGAAGGAGATGGAGAAAAACATTGATGTGTGAGAGAAACATTGGTCAGTTGTATGTCCCCAGCCAGAGACCTGGCCTACAACCCAGGCCTGTGCTCTGACCAGGAGTCAAAACAATAGCCTTTGGGTTTGTGGGACAATGACCAACCCACTGAGCCATATCAGTCAGGACTAATCTCTAGAAATAACCTTGTCCAGTGTCCTCTGTTGACAGACATGGAAGCTGAGACCTGAGGGCCTATGTGACTCACCCCAGCAAACCATGGTCTGACCTCTGGCTAGGTGCAACTCTTGGACCAAATGTTTTCCACTATCTAATTTGGGGACTAGGTACACTTACTGATAGCACCACAAAAAAATAAGTTAAAATGAAATCTAATCCTGTCAATACATGACATTAATTTATTACCAGTATGGAACCCATACTTTGCCTTGCTTTACAAATACCCCTTGTACCTGGCCATTTTCTGTGGGTCAGTAAAATCAACTGGTACATCTAAAAATGGAATATATAATCTCAGCCAACTGAGTGCATGTTATGTTCCCATCTGTCATTCAAGATCATTGCAGCCAACATTTATTGATGCCTGATATTTACCAGATATTTCTCAACACAGAAAATACAGGAACAACCAAGTTGCCCAGGGCTCATTGGCTAAGAGATAGACATGTGGACACATAACTGTAATAACATGTACATGCTGAAGTAGGGGTATTAGAGTGGAAGATCCTTCTAATGAAGAAAATTACAATTAATTTGGAAAAGTAGAAATTATTTAAACCATACTCTATTCACCATAAAACAGCTCTAGAAGTTAACAAAAGTGATAACCCTTCCCAAATTATACCCTCAGTTCTTTAAAATTTAAAAAATTTCACTCACAAATAATTTTTGTTAAAAAGGAGAAAACAATACAGTTCAGAACTATATAGAAAACATACCTGAGCTTATGAGATGCTCTCAAATATGTATCTTCCACCTAATCCACCACCATCTTGGATCTGTTCTCTCAAATCTATAGTCAGAGATGACCTTAAATGTTTTCATAAACAATTTCTAAAAAGAAAAAAGAAATTAAAATTTCAAATCAAATTGTTTAGAAAAATTAAACAAGAAATATTTTTAAATAAAATAAATGTATTGAAAAAGTTACACTTATAAATACATATAAAAGAATAAAATATAAATATTCAAACTTAGAAATAAAAATGTGTATAATCTACTGACATGAAATACTTTTCCTTATAAAAGAATTTCATATACCACACTACAACAAATAAAATTTCTGCAAAATAGATAATTTCCTAACAATATGCAGATTACCAAAAATGTATCCAAAAGAAGTAGAAAATTTGAACAAACAAATACTGTGGAAGAAAATGGAAAACTCTGCTGAGGGATTAGACCCAGATGGTTTTATGGGCAAATTCTTTCAAACTTCCAAGAAATCAACTATTCTATTGCCATATAAAATGTTCCAGACCATATAATTTTTTTTGAAACCTCCCTTGTTTAATTTGTGAAGTTAGCGTAATGCCGATACAAAAAAAATCTGACAAAGTCTCAAACAGCACAATAAACAATCTAAAAAAACTTCGGCCAATCTCACATTATTATAAGTAAAAAGATCCAAATATATCAAGGGTGGGTTAAGTATATGCATTATTCCCACTGTAGTTCTTTTTAAAGACATTTAGCCAATGCAGTAAGGCCAGAAGAAATGCAAACATTGAAAAGGAGACCAAATTAACATTATTTACATAACTGATGGTCAACCAAAATAACTCAAGGTAGCAAACCATTACAAACTAATTACCCAGACTAGACAATATATATAATACATACTGGACATAGATAGATATAGATATAGGTATAGATATAGATATATATATATATATATAGGGTGCATGTGATAAAGTGCCCAAATTGTAGTGAAATAAACAACATACCACAAAAGTGTTATATTTTGAAACAAATTTATTCTTATATGTAAATACACAAACATAGTCATTTTTTTGATTGTTCAAAAAAGTCTCCATTTGCTGCAATAATAGACTCAATTTGACTTCAGAATCTTGAGCACGCTTTAACTTTTCTTTATCCATGGACATCATAATGTTTTCAATCTTAGCTTTAACAGCCTCTTTATTAGAATAAGGTTGTTTATTAAGTTCTCTCTTACAAACGCTGCATATACATAACAATCTAAAAAAGGATTTGAGCCCTGGCTGGTAGCACAGTGGATAAGGCGCCAGCCTGTGAACCCAAAGGTCACAGGTTCGATTCCCAGCCAGGGCAACATAACTAGGTTGTAAGCCAGGTCTCCAGTCAGGTCTGTGGCTGGAGGCAGGTGAAAAGCAACCATACATTGATGTCTCTCTCCCTCTCTGCCTCTCTCTCTTCCCCTCTTTCTAAAAATAATAAAATAAAATCTTTTAATAAAAATAAAAAATAAAAAAGGATTTGCATTTGGTGAACTAAGAGGCCAGATTTCCTTTGACTTGAATTCAGGAACATTGACACTGAAAAATTCTTGTACCTTTTTGGCATTATGTGCTGGTGCACCATCTTGTTGGAAAATAAAGTGACGTCCATTTGTAGCTTGCTTCATCCATGGTACAACTCCATATATATAGATATACACACGCAATATATAGAACGGATACAGGATTGCATTTTCATTAGCAACAAAAACAACAACGAAATCTTGGAATAAATTTTACCAAAAATGTTCAGGACCCGAATAAAGAAAATGACATGCTTTACAAAGATCTGTAAAGAGTACTTGAGATAGAAGTATGCATGTACAATACTTAGGCATTGTCTGAAAGGTAAGATTTAATATTATAAAGTTGTACATTCTTCCCAAGTTAAGGGACTTTTACTCAAAATAAGAATGGGAGCTTTAGTAATCTGAAAACAATGGTTTTAAATTTCAAAAATTGTTTTGAAAAATCAAGAATAATGAGAAGTTGAACTTTAGCTGTCAAAACAAATTATAAATATAGTAAATAAAATAATGCAGAACAGAACAGGAAGCACTAAACAGGCTCAACCAGAGAAGAATTTATCTAGGCTAGGAAAAGTGTGACATTTCAAATGTACAGGAAGAGGTGAAATTTTTCAATGGTTCTAGGACAACTGAATAACTATTTGAAATAAAATGTAAAATTCAATCCTTATTTCCTATGCATGCCAACATTTCAAACGGATTTTACAAGTCAAATGCTCAAAAAATAATGAAAGAACAAAAATATAGATGAATACTGATCTCATGGTTAGTACTTTTCTAATAAATAAAATCAGGAAGGAAGGGCCCTGGCTGGTATGGCTTGGTTGGGGCCTGGTCCCATAATTGAAAGTTTTCAGGTTTGATTCCCAGCCAGGGCACATACCTAGGCTGCAGGTTCAATTCCAGATCCAGGCATGACCAACCCCCGGTCTCTCTCACATCAATGTTTCTCTCCCTTATTCTCTCCCTTCCTCATGCTCTAAAAGCAATGAAAAAATGTCCCCGTGTGAGGATGAAAAAATTAGAAAGGGAAGAAATACTAATATATTTAATGATAGGTAAGTTACTTCTAGAAATAAAAAGACCTTAACAAACACTGAAGGCAAATATTAATTTGAAAGAAATATCTGCAACATGTAACAGATAAAGAATTAAGATTCTTACAAAAAGTTCTTGAAAATCGATAAGGAAAATAAAATATTTTTTATGAGAAAATGATGTGAACAAGAAATTCAAAAATGAGACACAGAAAACAGAAGTATTTGAAATGTTTAGCTTCAATAATAACCAAAGAAACTCAAGGTAAAACAAGATACCATATTTCATTCAATTTCAAAAACTGAAATACCCATGGCAATAAGGATAAAGGGTCATGGCTTTTATATATTTTGTTGGCAGAGCAGTAAATTAATACACTTCGGAGGAGCAACTTAGTAATATGTATCAAATAACCACTCAAATATTCACTACTGTGACCCAGGATTTCCACCTCTCAGATTTTACCCTAAGAAAATGATCAAAGCTGCTTATAGAGATATGCATATAAAAATACCCTTTGCAGTATTACTTCAATAGAGAAGAGTTTTAAATCTCTAAAATACATTTAATCAGGGCCCTGATTAAATAACTTACCGAATATCCACATGCAAACTCATTAAAATTGACCTATAGATTACTTAATGATGCAAGAAAATATCCAAGATACATTGCTAAAGAAAATGTTACAAAATAGTATGTGAAATACAATCTTAACTGTGTTTTTCATTTTTAATTATGAAATTTGTTATATAATGTCTGTCTTGTTCACTCTCATTCCACTAGAATGTTCTCATCCTTGGCTGCACATTAAAATAATCTGGAACATTTTTACAAAATAGTCATGTCTGGGCCCTAACCACCACTCTCTCCCCCCAAAAAATATTATAACAGAATCTCTGTGGGTGAGTTGCTGTTGTTGTAGTTGTTTTTCTTTTTTTTAATTTATCCTCGTGATTGTAATATGCAGCCAGTGTTAAAAACTAGGGCTGTGTAGAACAGTGATGCTACGAAATGGAAATTTTGCCCCAGGGGACATTTGGCACTATCTGGAGACATTTTTTGGTTGTCATTCAAACTTGGAGTGAGAAATACTATCAATGTCTTGTGGGTGGGGTCCAGGCTTTATGGGCTGAATTTGTCCCTCCAAAATTCATATATTGAAGTCCCAAACCCCAGGACCTCAGAATGGCACAGTATTTGGAGGTAAGGTCATCAAAGAAGTGATGAAGTTACAATGAGGCCTGTAGGGTGGGGCCTGAATCCAATATAACCAATGTCCATATAATAAGAAGAGACACACCAGGATGTGTGTGCACAGAGAAAAGTCCACGTGGGGACGTAGGGAGAAGGTAGCCATCCGCAAGCCAAGGAGAGAACCAACACTGATGCCACTTTGACATCACCTGCCAGAACTGTGAAAAATACATTTCTATTGTGTAAGTCCCCCGATGTGTGGCATTTTGTTGTGATGGCTCCGGAGAACAGGGATGCTGCTATAAACCATCGATGCACAGGACATTCCCCACAACAAAGAGTTATTTGGCCCCAGATGTCAATATTGCCAAGACTGAGAAACTTTGCCCTGGAGTCTAGCTTGGTGCTGTGTGTAGATAATCGATAAATATTTCCTCAACTAGATGAATGAGACATTTGGTAGGTAAAAAAAATCAGCAGGACTTAGTCACCCGTTGAATATAGGCAGAGGGGAAGAGGGAAGAGTCAAGAATGACAACCAGATTTCTGGTTGGGCCGATCAGGTGAATGGGGAAAGCAGAGCTCAGCAGGATGAACTAGGTGGAGAGGGGATTAGGTGGAAGCTGAGGGGGGCATCTGATGATGGGGTTAGGGGCCAATCAGGAATAGTCTCTGGAAATACAAACAAGACTATTGCTGATATATAGGGAGAGACTTGGCTATTACATGGCGATAAGAATGTCCCAGAGGCACACTTAGAATCAGCAAGGTTCCAACAATGGAACCTTGGACATTCCCAATATTTAAAGAGTAAGCATATCAAATGGAAGAAGAAAACACTGAGAACCATCATCCTAGCAAGGGCAGCCGTGGAAGCTACGATGGTTACTTTCTGTAAACTTGGCTAGTCTACGGTACCCAATTATTCAACCAGACCTTTATCCAGGTGTTGAGGGGCTACTTTGTCGATGTGGTTAACGCCTACAATCAGTTGACTTTAAGTAAAGGATAACGTGAGTGAGCCTCATCCAACCAGTTGCAAGGCCTTAAGAGCAAAACTGAGGTTTCCCTGAGGAAGAAGCTCTGCTACCAGCAGCGTCAGCCCCTGCCTGGGTTTCCAGCCAGCCAGCCAGCCCTGCATGTTTCAGGCTTGCCAGTGCCCACACTGAATCAGTTTCCCCTTCTGTTGCTCTTAAAAACCCCTCACTGATACAGAAGCTGAGGAGGGGTCCAGAAGAAATGAGCTGGCTGCTTTGTTCTGCCCCCTTACACACTGGCTATGGTATAGAGGAGAGAGAAAAAAAAAAAAAAAAAAAAAAGAGGTTACTCCATACCCATGGCAAGAACTCAGGAGAAGAAAAAGAGAAGAGAGAGGGGGCACAGGAAGGTTTCAAAAATGTGTGCCTGCCTGTGGAAATGAGAAGAGGACAAGATAGAGGAACATAGACGGATCAAGTCAGGACACCAGCATCTGGGCTGTTCCACCAGCCCCTTGCCGCCCATGTTGAGTGCTTCCACACCTGAGTGCTGCTTCCATCTGTGTGTGTTGCAGATGTGGCAACTGGCCCCGGGAGATACTATGTAATTACCCGAAGTGCCCCACTAGTATGCAGGGGAGCCCAGATCCAAACACAGGCCTCTGATTCCACACTCCTGTGCAATCAGCTTGATGGAAACATCAGGTGTGGGGAAATGAAGTTCTAACACCGGCTCCACCCTGATGCGCTACAGGGCACTTACAGGCAGGTCCGGGGACGGGGAGGGGGGCAGTGCTGTCTGCTGTGACATAACAGCCCAGGCTCTGGGCTCAAACCCCTGATCTGGATCTCAACTCTACCATTCACTGGTTGGGTGGCTTTGGACATGTTTTTGACTCTCCCATGATTCAGCTTCCTCATCTTTAAAAGAGATAAATGGTACCTACTTTCAAAAGACTGGCTCTTCTGAGACAACATGCATAAGGCACCTACCAGGTTTCAGTGCCTTCTCAATCCTTCTCTGGTCTTCAGTTTTATCACGCATTCCATTTCCTATAGAATATTGGGCTGGTCCAATGAGAGAATAAATGCAAATGTCCTTGATAAATTCAGGATGTTATTATTATGGTAGCACAGGATGCAAAAAGGGCACTTTATGCAAAATTCAGCCACCAGTTTTACAATCCTGGGTAAGTCAAGTAGACACCCTGTGCCTCAGTTTCTCCATCTGAAATGTGTCTAATGATAGCTGCCCCACCTTCCTTTATACATAGGCTTCTGGGGACAAATGAGCACAGTTTGTAATTATTGTAAATTGAATTTCAGGCCATATGGTTTTGTGGGACTTTTAAACAGCCAGATGACATCCCCAGACCCCTTCGCAATACACACACGTCCCATATCCTGTAATAAAAGATCATCCCTTTCACATAAGCTCCTTTGTCTCCCCAAGGACACACTAGCTCTAACTTCATAGAATTTTCTTTTGTCCTTTCAACTCCTGACTCAATGCACATCTCATGCCTTGCTTTCCCTGTCATCTTCTCTCCCAGAGTTGACATATGGCTGAACTGATATCCTTCCTTTGTTTCCTTTCTTGTTACTACATGTCCAGTAGTATTGCATAAAAGTGCTCAATGGGAAGGGTCAAGCTCAGTTTCAAGCCTGAGGTCTGGGATTACATCAAATCCGTAACGTTTATCTGCCCTTGCCATCAGCCAAATACTTCCCAATTTAGGTCTCACTCACATCAAGAGAAGACTGCCTTGTCTGGGCTACAGCGTGCCCTGCACTCACCTCCATTTCTCTTACTTAATTCCAAGGGTACAGCTCCCAAACCCATTTAGGCCCGTGTAACACTCAACAACGACAGTGTGGCTCTTCCCAGCCAGGCAGCGTTTCTACCTAAAGTGGCTGCAGGGCTGCTGTGGAGAGTGAACAGACCACCTCAGTCGGGCTGGAGGGGGGAAGGCCTACACAAAGAGCTTTCTGTTTCAATTTCAGAAAGAAGTCGATTTGAGCCCCAGTTCCAAAGTGCCTCGCTTTCCACATGCCTTACAGGGCACCAGGGGAATATTATTATTATGTGATAGAACTCCCCCCTCCCCACTCACTACACCACTTAGAGCCCTAACTTGGGAGGACCTTGGCTTGTCCAAACACTAGCATTTTTGTGGGATTCCACCTTAAGAGTCGTCTCCCACCAGCTGGCGTGGTGGCCCTCTCTGTTCTCTTTTGTGTGTTAATTCATTTTATTGCCATTAAATTTACAGTGAAGAATTGGGTGCATCCCCAGCGGCTAGGGCAGTGCCTACGACCCAGAAGACCCTTTATAAATGTTGGTCTAGTAAAGCAGCGAATGAATGATACACAAATAAAACGTTCCAGCAGGGGTTAAGAGGGAAAAAGAGAGCTTGGGGTTTGGTTTGGGTTGGGTTTGGTTTTGTATTTAAATGAAAGAGGAGATGACAGAAATGTTCATTTGGGTTCCAAATTAGAAGGCAACAAAGCCCAGGAAAAAGTCAGTCATTTGTTTGGCCTTTTGAGGGAACAGCGGTCAGCCGGCAGGTATCTGCTCGGGGCAGGGCCAGGCACAACTCTAGAGATCTTTCGGTCCGTTTCTTTCATCCATTAGATGCGGGGACACCTCCCCTGCACCCTCTGCTTCTCACTTCTGCCTTCTTTTGCTCATTCTGGTCCACACACACACCTGAATGAGGTTACTTAACCCTGACAGCTTTCTCTGGGGAGCACTTTAGAGCCTTTAATAAAGACCTTAACTTGGGTTCACTAGAAGCTCTTCTCATTAAAGTTACTTAAAATGTTCCCAGGGCCTAAAGCATTCAGATTTAAAGGAAACAATTGACTGCATTTTTCCATGCCAAATCAGCCCGTTGTTTAACATGGTGAGAGCTACCACTGAGGTTACTGAAGGAGAAAATGGGGTCATATGTTGCTGGAGAACAGAAACTTAGCAGGAAAATTAAAACCAAGATGGGCTCAGGGACCAAATTACTCAATGTTATGTCTTCAGGAATCAGGCTTTGTAGGGGTCCTATAGCCCAAAGGCCAAACCGGGCCTCTCGGATTTCCCAAGCTTCTCCACTCTGCATCCCATCTCATAAAATAGTCAGACTGGAGCTGCTAGAAAAATACAGCCAGGACAGGAAGGCTTCATGGAGGAGGAGGCCATTCGTACGTAGCCTGCCTTGAAGGGTAGAGAGCTGGGCAAGGGGACCAACAGAAGATAGGTATGACGGTGTGAACAAGGGGTGAGAGACAACAGGGTCCAGTGGAGGTTGGAAGCTTGTCCTGAAGCAGGAGATGAACTTTCTGACCATGCCCCACCCTGTCAAAAGAATGTCACCTTCATGGGAAAGCACCTTGAGGGACATCAAAGTTACCTGCATCTGAGTTGTGTGGGGAGTTCATACTGGGTCATCTCGAGGTTCTGACTTGGGCATTGAAGTTTAAGATATGGATTCCAATTTATTCAAAATGCATTCAAAACATGATCTGATCAGATTAGGAAAATGGAAATGGATGTCATCTCCTTCATACCTGAAGTTTATTAACACAGGACAAGAAGAGACCTTCTCAATGGGCAGGGAATGGTGAACACATCTGTTCAGTGTCCAGCTCAGGACCAAAGGAAAACATCCCTGGGTTCCTCTAAGCATTTATGGGCTTCTGTTTACCAGAACTTTCTCCAAGAAAAAAAAAAATCTTCACTTTTCTGAGCTGTGAGTTTATGCAGGCATGGGGATAACTCAGTAATTAAGTCCCCACACAAACCAAACTCAGACAATTTTTTTTTGCTTTCCCTGTCATTTCCCATGAAGGCCTTGTTCTCTTTGCAGGGTGAGGTACTATACCCTTACAAAGGCCAAGCCCACGTAAGCTTGCCTGGGCTCCTTCCTTTCCCCGTGGCTGTTCCCAGGCCTGTGAGGGAGGACCCCACACCCAGCAAGCCCCTCTGCCTCCCCTCAGTGGCCCTTGTGATCCTGGGTGCCAGACATTGTTCCTTCCAGAGGCCAAGAAGGTAATCCAGGCCTTTTGTTTTAAGATTTTAAATTTCAAAAAGAACCTTCTGTGGACATTGCATGCAGGCAACACTGGTAGTATCTTTACCAATCCTTTACGTATTTGGGGAAACTCCCTTGATATCAGTTGTGCCTTCCCACTGTAGTCACAGCTCAAATGCCTGGCTTCTTTGGCAGCTGAGAAGCAGAGCTGTGACCTAGCTCTGTAGTTACACATATCCACCTAGGATTTTGTCCTGGAAATCAGGAAATGAGCAACCTGAGGAACCAAACTCTGCCTAAGGAATCCCTAGCAGCAGCAAAGGCATCAGGCCTGGGAGACCAGGTCCAGCTCCAGACACAGAACTGAGCCTCGTGCTCGAGGCAGTGGCGCGTGTTGGAGAGATGACGTGTTTCTGGCCTTGAGTTTCAAAGGAGCTGCAATGGTGGTTTCATCCACAGACCACTTCTACAGTGTGGTTGGAGCCTTTTTCCTAGAAGCTCAACTTTGAACTTCCTTCTCCCGCAATTCCAATGGTTCTGGATGGAACCCAATATCATTTAGTAAGTCTATTTCATCTTGAAATAGAGTAGTTTCTGTTGCTTGCAGGGAAGAATGCTGACAATGGGCATTTTGCAAGCAGGGGAGTCAGGAGCCTAGGGACACAAAGACCTTTGACACTTGTCTATGGTCTGAATGGCTTTCTCCTCTGCTAGTTTTTAGTGACAGGGTAGGGAGCAGAGGTCATCTCTTCCTATAATACAGGGAATTCATTCTATCAATGCAAGGCAATCTCATAAATTATAAGTAGTCCTTACTTTGACTCAATATGGCCTGTGCATATAAGTTCCTTAGACACCCACCTAACACTAAAACACACAAGAGCTTCAGAGCGTGCCCTCAGCCAGGGTTGAGCATCCATGATCTCCCTTTGCCCTCCCTTCCCTGGCTCTAGCTCCGTCCTTTTCAGAAACCTAGTTACCTCCTCTTTCAAACCCTTCTCTCCTACTAACCTTAGTCAAACTTGCAATCAACCCCTTTAAGGGATAATAACTAAAAATAGCTTCAAAGATGATCCCCTGCCAGAAGTACTTCAATGAAACAGGAATCAAAGCCTTGGTGAAATTCCAAGTCAATAAAGGAAATTCCTATTTGATTCACCTCAGTTTTCACTTTCTTTCATTGTTTGTTTGTATTTGGCAGTGAGGACTTCCTAGGGTGACTCTAAAGCCATAACATAGGAAGCAAGTACTCTAATATTTATTGAATGGTACTGTGTATTTTCCAACATGGTTACATTTATCCCTCGCCCTCCTTACTTCAGTCACACCAAACTCCTGACTATCCCTCCAACATGCCATGCACACTCCAGCCTCAGGCTTTCCCAGTTGCCAGTTCCTCTGCCTAAAGCCCTCTTTGCCCAAATACCTGCACGGCTCACTTGCTTATTTCCTTACCTTCAGGTCTATGTTCAAATATTCTTAAAGACACTTTTCCTGCTCACCTGCTCCTTCCCCTTTACTCCTGGTATTTTCATTCTCCCCTACTGCTTTATTAGCTCTCCATGTGACTGATCACCAAACAATATACCGTACTTTTCACACTATAAGACGCACCTGACCACAAGATGCACCTAGGTTTAGAGGAGGAAAACAAGAATATATATATATATATCCTGAACCAAATGGTGTACTAAAATATTTAATAAAATATAACAGAATAATGTTTCAACAATGTAAAGTGAACAGCAGTTAACAGAGGTATTAAGAATCATCTTTGTCATTAACATCTAAGAAGAGACTTTAAGGTTCAGTTGCTTTTCTTGTTTTCTGGGAACCCCAAGAACTCATCACCACTAGTGTCAGAATTTATGAGGCTCAGTTGTTCACAATCACTGATATCACTTTCTTCGATATATTCATCTATGATACTATCTTCAGTTCCATCTAAGGCATTGCTAATGCCACACTTTTTGAATGACTGTACAATGGTTTTATCCTTCACTGAGTGCCATGATGTTTTCACCCATTCACAAACCTGAGTGATAGTGGGCCCCTTCATTCACCCAGGTGTCAGATCATGATTACCAGCATCCGTCCATTTGTTCCACTCTTCTCACATAAAGACTTTAAATGGTTTGTTGATGGAAATGTAGAGAAGTTGCAACTGGTGGTAAGACCCCAAGGAATTACAGCTAGATGGGTCTTCACTTCTTTAAAGCTCTTTTTTGTAGTTTCGCTAATATGTGCTCTAAACTGGTCAAGTAATAAGCCTTATACCTATTATTATCCTCAGCTGATTCGACAGGTCAGCAGTTGTAGCTGGGGGTGTCAGGTGGCTCTCTGCACTCTCCCAGGTCCTGGGTGACGGGTAGAGGTGGATGGCAACTGACCAGATGCCCTGAGATTCAGCAGTAAAGTGGGACATTTAAGCATCCCCAGGGGTTTTGCATGGATCCACCGCTTCCTCTTCTAATAGCTGTCGACCCCGCTGACAGGTCAGGTAATACACAACACAGTCTGTGATGCAATATTTGCTCCATAAGACACACAGACATCCCCCTCCCCACTTTTGGGGGGAAAATGTGCATCTTATGGAACCAAAAATATGGTACTTATTTATTACTTTACTGCCCAGTCCTCTCATCCATCCCCTATGAACAAAATGTAAATTCTATAAGGGCAGGGATTTTGCCTCTGTTCCCAGCATTTATAGCAATCATTGATATACATGTAGTCAGTGCTCAATAAAATTTGTGGAATGAATTAAATTCATACAAAATGATATAAATATCACTCTCATTGCCAGAAAAAGTGATATTCAGAAAAATTATGTAAATTGCTTGAGGTCCCCCAGCTCATCTGTGGTAAAACTTCCACCCAAACCTGAATTTGTACAAGCATGAAGACCAAGCTTGCTCACCCCCACCAATATAGGCAGATTAATTATAGAGAATATTAAAGTCAATTCCATTACTTCCTCAGTCACCTTCCAGGCAATAATACTTATACTGAAGGTAACATAAGCCTGAATTCTGGTTTAGGTGGTTCACCATTGATAAACCTTCATTTGGATTAACACAATAAAGGAGGCTGATACACATGTGTTAATGGAAATGTCCTTCTTCAAATAGTGAGTCAGGGACCCAGGCACTTTCTAACTTGAGGAACCACCATCTTTGACACGTGGTTCACAAATTGCCTTGGGAATCACTTCCACTTCAGTCAGCCTGAAGTGGAAAAGAGCGTGAGGATCACATTTGTGTGTGGTTGTGGGTGTGGGTGTGGATGGGTGTGCGCATGTGTGCACAGAGGGTGGGACAGTGTTACTTCTGTATACACTACATTCACTAGCATTCAGTTGTATAGCTAATCCACCTGCAAAGGAGTCTGGGAAATGTATTGTCTCTGTGAATCCAGAGAGAAGAGAAAAGAAAAAAAATGTAGGGTGATCACTTATGAGCCTTAAGAAGATTCAAAGGTCATCTCTATCGGTAACCCAGACTGTAGAGCACCCCAACCACTGAATGGGAAAGCACCATGCAATGTGGTGAACCAGCTAAACCTAGAATTCAGGCAGTCTTAGGTTCAAATCCCAGACCCAACACCTATTACTTGCATGACCTTAATCAAGTTACTTACCTGCCTAAGTCTTAACTTTCTCAGCTATAAAATAAAGACAGCCATAATAGCTACTTCTCAGGTTATGGAGAGGAAAATCTGAAATGATGCCAGTTGTGTATGTAGCATATTCCTGAAATATGACTATTATTAGGGAGAAGATGTTCTGAAGGGGAGTCCCCAGCTTCTCCTGGTACTCTTATTTCCAAGCTGCCTCATGGTCCAGAGATCCACTCTGGGCCTCAAAGCTTAAACGAGACAACTTTGACCCCACTTGACAAGTGACCAGAGTCCTCTCTGTTGCATCCTATTGATGGTTTCTGACAAATCCCCCAGTATCTGTTTGCATAAATAAGTTTGAACTGCCTTTTCCATTAACAGAGGAGCTCTGCTATTAACTGATTACACTTTGGTTTTCTCTGCATTAGCTGCTGCACCAGGGAGACGAGGCCGAGTGTGAAGCAGCATGGAGAGAAGGCTTGTGTGGACTGGGATGGGTGTGGGCCAGGGGGGACATGGGGCGGTTGGTTTCTCTCCTGTCCTTCCTACAAACCCAGTTCATTGGAGAGAGGTCTGCTGAAAAGAGGCCTCATGAAGAAGCTGCTCCCAATTTCCCGCAAAAATGTTTTCAAAGGATTTGGGCACCTCAGACTTTTTCAGAAAAATACTGACATTTATTTCTTTTACAGTTCAGTGAAGTGCTCAGAGTCACTCAGCAAATACATGTTTTGCTGGTGGTAGCTCCTGTTGAGGAGTGCTCTGAACTAGAGCCTCCACTGCCGGTGCCGACCCAGTAGCCATCGTGTCTACAGGGGCAGCCCCAAGCCAGACTGGGACATAGTGGTCTCTCCATCCCCATCTTCTGCTGCAACTTCCTCAGAGTTGGTATGATAAAAAAGGAGACAAAACAAAACAAAACAAAACAAAAAAAACCCCTTGGTTTTGGAGCATGTCAACTGTGAGTTCAAATCCTATCTCTGCTGCTTAGGCAAGTTGTATAACCTCTTCAAGTCTTAGTTTCCTTATAAGTGAGAATCTCCATCTCAAGGGGCTACCGCAAGCATTAACTGTGAAAAGGGGTGACTCGAAGCAGATACTGTGTTAAGTAGGAGTTTCTTACCCTCTCCCCTCCTCTAAGACCTCTACCATTTCATTTTTAATAATTTTTAAAAGATTGCATTCATTTATTTTTAGAGGGTGGGGAAGGAAGGGAGGAAATAAAGAAACATTGATGTATAGGAAAAACATAGATTGGTTGCCTTTCACACAATCCGTCCCCCCACCACCACCACCCTAAAATGGGGACCTGGCCCACAACCTAGGCATGTGCCTTGATTGTACATCAAACTGGTGACATTTCAGTTTGTGGTAGGATGCCCAAACCACTGATCTACACCAGTTAGGGCCCTCTATCATCTCTGAAAGCCTTGATGTCGCCTACTTGAAAATGTTCTTAAATTGTGGCCCTCTTTGAGGTATTATCACTTTAACGTAATGCACTGCATAGCTTTAATGTGATGTGATGCATTGTGAATAGAGAGATGCAGATATCTCTATGGTACTGATGAAGTCAGCCCAACAAAAGCCCATTTAATGGGGTCTGAGAAGCCTCTTGGGAGACAACAACTCCTGAGAAAAGGAATCAGAAATTATGACCTTCAGCCAGTAGAAAGTCTTTGGCACAGAAAGGGTAGGGGTTTTGAGTTGGAATCACCCAAACCTATCTCTATCCCAGCCACACAGATATGGGTCTAGATCCTGAACATAAAATGTTATCAAAAATAGAAGAACTGAGCTCCACCTCCATTTAGAATGCAAGAAATTATGAGACCGTTGTTTCCACCTTAACTATGATAACAGGCCAGATAAGCTACAAAATTACAACTGCAAAGAAGTAAAAATGAACTAGACTTCAAAAAATGATGATTGCTCCCTGGCAAGAAGAGACCAATGCTTTCATCACTGGTGAAGGTGTAGGAAAAGAGGAATCTGCCTTGCATGGGGGTAAGGAGAAGGCTCAAAACTTGGACCAACTTACAGCAGTGAGTGGGTTACCATGAGAGATAAGGACCCAAGAAGCCCCAACCAGACTGTGAATCTGCACCTACCTGCCAACCCACTCCTGTAGTTCTCATTTAAACCTAGAGGCAGTATGCTGAGGGCTGGAGATAGGGCAAGAGGGGTTGGACAGATGGCTGTGAAGTACCCAGGACCTTCTTCAAGTGCAAAGCTGAGCTGGGAGTAAGGCAGGAGATCTGAGAGAAGTTACTCAGGGGCACTCTTGGCTTCTACCAAGTGCACTGCAGCCATTCTTCAGAAGATATGGTCAGGTCACCTAGAGACAAAGTGAACTCTCAGGATGTAGCAAGCTGAAGAGCAAAGATAATACTCTCCAGTACGTGTGAGGGATGGGGGGTGGGTTGGTAATCAAATTAAATATAAAGCATAAAGAATTTTCTAGAATCTCACCAGTGCTCATATACCAAACCCAGGTAAAGGGAACTGTGGCATTTTTTGTTCCTCATCAAATTGTTTTAAGCCAGTAGCACATAAATCAAGGTTGCAATCAAGCCTATACTCAGCTGAGCTACAGATTGACTCAAAGTTCCCACACACACCCTAAGACAAAAGGATGATTCCCCTTTTCTGGAAATGACTATTATTTACTTTGTCCCTACTGTTATCCCACACATAATGTCCCTATATATTGAGATATATGAAAGGTCAAAAAAGTGAGGAAATCATTTCCATGGTCAAAAGAGGAAACAGTTAATTGAATCAGACCCAGATATGGCCCAGGTAGGGAAGGTCTTTAAATAACAACAATATATATTTAAATATTTTATTAACTATAACGGAAACAGGAACAGATTAGTAACTTAAGGCAAGAGAATAAAACTATTAAAAAAGACCCAAATGGAGCCCTGGCTGGTAGCACAGTGGTTAAGGCGCCGGCCTGCGAATCCAAAGGTCACAGGTTCGATTCCCCAGCCAGAGCACATAACCAGGTTGCAAACCAGGTCTCCAGTTAGGTCTGTGGCTGGAGGCAGGTGAAATGCAACCGTACATTGATGTCTGTCTCCCTCTCTGCCTCTCTCCCATTCCCTCTTTCTAAAAATAACGAAATAAAATTTAAAAAAAAAATTAAAAAAAAAAAAAGACCCAAATGGAAACAACAGAAATGAAAACTATAATATAAAAGAGAAGAATGTATTTAATAGATTTAACATCAAACTTGATACCGCAGATCAATGAACTTAGAGACAAATCAATAGAAATTATTCCCCATACACACACACACAAACACACACACAGTAAACTAAAGAGAAAAAGGAAATAGAATTGTGGAATAATATCAAATGGTCTAGAAAAAAATGTAATTGGAGTTACAGAAAGAAAAGAGGGAGATAACAGAAAACATTAGTCTTTCTTTTTTTCCTTCCTTTTTTCTTTCTCTTTCCTTCCTTCCTTCCTTTTAAAGAAATAACCAACAAATACTTTCCCAAACCAACCCATAGATCCAAGAAGCTCAGTGAACCTTAGTAAAATAAATAGAAGACCACACCTAGACATGTCATAAACTGCTAAGACTCAAAGATAAAGAGAAAATTTATTTAAATAGCCAAAGTGGGGAAAACATTATATACAGGAGACAACACTAAGAATGAGGCCAGAAAACTGAAACAGCTTCTTTATAGTGCTAAAAAAAAAAAAAAAAAAAAGCTATCTACTTAATGATTTACATTCTGTAAAATAGAGACAATATAGACATTTTCAGATAGGCAAAAACAGAGAGAATGTGTCTCCAGAAGACCAGTACTATAAGAAATGTCTCCAAGCGTATATATGCATCTAAAATTGTTTGGTCTTCCTGATGAATTGACCTTTTTATAATTAGAAAATGCTTCTTTATCTCTGGTAATAAATTTTCCTTGAAGTCCACTTTGTCTGATTTTAATATAGCACACCAGTTTTCTTAGCGTTTACATATAGACTATCTTTCAACATTTTTCCTTGTAATCTGTGAATTTATACTTCAAATGTTCCTTTTATTTTATTATTATTTATTGTTGACACCATTACAAACATCCCCCATTATTCCCCTTGTCCCCCTCTACCCAGCTCTTGTCCCCCATCCCCAGCCTTTACCACATTGGTGTGTATGTCCTTGGGTCATGAATATATGCATATGTTCTTTGGCTAATCTCTTCCAGTCTCCCCCACCCTCTGCCCCTCTGAGATCTGTCAGTTTGTTGCATGTAGCCATGCCTCTGGTTTTATTTTGTTCATCAGTTTATTTTGTTCATTAAATGCTACATACAAGTGAGAGTGTATTTTATTTGTCTTTCTTTGACTGGCTTGTTTCACTTAGCACAATAATCTCCAGATCTATTCATGCTGTTGAGAAGGGTAAGAGTTCATTCTTTTTAATAGCCAAATAGTATTCTATTGTGTAAATATACCACAGCTTTATTATCTATTTATCTACTGATGGGCACTTGGGCTGTTTTCAGATCGTGGCTATTGTAAATAATGCTTTTAAATAATATATAGGCATATTTTATTTTTTAAATCCAGTGTGATAATTTCTACCTTACCATTGGTATTTTTATCTATTTGCATTTAATATAATTAAGTCTATGTTGAGTTTAAGTGTACCATTTTTTATTTTTTTCCATCTGTTCTTTGCTTCTTTTTTTTTTCCCTGTATCCTGTTGGATGAATCAATTAGTCTTTAGAATTCTGTTTTGTCTTCTCTATTGATATTTTAGGTACACTTTTTGTGTTACTTTTAAAGCATTTGCTCTTTAGAAATTAAACTATGTATCTTTATTTATTTTTAAATTAATTTATTGTTGTATTACAGTTGTCCCATTTTTTCCTCCATTGCTCTCCTCTGCCTCACCTACCCCATCCCCTCTCCCAGAGTCAATCCCCACCTCATTGTCAATGTCCATGAGTCATTCATAATAGTTCTTTAACTAAGCTCTTCCCCTTCTTTCTCCCCCCTCTTCCCCTTCCCCCACCCCTCTACTCACTGAATAGCCACAGCAACCTTGAAAAAGAACAACAACATAGGAGGAATCACAATACCAGATATCAAACTATATCACAGGGCCACTGTAATCAAAAGTCTGGTACTGGCATTAGAATAGACATATAGAACAATGGAACAGAATAGAGAGCCCAGAAATAAACTCAGGACTCTATGGTTAATTAATACTTAACAAAGGGGGAAAGAACATAAAATGGATTGAAAATAGCCTCTTCAACAAGTAGTGTTGGGAGAACTGGACAGAAACATACAAAAAAATGAAACCAGACCACCAAATTACCCCATACACCAGAATGAACTCAAAATGGATAAAAGACTTAAACATAAGACATGCCACCATAAAAATCCTAGAGGAAAACATAGGTGGTAAAATTTCAGATATCCCACACAGCAATATTTTCACTGATATTTCTCCTGTGGTAAGGGAAATAAAAGAAAGAATAAACAAATGAAACTACATCAAAGTAAAAAGTTCCTGCTCAGCTAAAGAAACATCAGCAAAGTGAAAAGGGAACCAACCATATGGGAAAACAATGATACCTCAGACAAGGGTTTGATTGCCAAAATATGTAAAGAACTTACATGACTCAACATCAGGAAGACAGGCAACCCAATTAAAAAAATGGGCAAAGGACTTGAACAGACACTTCTCTGAGGACATACAAAGGGCCCATAGGCATATGAAAGAATGTTCAATGTCATTAGCCATCAGAAACATGCAAATTTAAACCACAATAAGAAATTATGTATCTTTAAATTATCAAAATTTACCTTCAATTATGTTCATATTATTTTATGAACAATGTAAGAACCTAATAGCAATGATTTCATGTACCTGCCTCTTGTCATTTGTGCTCTTGTTTTCACATCCTTTACTTCCATTTACACTATAAACACAATAATATACTATTTTATTTATAAAAATCAGTAGTTTTATGGTAATATGTGAATATATGAAAAAGTTCAGGCATTGTTAATATAACAGGAATGGTTTGCATGACATAGATGTAACCTGGCAGCCAAGGAGAGTGGACTAGAATGCTCATACATAAACAATGATGACTTTGCTGTACTAGTCTGTGGGGCCAGTAGATGCCATTGAGTGAGCATGTGTACTGTGTGGCCATCACATTCAAAATGGTGGAGTGAATAGAGCAACAAATCTGCATTAAATTTTGCATTAAGTTTGAACATTCCTTCCCAGAAGCTATTTGGATGATTCAGAAGGTCACAGCTATGAGCCTTCATTACAACAATGCTCCCACTCGTGCATTATGATTCATACAGAGCTTTTTGTTGAAACATCAAATCGTCCAAGTGACTCAGCCCCACTACAACTCAGATTTGGCACCCTGTGATTTCTGGCTTTTCCCAAAACTAAAATCACCTTTGAAAGGGAAGAGAGTTTAGACTGGTGATGAGATTTAGGAAAATAAGACAAGACAACTGATGGTGATTGGGAGAAATGTGTGAGGTCTCAAGGCGCCTGCTTTGAAGGAGACTGAGGCATCATTGTCCTTTGTATAATGTTTCTCGTATCTTTTTCAATAAATGCCTCTATTTTCTATATTACCTGGCTGGATATTTTATGAACAGACCTGTACACTTAGAACAATATTACAACTTTCACAATAACAGTCATTGAGAAAACCAAAGAGAAATCTACATTCATACTTTTATATTTCAACACCTTCCAGTAATTGATATAACTAATAGAAAAAAATCTATAAGGCTATAATAGTTAAACACCACTCTTAAGAAGCTTGACATACTTGACATTTACAAAATACTACTCTGCAAACCTGCAAATACCCACTCATTTCAAATGTACCTAAAACATGCACCATAAGAGGCTTCTTGCAGGACCCTAAAATAAATCTGAAAAAATTTGTCAAGGCTCAAAATCATATCAAGGTATCAAAATAATATTCTCTAATCACAATAGAATTAAGTTAGATACCAATTACCAAAAAGACACATAGAAAATAGCCCATAATCAAAGAAGAAATCATAAGAGAAATTAGAAAATATCTCTAGCTGAGTAAGAAAGAAAATTTAACATAACAAAATTTGTGAGATGTAGATAAAGCTGAACTTAGAGGAAAACTTAGAGCTTTCAGTACCTATATTAGAAAAAACATTAGTAAATCCTAGACCTAAATCTCTGCTTAAAGAAGCAAGAAAAAAGAGCAAGTTAAAACCAATATTAAGTAGAATAAAACAAATAATAAAATTAACAGTAGAAATAAAAGATGGACAAAGAAATAAAAAATTAAAAGTTGAATATTTGAAAAAATTAATAAATCCTTAGCAAAACTTACCAAGGAAAAAAGAAAACACAAATTACCAAGGAATGAAAGGTGAAAATATTGCAGATTCTACAGATTAATAAAGGGGATATTATAAACAAAGGATACCAAAATATTAACAACATATATAAAATGGAAAAATCCCTTCAAAAACAAAACTTAACAGAACTGAAATAAGAAGAAATAAAAAACATAAATGGTCTTATGCCTACAAAGAAATTAAACTTGTAATAAATACCTACCAACAAAAAAACCTTCAGGCCCAGATGGCTCTTTACCAGTTAATTATGTAAACATGTAGGGAAGAATTAATTCCAATCTTACACAAGCACTTTCAGAAATTACAGAAAAGATTTTTCCATGTGTTACATGAGGCTTATATAATCCTGATATTAAAACCTGACAAAGATATTACAAGAAAAAAAATACAAATATTCTTCATGATTATAAATGAAAAATCCTTAACCAAATATTAGCAAATCAAATTCAAATGAACAAGTAGATCATTCCAATGAAGTTGATCCAGGAATGCATGATTGGTTTAACATTTGGAAAGAGTCTAATGCAATTAAAAGAAAACAATTACACAATCACCTCATTAGATACACAAAAAAAGCAACTGATAAAATTTAACACCCATTCATTAAAAAAAAAAAAGAGAGAGAGAGAGAAACAAAAACAAAAATCGAAGAAATTTCTCAGCAAACTAGAAAAATAAGAGACGGGAACTTCCTTAATCTGATAAAGGTGGTTTACAAGAAATTTGCTGATATTGTACTTATATCCACTCCCACCATATCTATTGAATATCATACTAGAAGCCCTAGCTAGCAGGTTAGGACAAGAAAAAGAAATACGACACGTAAAGATTAGAAAAGAAGTAATACTATATTTATTTGCAGACTATTTGATTACATAGATAGAAAATCCTATGGAATTTACAACGAAGCAGCAGAACTAACAAATGGATTTAGCAAGGTCACAGGATACAAAGCCATGATACCTAAAGCAAGTTAATTTCTACATAATACCAATGAACAATTGGAAAGTAATTTTTTAAAATCTTATTTACAATGCCATCAAAAATATTAATGATCTAAAAATAAATGTACTGGAAATGTGCAAGGCACAAAGATTTTTTTCAGAGAGAAATTAAAGTTGTAAATAAATGCAGCATGTATCATGTTCATGAATTGGAAGACAAAATACTGTTAGATGTTCTTTCTGTTCAAATGCATCTACAGATTCAATGGCATTCCAATTACTCCAGCTAGCCTTGTTGAAAATTTCACAAGCTGAGTCTAAGTTACATGGGTAGGCCCTGGCTGGTGGCACAGTGCATAAGGTGCCAGCCTGCGAACCCAAAGATCACTGGTTCGATTCCCAGCCCGGGCACATAACCAGGTTTCAAGCCAGGTCTCCAGCCAGGTCCATAGCTGGAGGCAGGTGAAAGGCAACCATACATTGATGTCTCTCTCCCTCTCTGCCTCTCTCTCTTCCCCTTTCTCTAAAGGTGATGGATAAGATCTTCAGAGAGAAAGGAAAGAAAGAGAAAAAAAATAAAAATAAATTTTAAAAAAATTAAAGTTACTTGGGTATAGAATATCCAAAATGTTTGAAAGAGAACAAGATTTGGAAGCCTTCCACTACATGCTCTAAGCCTTATCATAAAGTTATAGTTTGATATTGATATAAGAATAGACTGAAAGATCAATAGAACAATGTACAGAATCCATTAATCCATTAATTGTCAATTAATTTCAATTTTTGTTAAAAGGTAAAATGTTTCTAACAAATAGTGCTGGATCAGCTGGATATCTGTATGAAAAACAAATTGAACCTCAACATCTACTTCATTCCTTATACAACAATTAATTCAAGAAAGATGGATCACAGGCCTAAATACAAAAGGTAGAACCATATAGCATCTGGAAGAAAACATAGAAGGATATCTTTGCAAGTTTGTGGTAGACAAGCATCTTTTAGACCTAACCAATCTAACCAATAAAGAATAAACTGATATATTAGAATTAGTCTAAGGAAGGTTGCATATTCCAAAAATGACTATAGCAATATTTCCAGTACCGCATGCCGTTCCAAAGCTTTACCACTCCCCAGCCAAGAAGTGGAGTCAATTAACCCTCCTCTGGAAACAGGGTGGTCTTGTAACTGCTCCAAACCTTACATTAAAGCAGAAGTAATGCTATGTGACTTCTGAAGCTAGGTCAGAAAACCAAAACAACTCCCATCTGATTCTTCTTTTATTTTTATTTTTTTCTTAAGATGCTCTCATCTTTAGAGCCTAGCCACATAGGGAAGTCATGGTACATATTCCGGCTAATAGCCCAGTATAAGGTCTAAGATGATGGTATCAATGGCCAATCATGTGAGTGGTCAAGCCTGTAGATGATTTCAGCCCTCAACCTTTAAGCCACTCTAAGTGACATCAAAGGGAACAAAGCCCCACCAAAATTATAGATTTGTTAGCAAAATAAATGTCATTATTTTAAGTTTAAAAAGTGCAGGTAGTTTGTTTTGTGGTCATAGTATCTGTAGCATTATCAAAATAAATGTTATTCTGTGCATCAAAAGACACCATTAAGAAAATGTATAGGCTATCCACAGACTGGGAAAAATATTTACAACACGCATATTTGAGAAAGGACATGTATCCTGCACATACAAAGAATACCTACAAATAAAACACTTAAAAA
Organism: Noctilio leporinus; assembly: GCA_004026585.1. NCBI lineage: Eukaryota > Metazoa > Chordata > Mammalia > Chiroptera > Noctilionidae > Noctilio > Noctilio leporinus. The sequence goes on from PVIW01000292.1 coordinate 273,166, forward strand.
CCAACAGCCCCATTTTTCTAATCAGGCAAAAGACACCTCACAAAAACATGTGCAATTAAACATGAAAATGTGCTCAATACTACCTTGAAGTACAAATTAAAACCATAATTTCACACCTACTAGCTTGGTGCAGGTACAATATGGTGCAATCACTTTGGAAAACTGTTTGGCTATTTCCTGTAAAGTTAAAATACATCTACCCTATGACCCAGCAATTTCAATACTAGGTATTTATACAAGAGAAATGAAAACAGGCTTCCACAAAAAGGCTTGTATAAGAGTGTTAATAGCAGCTTTTTTCATAATACTCAAAAGATGGAAACAATGCAAATAATTGTTTATAGGAGAATATAAAGAAATTGTGGCACATCCATACAGTGGGATATGGCTCAACTGTGTAAAGAATGAGCTACTGCTGCATGAAACAACATGGATGAATCTGGAAAGCATTCTTTTAAGTGGAAGAAGCAGACACAAAAAAGTACATAGATTCTATCTAGATGAAATCAAAATCGATTTAAGACAGTGCTTTTCACCCAGTGTGCTGCAGCACATCAAAAATTCTTTAACCATTCAACCACTAAGGGAAAAGAGGGGCACCAGCCTATTTTTCCTTAGCAATTAGTTTGTGTGTGCCATGAGATAAAAAAGGTTGAAAATCACTGATCTAAGTTGATAAATTAGAAAGTGGTTGCCTCTCGGGGAGAGAAGGGAATACCTCTAAAGGGATAGAAGAGAAACTTCTTTGAGGTTTATATTTTATTATAATACAGGCATATACAATGGTCAACACTCATTGAACTTAATGCTAATAATCTGTGCATTTTCTTGAATATAAATTACACTCAATTAAAAATTAAACAGGAATGTTTCTTTAAACCTTATAACACACTGACGCTCAAGCAGCCCTTCTGTGGAACCCTCTTTAACAAATGCCTCTAACAAAGAAGACTAAGGCATTGTCCCATACCACCTCTCCCCCTGCTCTTCCACAGTACAGCAGTATAGTGAGATGCACAAAGTCACTGAGCGGGGCATTGGAAAGAGCAGCAAGACCACATGACAAATATACAGCATCCACCACAGATACAAACTTGTTTACACACAGTGCTTCTCATAGCATCCCAGGAGCCCTAGTGTAAGTAGGAACTTGTGCAAGGGGACCTAGGTCATGAGCTATGCAGGTAGGAGTAATGAGGCAATCAAATGTGTGACTTTATTTATAAGCACAGGTTGGTGAACCTGGTTACATCAGAGACCTAAAGCTTTAAAAACTTCCAATGAGATTTCTCACCTTACTGTATTTCCTAGCCACTGCCTTCTCCTATCCAACGAGTTACCATCTCTACCCAACTAATGAGTTCTAAAACTCATTCCTGCCATGTTTTTACATAGACAGATACTATTATTTTCCCAATGTATATTTTCTAAAATGTATGCAGACACTGATTATTCAAATACAAATTCTCTTAAAGGCATTACTGATTTCACTATATCTTGTCAAATAGTAAATGTAAAATAGAATTTCTATTGAGGGCATCAGTTATTTTGAATAAATAATTTTTAGGGCAAGTTTATACTTGGACAGATACTTGACAGACCTGGATTTCAATTCTGACTTTGCAACTTTGGGAAAATTACTTCTTCTCCCTGACCTTCAGTGTCTCATATGAAGAGAAAGAGATAATGACATCAGATCACTGGTGGGGGTTAAATAATAATATTAGATCTTTAACAGAGTACATGACACGTTGTATATGCTCAGTAAACATTAGCATTATTCAACAGAAACTGTAAGTTATACTAAAAATGTCCAGGCTTGGAGTCAAAAGACCTAGTCCTGCTTCTATGCCTCCTCTTGTCTCTGTGATTTGAGAATGTTCTTTAACTCTCTGGGCCTCTATTCCCTTACTCATGAAGTGAGAAGTCAAGTTTGATTGTATTGGTGACTCCTCAACTCTGCCTGGCAAACAATGCCCAAGAGTGGAATGTTTTATCCCACTATCAACACAATCCAAAAGCAATCCAGGGTGCAGCAAAATGCCAAAGAACAGCAGGTCTGGCAGGGGTGACCATGACTGCTATTCCCTGCCAGGGTGCACAGACAGTGGTGAAATGACCCAGGAAAGCATCTGCTTGGCAGAGAAATTGGAAGTGTTGAGCCAAGAATGGTCTTTCTCCTCAGAATTGGCAAGTGATTTACATTTCTTTCTTTCTTTCTTTTTTCTTTTTTCCTTCATTTTTGGCAAATCCCAGCATTAGGGGATGGGAAAGGAATGGGTCTTTTCAATGGATCTGCCTCCTTCCATTATCATTACTGCCACCTAAGTCAGGCCTACAGAGTCTTGCCTTGGAACTATAGTGTAAGTCCCCTCATTTGTCACCATCCTGAGGCAACCCTCCCTCCATTCTATCATAAATACCACAGAAGAGGTATCCTTCCAAAGCACAGCATTGACATGCTATCTCTTGCTTAAAATCTTTCCACAGTGCCCATCAATACTGGATTTATGCTCTTCCCCTCACCATGAATGCTTTCTAAATTCTACTGATCCTGGAAGGCCCAGTTTTATTCCTATTGCTTGCAGGAAATTTTTCTTTGTGGGTACTTGGTAAAGGAGAGAGTAGTCATTCACTGGAGAATCTCAAGAACTCAAAACACATGCCCATAAACCTTTATTGGCTCCTCATTTTCTATTGACTGGGGGGGAAAAAAAGAAAGAAAGAAAGAAATATCTCAGTAAAGTTCACAACATGATCACACCCAGATTCCTACCCCACAACTCCATCCCACCTGGCCTAATCTCCACTTGATCCTTTCGAGCTATTTTAAGTGTTATCTTAACTCTGCTGCTTTCCCTAATGTTACTCTCCTTCCAAGCCCCCTGAGCACCTTGCTTTTACCCTGGGACTCAAAATCTCCTTGGCATTTCAGTGAAAGGTGCATTGAGAGAACATAAAGCCACTGAGGACAGAGACTGACCTCTCTGTGCATTGTGATCCTAGGATCAGCACTGCCCACCCATGTCATGGGCAAAGGACATTGGAAGATCCAAGTCTGGATGGTTGTATAAGACATGCCACCATTAAGTGAGAAATTAGATGAAAATGGCACCTAGAGTCCCAGTTCAAATCTTCCAGGATCCTGAGAAGGCTTTAAGATACACTCTGAACTCTGGTTTGCTGAATTGCTTTGGCCTCTGGTTACCCAGGTCAGTATGTAATTGATTGGGTTTGCTGCTGTTGTTTGTATTTAGTTTTCTGCAATGATAACGCATGCATATAGTTCAAAAGTTTTGTTTTTTTTTTTTTTTTTTTTGTAACTAAAAGGTACAAAAGACAATATCTTACCCCCATGTCTGTCACATGACTGCTCACTCAACCACTTTTATTGCCTTTTTGTATCCTTCTAGTTTTTGTTATACAAATATAAATAGATGTTTTTCTATTTGATTACACAAATAGGAGCCTGAATTTAGTTCCTTCTGCAATCCATTTGGGAGTTACATTTGCCTCACCAGCTGCAGTAAGGTATCTCAAGCTCCCATTTACCCTGCTATGCCTCACTCAAGGCTAGACACACAGAAATACTTCATGCTTCTTGGTCCACTGCCCTTCCACAACTTTCTCTGCCTAGCCCACCTACACGTGCTCCACCTACAGCCCCAGTGCGTGAAGAGAGGCCCTGCATTCTCACTTCCCCTGACTCATTTTTAGAGGATGATCTGAGCCCCAGGGGGATCAGTGCCAGTTTCAGTCTGTGGTACACCAAGCCTTCTACCACCTTTCAATTTGGTGGAAGAGAAAGCATGATGAACAGAGAATCAGCAGACTTCAAGTGAGCTCCAGCTGTGTCCCCAAGTGGCTGTGCAACTCTGGACAAGTCATCTGTCCTCTCCAGGCCTCATTCTTCATCGGACTTTTCTTCCAGGGTCAGCATCACCTTGGTCAGGGTCTTCCAGCCTCAGCTCTGCAAACAGCACGTGCTGTGGGCAGGAGGGGCGTGTTTGCACCCAGGAGTCCTTTGGAGGCTCCAGAGGTGCTTCCCCTGGACCTGCGTCTGCTGCCCTGCTGATCCTGGCCACAATGACACAGCTCTTACTGCAGTCACAAGACAGTGTGTGAGCATCTAGGGGCCACAGTTCCCTCCCTGGGGCCCCAGGCAGCTGTTTGTACAAAGCAGGACCCAACTTTTCCAGTTAATCAAAAGAAACCTAAGTCAGGGCTCCACAACTGCCCAGGACCCCAAGATACCTAAGGGCATGTCTGGGGAGGCCAGGCTACCCATCCGTGCAGCCTTCAAGGCCGGCACCCTTCTCACCTGCACCCCCTGAACAGGTGGCACCAGAATGGGGAACTGTGTGGTTCCCGAGAGCCTCTGCTGGGGAATTCCTCTCAATTCCTCTCTGCTCCACTGCCCTCCCCAAGTGCCTCCATCTGCCTTTAGGGACAGAAGAGAACTAGCCTGGAAGGGACCTCCAAGGCCACCTGGTCCACCCTTTCAGTCTACAGATTCAGAAACCGAGTCCAGAGAGAGGAAGTCACTCACCTGGAGCACACAGCTGCCTGATGGGAAACAGTCTTCGGTGACCAGCCACCCGACAAGTCTCAGAAAAGCCAGCCAGAGCTCCCTCATGCCTTCCAGTGCCCTGTCCGCAGGTCCACAGAGAGGCAGGTGGCATGCCAAGGCACTCCTCTTGGGGAACAGGGTGGGAAAGGGTCTTAGAGGATGCAGCCAGGCAGACATTTCTCACAGTTTCCTGTTCTGGAGGAACTCCGCTTGGCTGATTTGGTTCTCTGCACCAGTGGCGAGGGCTGGCTATGTGCCTCTGGGCACATGATGTTGGTTATAAACTTATCACAACTGTCATGAGCAGGACAGGCAGGAAGGAGAGCAAGGTGACCGTTTTGTCTTCTGACCAACCTTCAGGCTGAAATTGGGAGTCAGGCCTGAATTCAGGAAAAAAGGTATCACTAGGAGCCCTGTTTCTTACAGGGCTGGAAAATATCAGTGTTTATGGCATTTCCTCCTTCCATTGAGTTCTTCCGACTTCCCTCTGCCTGTCTAAATCTTCTCTTTCCTTTGAAAAACAGCTCAGGGCTGCCTCTTCCGTGAGGCCTTCACTGACTACAACCCTTTACCCAACAAGGCCCACGTGATGTGTCCTGAGCCACTCCTTAGAAGGCATGCATATCTGAAATCATGATCAAAAGCTGAGTACCTTCCAGATAAGGCCAATGTTCTACTTCTTTAGCCCCTAGCCCACAGCCCCTAGCCCAACAGAAAACACAAAAGGCGCATAGTAGTAGGAACTTGCCAGTCAAGTTCCTCCCATTGAAGAAAAGTGAAATGCTTGCTTCCCTGTCAGCCTACGTGTCCCACGCCAGCACCCTAGGAGGCCCTGTGGGAAGAGGAGTGCATGGGGGTGAGTTGCCCACAGGACATGAAGGCCTGAGGTCAGCCTTGAACCCCATAAGGCTCCACACTGCCTCATGGACCTGATGCAGTGTAGCCCACCAGCACTTGCTAGTCCCACCTTCCATCCTCTTTCTGTCATCACAATATACATGCTGTCCTGGTTTTCCCACTTTGGCTGCCCCAAAGTCTCTTTTCACCCAATTCTTCCTCGATGGATAACTTATCCCAGGGCCCATATGGATGTGAGTCAAAGTCATGCCCAGTCTACATGCATTATCTCTCCCAAGGAGTCCCTCCAGCTCTGGGAAAAGCCAGATGAGAGAGCTCTCCACACCTGCCCTGACAAGGATCAGAGCAAGAAAAAGAGGAACGGCAGCAATAAAACCAAAATGCCACCATGTCACCAGGCCTGGCAGAGTCCCTTACTGACATCTAGAAAGACCCTCAAGTTAATAATTAATAATCTGGGGATGACTTTAATGCTTGATTTTTCTTTCCCTGTGATTTTTGGCTGGTGGACCTCAAGATCCTTGGGTCCAAAAGAGTGTTTTTGCTCATGAGGCAAGGCTGCAGGCCCCAGGGACAGAGGCTCTCTCCAGCCTGCCCTGTCTGGCCCCAGGCTGACGTGGAGGAAATCCCCCCTGGGCACAAGCAAAGGGTCTCAGTGATATTAATCCAGCCTCTTGCACATGTGAAATGTTCCTGAGTAGTGGTTAAGCTTATCAATCCATACTTTATGATGCAGAATTGCCTATGCAAGGTGATGTGTCTATGTTAGCATCACCATGAGAAACTTAACTTTCAAACGCTCTTGTTTAGAGAGGTACAAATTTTACAACTTCGGCAATATGTCACCAAACATTTTTCACATAGCTTACTTTCATACGTCATTCAAAGTGGCTAGTTATATTTAAAAACAGAATTCCCCTACCTGATGACACTAAACAAATTAAAAATGGCTCAGTTATTTGCATCCAGATTCTGGGTTTCTTACCATTGCCCTCGCTTCCCTATTGCAGCGATGAAATCAGACCTTAATGTGCCTGTGAAACAAAAACACGGAGGCCCTTTTCATTGCAGAACAGAAAGTCACCAGCAAGCACCTGCATCTCTTTCTTTGTTGGTTGGGGGTGGGCAAGGAAGGAGGAGGAAGAGGAATACTTCCACATCCACAGGTCAACTCCGAGTCAGAGACGGGGGTCCAGACTGTGTGTTCAGAGCACCCACTTGCCTTCTCTGGGCCACAGGTGCCCTTGCTGTCGCAAACAGTTACACTACTATTATGCTCTGCATTGGCAGAAGAGAAACACTATTCAAAGCAATTACAGCAAGCAGCCTGGGTTATGACAAACCCTACCCACTTTCTGAATTGTGCTGATCTGGAAACATAACACACTACTTTCTAGGGCCATGTTCCATGGAGATGAGAACTCTATGCCAACTTATTTCAGGTGGTCACAAAGATTCATGTGTCAAGGTAGAAAAATAGAATATATTCTAGCTTTCATAATAACAAATTAAAAGGCAATTTGTAACTTTTAAAACTTCAGATATCGGACAGGTGGGTTTCTGTTTCTACTCTTATCCCACTCCTCTTGGTGGCAGGATGGATGGCCACTTCCTGCGGCACACCTTGCACTTCAGTCAGAACTGCAATCCCTTCCCCCCAGCTTTGTTCTTCTCTGTCCCACACCAGGGCTGCCTCACCCTGCCGCCTGTCCCCTCTGAATCCTTCCATCCTTCCAGGCCTCAAGCAGCCCACCTCCTCTCTGAAGTCTCTCCCTCACCAACCTCCCTTCTTGGCACTCCTGCACTGCTCCTAGCTATGCCACCAGCCTTGTATAAATACTGTTTCAGTCACCTGGTAATATGTACCAGTTTGTTCCTCCAGCTTGGAGACCTCTGGGAGAACCCCTATCTTATGGTTCTGTGCATTCCAAACAATGTCTAACAGTCTTGAGTTGAAATTTTATAATAAATACTCACTCCCTTTGGAGAAAAAGTTGACAGTTGCAATAAAAATGTTAAATGCTCTTGGTTGTTCACCTGGCAACCCCCTTCCCAGACTCCTAACCTGTAGAAAGACTTGCTCACTTCCACAGAAATCCATGTTTAAATGAATTGATACAAGGAGAGAACTTAGAACAGGACCCTCCTATTCAGGATTAAGGGTTGCTGCTCTCAATGTTCTTCATAAGACAAAAATCTGGAAAGAGCTCACATGGCCAGCAATAGGAGAATTATTAAATAAATGATGGTAGATCAGTACAATTCTATATAGATATTTTTAAATAACGAAGTGGATTTATATTTACTGACATGGAAAAATATCCACATTTTTTCTTCTTTACCAAAAAAATTATGAAACAACAGGTAGAATATGATTTTATTTTTAAGAACTAAGTATGAAATTGTCTTACACACACTTGTGGAGGCAGCATAGTCATCAGAAGCACAGATTCGGAACTCAGGCAGTGTGGGTGTCAATCCTGACTTCACCTCCTACTGTCTGTGTGATTTCAAGCAAATTTCCTAGCTTCTCAATGCCTGAGTTTCCTCCTTTTCCAAACAAAGAAAATCAAAATATCCGCCTCCCAGGATGGATCTACTGACTAAATGAGTTCATGTTTAAAGCACTGAAAAGAGTCTCTGGCACACAGAGGATCCCAATAAAAGTTACTTCTTGTCCGTATTATTATCTGCAAAGAGGAAAAGATAACAGATAAACACCAAACTATTAACAGTAGTTTGCTCTGGAGAGAGATATGAGAGTCAAGGGCAAAAATTTTTTTTCTACCACAAACAGGTATAACTTACATGATATAAAAATATGTAAAATATAAAATGCAACCTACTTGCCAATAGGTTGCTGGTTAGACTCCTATGGATAACTGCTACCTAAGGTATAAGATGTCAGGAGGCAGGACCACAAGCCACCGCTTCCCCATTTCTAAATCCTGATTCTAACTCCAACCAACAGCCCGAAAATAAAAGATGTTATTGCCAGCTGCTGCCCCCCACATGCTCGGCAACCCCACAACATGCTAAAATATTGAGAACATCTGTTGGGGGGGGCGGGAGCATCAATTACTATTTTGAAGGGGAAGAAAAGGAACAGGAAATAAATTTGGCGGCCAGTGTATTTTTATTCACACATCTTGACTGCCAAGGTAGGATCTCGTGCTGCTTTAATAATCATCTTTCTGTGGTGGAAGATGGGTCTAAGGTGCTATTCCCTCAACCTTGAAAACCCCTCCTCTTCCTAGACACCTTTCTAGCCAACACCAGTCCATAGCATCCTCTACCTGCCCCCACTGAGAGAAAAGCCTCTGGCCGCTAGGACGCTACCATTCTGGTGACCAACCTTGTGAATTAACGTGTGCACCACCTGAGGCTCTGAAACTTTAGGAACCTCTACTTTGGACTTCACTAGTCTCCACCACTTCTCGGCACAACTCCATCCCACTGTCTACAACACAAAATCCCAACTCCTTAGCCCAACCTCAGGGCCTCTACCAGACTTGCCCACACTCTTTTTCAGCCCATCCCTTCTCCTCTGCCTGATTCCTGTTTCTGGGGACAAATCTGCACAGCCAAGTCCCTGCCCTCCAACTCTGCTTTTGGCTTTCTGTTTCTTCCTTTTGCGGTGGCTGTATCCCTTTTATGTGCCACCTCTGTGCTGTTGTCAGCATTGCCTACCTTGAGTGCACCCTGGTCCCTGACCCATGCATAATGATCTTGGCCCTCTCTAGTCCACAACCCTCCTCCTGTGCTCTGCAAATAACCCTACTCTCAGGAGTTACCCTCTGAATGAGGTGAGCTTCTCTCCTGAATCAGGTTTGCCAACTCCTGGAAGTTGGGGTCCACTTGTCAAGGCTCCTTCCCTTCTTTTGTTTTGGACATGGGAAGCTCTGAGTGGAGCAAAGATGGGGAATTGAGAAAAGAGGTGGGACTCTTCTCCCCAAAAGCTAAACTGGAGTTTTATTTAGTAGTGAAATCTTTATTGACAGCTTGCTAACTTCTCATGGCAGCATTTTCTTATTTGCCTTTTTGTTCATTTTTCTAGCTAAAAAAGGGGAAATTTTGTTAAAAATGATATCCAAAACTTTCAGCTCTGATAAGATGAGTTTTCTCAAATGCCAATAATTCCACATGGCTCATCTAAAATTAGAGAGAGAGAGCGAGCGAGAAGTGACCAGGATTTTTAATAGATTGGCTTTCATAGTAGATGCAAGATAGTCAAAATCTATTTAAATGACTTGCTTAGGGAATTGGAGCAGCAGGCAATGCATCAGATGCCAGAAGTCCATTTAAATATTATACGAAGGGAAGGGAATTCATTTGGTCAAGCTGCTAAAGTGAACAGGCAGGGACAGAAATGCCCTGGAGAAGTGCTGGGTGTTTCATCTTGAATCCATTTGTAAAATAAACACATTTATTTACCACGTTTAGTACTTCGACTGTTTCCTGGAATCGGTATTTGCACAAACGTCAGCTGGGATGGCCAAGTGGAATTAAAAAGTGACCAAGACTACAAAATTAATTTGGCACTCCTCAATTCTCTTGTTTAGAAACACAAAACAAAACCCTAATCACACTGGAAGTTTGTACAGAATTTCAGCCTGCAGCTTGGAAAGTGTCACAGTGCACTGACTGGCAAACAGCAGCCCTTAGTGCCTCCGGCCCCAATGTGCTCGCAATGATGGTTCAGGATGCAGCTGTTTATGAGCTTAAAATGCAAACATACTAACTCCTTTCTTGTGCAGGAAGAACTTGCATTCCCACTGACACCTACTGCTGTCTTACAGATGGGCCTAGCACTGAGATTTCAAACCTTCTACAGGAAACACACAGACACACACGCCCTGCTCAGGCCCCACGTTACCCAGACACTTTTAAAATTGCTTTTCCAGTAGGATCCCAGGAAAAGGTTCTATTTAACTACCACCCGCACATGACCAGGATATGACTGGCTTGACAACCTACGGCGTCTCCAGTCCTGCAGAGGTCCTTGAGCTAACTCGGCCCCCTGCCTGGTTAATGACCCCTTACGGGCTTTGGGTCGGGTGTTTGGTAACCTGAGTTTCCCATGGGCAGCAGAGGCAGGAAGAGGTCACCATATCAGACATAACATCCCACAAGAGGAGGTGTGGCACAATGGACCTACTGTGCTGACAATGGGCGCTGGCTGCTGAGGGTGTTGTTTAATGCTGAGGGTGTTGTTTAGTGGCTCTGCAACTCATCAGCTGGTTTCATTATTGAACACCTCCCCCCCCTCCTTCCGCAGGCAGGCCTGGCTCTTCCCCGATCGGACTCTCAAAGGTTACAGAAGCCCCTTCCGCCTTCGCAAACTTTTTCAACAACAGCCTGCCCTGTTCTCCCCATATTGTCAACAGTTCATAGCTGAAGCCTCAGTGGAATATCCCATCCAATTTCCCATAAAATGGGACATGAAAATAAACACACACATTGTATGTTGGTTTACATTTCCTGCACAGACCCAGCAGGGGTGACAGGAAAGACATTAAGGAAACTATTTCTAAAGCAATGGGCTACATTTTAGCAAGAATACTCTCACTGACCCTAAAAAGAACGCCATTCAGATGGCTAAAATCCCATATAATTCTTCGAAAACATTCTTGAACATTCCCATTTTAATTTCCCAAATCAATATGGCTTGCGAGTGCCCCATGCTCAATGACAACAATTCATATTGATGGGGAGGGAGGTATGGACATTTTTCTCCTGAATGGAAAATTTGGTTATTTTTAAGGACATTATTCCAAGAGAGAAAAAGGTCTTAAGTCCACCTCACCTGACAGAGTTTTGTTTTGTTCCTAAAAGGCTGGTTTTTCTTGACATCTCTGCCCTCGTTATAAAAGCATATCACAGTTGTCACCTTTATGTTTTCAGTCATGCAGTTTCAAGCCCCCAAAGAGAACATTGTCATTTATTTTTCTTGTGAAAAAAAGTATTTGTGTGCACCCCCCAAGCCAAAACTCCACAAGAATGCTCCCATCACACCTTGGAGGACCCACAAGTCACAGTCGGTGAGATGTCTGAACTAAAGAACAGAACAGGCATTTTTATTTCTTTCAAGTAAATTTACGAACTAGATAATAATCATTTGCCATTAACACATTAAAAGTGTGTGTAAGTGGTGCTAGGAAAGGCCTAGAAAACAGTGTGTTCTCCTGCAGGTAAACGGCCCCTCCTGCAGTCTTGCTCACACCAGTAACCCGTTCAGGAAACCCTTCCCTCGTGGATCCTGGATCAGGCAAATATCTGTCTGGGCACCTTGCCAAGGAAGGACACACGTAATGCAGGCCACCTTGATACAATGCATCTTCCTCCACAGTGGAGCCATTTTCCCCAACCTAAAAGCCTGCAAAACAACCAGGAGGCTTTGCAGGCAGCAAGCATCATTGCATCCTCCTTTGGTGGGGACACTATGTTAGTCCTGGACCTCCAGTCAGCAGGAGAAACTGGATAGTCCTCCCAGGAAACCCCTCCACCCCCTGCCCTGCACTAGCCTGCCTTTGCTGCCCTGAGCCCCACTTTCTTTCACTCCCCAGCATACCCCTGGGATGAGAGAAAGGTGAAGAACTGTGCAGGGCCTGGATCTGGTACTCCCTCCAGTTTTACCTACTTCCACTTCTCTCTCTCTGAGCACCTCCATGTCACTGAGGGGCCACATGAGCTTAGAACTGTTACCTTTGTGGGTCGGCAAAGATGGGCATCTTAGATCAACTTGACTCCAGCCTGAAAGAGAAATGCCCTCTTTGTTAGCTCTGGCTCAAGGACCCGCACTTTTTGTCATCTCAAAAGGCAAAATTTGAGGGACTTAACTCAGAGTGTGGGATTAGAGGACTAAGGGGATCACTAGACTGCATGTGGGCCAGGCCTTCAGCCAGAAGGGCTAATGGAGCCTTTACTAACCTGCTCCTGTGTAGCAGGTCTCAGCATGAACAGGAGTTTCACGCCAGGACATGGAGCCGCAGGCCTACAGAAATCAATAGGATGCATTTGCCAAGGTGCTCACTCTCCACATCTCCCCTGAGTCCAAGCTAAGATTTGATATTTGGGATCCTGCTTAAATAGCTTCCCAACTCATCCCAGCTAACCTAATGAGCGAAGAAAAACCCAGAAACAGACAAGTGGAAATTTAGAACATAAGCTGGACTAATCCACACTCAAATGACAAGTCCCCAAATGACTATGAGTTGACCATATGCACATCCAGACATTTTCATAAAACAAGAAGAGTTCAAACTGACTAAAATCTTTTGCCCTTCCTACACTTGCACTGCTGCCAATAGCTAGTTTCTTTATAGGGTGAATGAATTTAATGTTATAGATATAACATGATCCACACTCTAAAGCTGTTAAGATTCATTGTCAGACAAACCAATCTTTCTCTGATAAGAAACTCAGGAGGATAATTGGTCCAAAGGTCATGCAACTTCCCACCCCTCATGCAGACAAAAATGAAATCCCACTTCTGGGGGCCATGAGATGGAGGCTGAAGTTGGGAATTCCAAGCAGAAGCTTCCTAGTTCAATTTAGCATTAATACAAATGTTGTATTCGACACTATAAAGTAATAATAATCTTTCCATTAACTAACTTTGCCTCAAAAATTCCTGAGTGAAATAAATGCCCCAGGAAAATCACCATCTTTAGTCCACAGCCCCAAGATTTGCCCAGCACACCACCTGCAAAACAACCAGCAGGCCTTGCAGGTAATATCATTGCATCTCATCTCACGTACCCTGGCTTGAGAAGAAAAGCTACAAAGGAAACAAAGCTGAATTCTAAATCTTGAAAAGAGCAGTGAAAACAATGCTTACCTAAGTGGAGGGAGACCTAAAAGGGATATTGATTATAGTTTTTCCAAAACCATTTTCCACAGCCTCTGTTAGAAAATGGTTAAAGTATTACATTGACTTATCATGAGGTTGCACACTGAACTATGTTCATTTGGCATGTGAAAAGGTATCCCCCCTAGGGATCCTCAGAACTTGGCTTAGGAACAGACTCTGAGAACACTGTGAGAACTTCATACATTTAAGCTGAACTCCTTGATCCCTTAACACACCTAAATTCTGACTGAGTCACTGAAGGTGTCAGAGCAAGGTGTAGAATCCTTGGAAGACTATCATCAATTTAGCATTTCCAGTTCATGTGGAGATGTTAATTCCACTTACCAAAGAGTAGCACAGAAAAGCACTCATTATGAAAAACAGAAACCCCAAATGAATAATATTATGGGTTGGGTTCAGCTGGGTTTCTCAGAATTTATTACCTGAGAAAGCTCAACTCAGTCCTCCTCCCCCTTGATGGTAGCTAGTGGGGAGCAGCATCTGGGAGCAAATCACCAGGGTCATAGGGGCGTCTTCACTGGGTAAGAGCTGTGCAAACCCACCAACATGAAGGAAGGAAGAATAATCATTTGGGGAAGTAGCTTAAGGAAATTGCATGTGTAAAGACAAGACCATTTTAGATTTTTATATTATTCTTAGGTAAATAGGTATGCAATGAGATAAGACCAGGAGGAAGAGTTTGAGAGATAGGGAAGAAAGAGGAAGGAAAGATAAGGGAGGAGGTGGAGTAGGGAGTGGTAGGAAGGATGCAAAGCCCAGAAGACAGAGAACAGAAAGTGCAGGAAGAGGCCAGATGGTGGGAACGGAGAAACGCACCCACCAAAATCTTTACTTGGGAGGCATACTTACGCCATTCAGAGGAATAACTTCAATTTGCTTTGGTTTCTTTTTTTACTATTTCAGAACATCTCACTTTCAATTCACGTAACAAATGTGGCTATGGCTTTAAAAGTTAATCAGTTTTGGGGGGAAAATTAGTATAAGCCTGAAACTTCAGAAGATGGACCTTAAATTTAATTTTCACTACAATCCACCTTCTAGAAACAAAACAGTAACTATATTTTCGTGGCCACATAATCTGTCATGATTTCATTTGTGGGAATAGTCTACAAAGCATGATTGTCCCTAAGGAAGTTATAGTTAACAGATGTACTTATTAGAGTTAAGAACATCATTTTCTCTATTTTACCCCAAAATCAGACATTGATGTATATCAAACTCTTTCTTCCTCCCAACCCTCACACACACACACACACACACACACAAGTATATACACCCTCCACCTCACCCTCTCTAACTTTATATATTCATGTTGACAGAGAATCCAAAAATCTCTTCTACCCATGCTCCACCATCTTTTTTCCTTATAATCTTAGAGCTGTGTGTGCACTGTATCAATTCACTTCTCATTTGTCAGTCAGGTCAAGAACAGGGCCAATACATAAGTTTAATTTAAAGAGTTTCTGGGTTGCCAGAATTTTAGGATTCAAATGAAAGTTACATTTGACTTAGAGGGTTTTTCTCCCCCTTTAACTTCCTGGTGAAGGTACAACGAAATGGCCAAATGATGGGTAGGCCATGGGGAACAGGTGCAAAGGGCTAGAAAATCCATTGCTCTTGAATAATTGAAAGCAAACCAGAGATTCTTTTGCTCTATGAACTCTTTACAGTTTGAGTAGTTTCCCTGAAAAGGTCTGGACACTGGTCAGAGAATCCCAAATTACAAGTGGAGGAATTCCCATCTGTATAAGTGATAAAACACCAAAAATCATGAAAATCCACCTGCCAGTCTTGCTGTCATTCACTCAAGCCCAGCATATGCACGTGCTTGGATGCAGAAAATAAAAATGGCCCTGTAGTCCCTTGAAAAACTTTCCTTAATCTTGATGTTACTTTAAAGACATCATAAATCACACAACCTGCCAATCTTGCCATGTTTTATAAACTGTGGGGAGAGGTAGAGCCTTTCTGGCCCAACAATCTCCCGGTAACAAATGCCAGTTCTAAGGCTGCGGTATTTCCTCAATACCACTCGACCTCTTAAACAAGACTCTACAAATATATTAACTGTCATATTCTCAATTACAATGGGAAACGATATCCTCTTATGACTAGCTCGGTGGAGCCAAGAGCAGCCACTGTCTGGAGGCTGAAAAAGCACCCAGATGTGGTGCACAAGGCTTTCCTGCCAGCCAACTGCCACCCCTAACATGTTATGGGTTCCCTATTTCCTGCAAGATCCCCCAAGGTCACACCCCACTGGCTCACCAGGCTCCTGCTCAATTCCAGCCTGCCTCTGCAACTCCTTACCATCCGAATGGATGCCAAAAGTAAGCCCTGCAGGGGGACACTCAACCTAGCCTCCAGGATCAATCGAAAAGGCTGAACCCAGGCAAGCCCAGGGCCTGGCTTGCCTTCAGGAAATTCCGGGCTGTCTGCAGCAGCTGTGGTTCGAGTAGTACAACAAATTCACTTACTGAATGACAACAGCTTTATTGGCAAGCCAATTCAATTAAAGCCCCTGCATCCAACAAAGTCTCCGGCAGCCCTCTCTGCATAAAGAACATGGACTCATGCCTACATTTCCCTGAGTGCCCTCAGCCCTAGCTGTCCCTCTACATGAGAGGGAGAGGGATGAATGAATTAGACGCGGATGATGGTAATTAATGGCTGGCTGTCAGAGAGTCATTTTGGAGGCTCAGCCGTTGAAGGATCCATATTAAAGACCGAATCCCAGCACAAAGTGACCAGAACTCTTTCTAAATGGTAGGCGTGTCCCGGGCACCTGGGGCAAGAAGGGAGGTGGAGAGCTGGGGAAGGCGAAAGAGGGTTGCAGGGGAAATAGAGACGTGAAACATCAGGCTGCTTGCATTGATCGATGTTTTTTACACTATTGATATATAAATAATATGTTCATTTTTCATTTTTACAAAATATGTCCTTGAGGCTACCACCCTGGCAAACTTACTTCAGAGCTCTGACATGAGCTTATTAGGGAGAAAGGGAGGGCTGACTGTAGAACTATAAACAAAACACATTTTCTTATAAAATATACATAGGAGATCATTTTGCCTTCAGTAACAAATATCAAATCAAGAGTTGTTTGGAACCCTCACACAATCTTACCAGCTAGTCATTGGGCACTTGGAGAGAAGAGGGGAATGGAGGAAGAATATCAGAGCAGGCAATGAAGGGAAAGAAAATGGTTAACAAATCAGCTCCAACTGGCTCATTAACATGGAGATGGGCAGCTCGCCCTTTGCCTGTCGCCAAAGCCAATGGAGCCAAGTTCAGGTTAACTACCTAGCAGGAGATAACTTGGGTAGATTGGGCTTAATTATTCCTGATATAACAGGTTACCATATGCACTGTTTGAAACATAAACATAAGCCAGGTATTGAAGGGCCAAAATGATCCCTGTCCAACAATTCAAGTAGGCAAAAAGCCAGGCTCCTACCTTGTTCCATCTGTCTAAGTCCTAGTCATAGAGGTCACAGGGCCTGAGCTGTCACCCATGAAATGTGGGAAAGCTGTGCCTGTAGTAGAATGACTGTCTTTCTCACTCTCATAAAGAAGAGAAATTTTCAGGTGGGAAATTCCATTTAGGAAATCTTGTTACTTTGCTCATGGCAATCCTCCAAAATGTTTGTCTAGAAACTGACTTCCAAATTTCAAGTTCAGAGAAAATGCCATCTCCTCCAGAAAGCCTTCCTGGATTTTCTCAATAAAAAATAAATTATTCCCTCTGCTATACTGCAGAACTCTACGTGTGCCTCTATCCTGGGCTTTAATTCATTCCCCTTTATGCTATACACAACTGTCTCCTTGTTTCTCTTTTCCCCAATAGACAAGGGCTTCCTAAGGGTTGGAGTCTGGGCTTTATATATAATTGGCGCTCAATAAATCCAAGTGGAATTGAATAGCACTTAGGAAATGGATAAAATTTGGCAAAACCTCAGTCTTAAAGAATCATGTAGGGCCTTGTTATGACCCTATAGTCATCAAGATGTCACTACTGTTTTCCTCACTGTAGCAACCAAATTTGTTGACCATTTTAATTAGAATAGAGGCCAGATGCCTGGCCAGCTCTGCTAGAATCAGAAGAGCAGGCAAGCTGGTGGAGTTTTTCCAGCTGGGGGCTCATGAGGCTGGTTTCGTGTGATTGGGTCACCTTCTCTTGCATACTTTCTTTGCTCTTGCTTGACTCCCCTTTCTCCCACCACCACCCTATCCTGAGGGCAGCTGTCCCTTTTATCAGCAAAAGCCCTTTCCTGACAACACATCTGTCCAGCTCAATGTTTCACCCTGTCCAGTGATTTGACTGCCCAGGCATTTGCATCCTTGATCACTGCAGGAGCATGAGACATTTGTGTCCAAGAAGAGCCAGCAAAGGCAAAATATCTCCTTTCAGAAGTCTACTATCCACTAAGTAATGAAATCTAATATTTAAAGGGCATGACACCTCATTCATACTAGATTTCATTAATCAATGTTTTCATGGAAAGGATAAATCCTTTATGCATGCCTTTTTCCTGATTTTTTCCCCATTTAAAAAATGCAATGCTTATTTTTCTTCCCTGCTGTTAACTCACAAAGACCCACTAAAGTGAACCCTCATTCCTTCCCTCCTAAAACTTACCCTTTCACATTCATACTGAGAGAATGAAGTTCAGTCAAGAAAACAGGTAGCAAGACAAGAAAGCGTTTGACTTAGTCTTAAGCATGTTTCATTAAATAAAAGTTGCATAATTCTGAACAAAATAGAGAATGTCACTATAAGTACAAGGCCCGCATTAAGCAGGGGATCACAGCCTTCATTTGGACACTCTCTAAGGGCAATATTACTGACATTGAACATGACAGGAACAGCATTGCTATTACAACCACAAAACCCACACCTTTAGGTGAAGTTCAGACATTCAGGATATCACTAATAGCTGAAGGATTTCAGCGAAAGAATATGCTGATATTTTTCAACCTTGCACATAGTCTCTTATGTATCTACATGTGGTATTAGAATGTAATCAAAGCAATGAAGACCAGCACCAAAGTACATAATCATGTAGCTAAGGAAAGAAGAGTCCTAACAACACCCCAAGACCTCTGAATGAATCAGTGGTACTTTTAAGGCATCTAAATACCTAGGATTGTGTTAATACCTTAAGGCTGTGTTCCCCTCAATTTATGGAATACTAAAGACCCAATACCTTGTTAAGTAATACCCCAGGTTTCCACTGTTATTGTTATATAATGTCCCCCTTTCCCCATTATCTTCAAGTGTATATCCCACTGTTGAGTAAATATCTTGGTTCCTGAATGGGATATTTTTTTTAATGTAGCAGATAACACAAAATGAAAAGACAATATGCACAAAGATACCCATCACAATACACTTTGTAACAATGGAAAATGAAGCGCAATAAAAATGATAACAATAGGTAAATGGTTGAGTAAATGATGATACACTACTATGGACCATCATGCAGCCATTAAGAGGATGAAGACCATATAGCAACATTGAAAAATGCAAGTGACACTTGCTAAGTGGGAAAGGGACTGGAAGTCGTATTGTACTGTGGTTACAACTAGCTAAAAGCATACTTATAAAAAGAAGACTGGGAAGCCCTGGTTGTTGTGGCCCAATGGGCCTGCAAACAAAAGTCACCAGTTTGATTCCAAGCCAGGGCACATGTCTGGGTGGCTGGCTAGGTCTCCAGCCAGGTCCCCTCCTGGAGTCATGTGAGAAGCAACCATACATGGATGTATCTCTCCCTCTCTCTCTCCCTTCCTTCCCCTCTATCTAAAAATAATAAAATCTATTTTTTAAATAATAAATAAATAAAAAGAAGACTGGAAAGAGGAAAACAAAGATAATAATTGTTAGAGATTATGAGTGATTATTTTCCCTTATCTTTACTGCTCAAACTATCAGTAATGCTATGGCTTTTACAATTTTTGAAAAAATAGAAAAGCCAGCAACTTTTAAAGAACTATTATTAAATAGCTATAATTTTGAAATAAAGAGCAGCAATACACAAAACATTCTAACAATATTAAACCCAACTTAAGATGTTCCACATAGAAGCAACAACCCCAGCGTCACCCACACCACTGTCTCCATTGCTAACGCGCATCTCAGAGAACTTTTCCTTCTGCAGACTTTTCCACTGACTTAGATTTACAGGTCTCTTTCTAGATATTTTCATTTCACCTGAACAGTTTATTTCAGTATAATCACTGGATGGGGAAAAGAACCAGCAGCTGAAACTGAGGGCTGGAATGTCAAAAGTCTGCTTCACCATAGAGGCCGGTGTCCAGCTGGCTGGCTATTGGGTTGTTGGCTGCAATGAAGTTGCTCACGGGTGGACACTGGAATAGCCACACAGGAGAAATAAAGGGCTGGGAATAATGAGCCTAGCAATTTAAAATAAACTCGAGTCTCCTTGGCTCTGTTAAATAAGATCCCAGGATACTGAAACAACTTGTAGCCTTGGCCTCTGATCCACTGTGCATGATCTTTGAAGAATAAAGAGGAATGAGAATAAATGCATCAGAACATTGGCAGGGGCCAGTTTATTTCCTTGTCCTTAGGGGTACCTCTCATTGTTCTCATGGATCATGGCCATTTCTTGACCACAATCATCTCCCAAACGACTGCCTTCTGCACCCCACACAAAAGAGTATACCTAAAATTTATCTCATGGGCAGCTGGTAATAACCTACAGGCATTAACTAAACAGTAAATACATTTCTAAATTATACATGAAGATTTTGGGTCACTCACTTGGCTACACTCTGTACTTTATATTAAATTGTATACAATTTCCCTATCACCTTTTCTGTAGTCTTGCGTGAGTAAAACCTATGCTCCCATGTAAGCTATAAGTGTTAATCTTTTTTTTTTTTTAAGATTTTATTTCATTATTTTCAGAAAGAGGGGAAGGGAGAGAGGCAGAGAGGGAGAGAGACATCCATGTATGGTTGCTTTTCACCTACCTCCAGCCACAGACCTGACTGGAGACCTGGTTTGCAACCTGGTTATGTGCCCTGGCTGGGGAATCGAACCTGCGACCTTTGGGTTCGTAGGCCGGCATCTTATCCACTGTGCCACCAGCCAGGGCTATAAGTGCTAATCATTTTTAAGGCCATGACCTCCCTTTCGGGCTTGGCTTCTTGCCATGACACTTTTGATGACTTTATCAACCCCAGCATACTCAAATATCCAAATTCAAACTCATAAGCATAAACTAACATTGGTCCATCAGTCTATTCTTAAGATTAGTTCTTTAAGATGTTACTGCTACTTTTATATGCAACCTGAGTACAAAAACAGTATCACATTGAGTTTGGAAGCCAGACCTTATAAAGTGCGAAATCTTTTAACACACCACAGGCGTACACAAAACAATTATAATAAGTGTTGCACATATTTTAAAATGCGACTCTTTTGCCAGCCTTTTTTTTTGTCATCTCAGCGCTTCTGGTCTCATTTCTTTGGTCAATTGTGTTTCTTCCATGGTCTTCCCAGGGAAATGGGAGGAAGAATTCAGCTTTCCCTTCAGTGAGAAGCTCTACACAGCACCTCAATTAAGAGGGTGAGGCAGAGGACAGCAAGAAGAGGCATCCCCCCATAAAGGTGATGTATAAGAGACAAGACAGTTCTCACACTTTTGCTTGGCATGTGCAGAGTTTAAGAATTTACATCAGGCCCGGCTGGTAGCACAGTGGTTAAGGCGCCGGCCTGCGAACCCAAAGGTCTCAGGTTCGATTCCCCAGCCAGGGCACATAACCAGGTTGCAAATCAGGTCTCCAGTCAGGTCTGTGGCTGGAGGCAGGTGAAAAGCAACCATACATTGATGTTTCTCTCCCTCTCTGCCTCTCTCCCTTCCCCTCTTTCTAAAAATAATGAAATAAAAAAATCTTAAAAAAAAAAAAAAAAAAAGAATTTACATCAGTTTATGACAAGCACATACCATGTCTTCTCACACCATATACTGGCCTGTACCACCTGCTCAGTAACTTCCCTTTTGGACTCTTGGATTTCTGCAAATTATTTACCTGAAACAACCTCTTAAATCTACAGTTAAATTTGGTACCACTGGCTCCCTTCAGAAACCTCAGCCTGCTCAGGGTCAAGGCAATGAGTTACCGGGTTATTGCTGAAAGCAGGAATTGAGTTGAAAAGAAACATGAGGACTCTTTAGTGGTGGCCACCAAATCACCTGAACATCCTGTGACCCAGCCCCAGAGACTCTGGTGCACTGGGACTGGAAGCCACCAGGAACACACAAACACACACACACACACACACACCTTTGGTACTGGTGGTCAAGCATGCACTTAAAGAAACAATGAGGTAGTCCAACATTCTGTGAGGCTCAGGGAAGTTGCCCAAGACATAAAACCAGTTGCTGTAGAGTTAGGAGCAGTATTCAAATTCTACACTTGCCACATCCTGGGCTCAAGGCCCTAGAGGAAAAGCAATTCCAGCTGGAGGCCAGTCAGGAGCAGGGAGCACTGCCCTCCCCATTGGATGCGGACATGTGCTATTGAGATTGGAGCCAGGAGGAGGCGCTTGGTGAAATTGCTAAGGGGTCTTAATTTCACTTTTAATGATGCCTATGGCTAACCCTCCCCACAGAAGCCACAGCAACAAATCTCTTTTCTAAGCACCTGCACTTGATCTACCTGCTGGACAGAACTGGGCATTTAGGGTTGGTTTAGCAAAATTAGAAAACAGTGCCATCTTCACCAGTGCCAGCTCTGCACCCATGAGCAAGTCATTCAGCAACTCCTAGGCTTCTGTTTGCCCACCTGAAAAGTGAGCCTAATACCTCCCCTCCCTATTTTTCTGAATTATTGTGAGGATCAAACGAGATCATGGGGTGTTCTTGGAAAAGTAAAACCTCTGGAACCCTAAGGATCTAACTCTTTATGGATCTTGTGCGAAAATAAAATGAATGGACACTTCCAAGACAAGAGTTGGATGACACAGAGTTTCTCAAAATGGTAAGAACTGCTCCTATTTTCTAGAAAACCTGTGGCCATTCTACACAGTGTCAACACAGATCTGTGGCAAGTAGAACAGAAATAATGAAGCCTTTAGAAGGCACTTGGGAGGCATTCAAACTTGGACCCTGTGGCTCCCTTGACTTTGAATAGCCAAGGCCCACAGGCACAGGACTCAGGTTTATGTGGTTCACTTCGCCCTGGTCAGAGCCGGCAATCCTGCTGATTCCAGGCACCCCCCCTGGCTCTCATCTGCAGCTCTCTAAGCACGTGGTGCTGCAGGCACTTCCTGTGCCTCCTCTCCCAGCACCCGCAAATGCCTTCCATGCAGGATTCCAAATAATCAATTTTCTGCCTGCATTTGCATGTTTAAAATGAGGAAAATATTTTAGACCTCTGTGTTTGGTTTTCTTTTTATTCCAGATGGAATCTGTAAAAACCCAGAACTCCCTTCAGGAACCACTGAGGGGTAAAGGAAGGTAATAGGAGGGGCTTCTGTGAAGCTCCATGTCTGCCTAGTGGGGCTCCCACAGGACGTACACTTTGCTAATGCATGACGGAAAAAGGACATGAAAACAAGTCATCTCATCTAGTCCCCTGGTTCATCAGTGCAGAGATCACATTGGAGAAAGGCTAACTTCCTTCCGTAGCCACTTGCCTAGGCAGAAAAAAAGAGAGGAAATTCTGCTTCCAGTGGAAGGATTTCCTACTGGGGTCCTGCCACCCGTGGCAGCAGCTGGGAGTGGCTTCTCCTATCCTGACCCCACACCGGGCAGCTTTCAAAAGTGGCCACCTCCCATCTGACCCTGTCAGTGCCTCCCTGGGCCCTCTCCTGGGGCACCCAGTTCAAACCTGGGCTGGCATCCCCAAGGTTCCTCGCCTCCTCAGCCAGCTCATTCAGCCTCTAGTTTCTGGGCTGCACCACCTTCACAGGTTCAGCTCTACTCTAAGAACCCTTTCAAAGGACAGTTCTCAACAGAAACTTATTAATGAGTCTAGAGAAGAGGGAAGCAAGCCCACGTAAGGTACCCTGGTTGTCACACTTTGTTGTCCTTTCAGGGCCCAAGTTTGCTGATTCTCCTTAGCTCAGGATGTGTTCTCAGGTCTCCAAAGCTCTCCTCTCACAGGCTGTAGGGGGAAACATTCTCGTCTTTCTGGAAAATATCCAAAACTTATAGTTGACGGCCCTGACAAAGTTCAGATTGTTCTTCATGAGTTTCCACCATAAGGCCCCAAGACTGACTCCCCAGCTATCCAAATACATGATACTGAAACTATAAGAGATGACACTGGGTTGGACCTTAAACTATCGTTTAGCCATTACACATGGAGGGGGAGTGTTTGGATATGGAAAATTTCCAGAAACTTCTTCCTTTACTATAGGCTGTCCCTTCAGTCTACTCTCCCCTCATCTCACTACCCCAACCACAGGAGGAATAGAAAGGACAAGGTTAAGGGATGTGCAGACTATGCTTTATTCCATGGAGCAAATTGCATCTAACATTTGGTGAAATGTCTCCAGTGTTATGGGCACCACTAGCTTCCCTGGTACTTAAGCACCATCCCAAGGACTTGACACACAAAGAAGAGAATGGTGCAAGGATCCAGATTGAACAGGATAGTGGTCACCCTATAGAGTGCTATGTTCTCACATCCACTTATGTTAATAGGTGTCTTCTTTTTGTATGGGGTTCTTGAACCAGGAGTCCTTGGGGGAAGTGGCTGATTCCAGGTCTAAGGCTAAAAGTACAATGTGATTGTGGGATATCTTGATCCAGAAAGTAAGGAAGTACTCAAAGATTAGTAGGCACATGATGAAAGGATAAAGGTTCTGAGAGTGTGGAGAGAGAAAGGGAAGGAGGAAGGGAAAGGAAAGGAAAGAGAAAGAGATGGGAGGGAAAGTTTACAAGAACCTTTTAATGACAATAGAGGACATGTGAATGTGATACAGAATGCAGATTAGATAATATTGTTATCTAAGTTGCATTTATTGAGCATGCAATAATATTGCAGTTATAAAGCAACACGTCTTTGTTCCTAGGAGATATAGTCTGGAGTGTGAGTGTGTGCACAATTGTGCCTGCTGGGGAAGGTGGAGAAATAGAGATTGAGAAAGAGAGAAGTAAAGCAAATGTAGCGAAATGTTAATTAGTGAACCTCAGTAAGAGGTATACAAGTGTTTACTGTAGTATTCTTTCAACTTTTCCTGGGAAATTTTTCCCAAATACTTGGGGGTGGGAAAAGAGGTCTTATCCAGAGGCAAATTTACCGTGAAGTGAATGAAGCTTACGTGTCAGGGCCCCTCACTAGATAGACAGGGTCCTTCTAAGACCTTCATAAGCTAATGAAGGTCATCAATGTAAAGACAAGGTAAAATGAGTTACTACCCCAGAAAATTTGAAACATCCTGAAACCTTACAACCCACATAAGAAAGAACCCTGATAAAGGTTGTCCCAAATTTGACACCTAAACATCTATATGACATTACCAATAACAAGGGGCAAAGCTGACATTTTCTTAATTATTAATAATAAAAGAGAAATTTTCATCAAACATGTTAGAGAAAGACTAGATTATCTTTCTACTCTCTTCACAGAAAGTATTACAATGTTGTTATAGGAAGCAATAAACAAAGAATGTGGAAGCATAGAATATAAAAGAAAAGCGATCACAGAAGTATGTCAAGTAATTAATGAATAAAACATCACATTAGTTTTCTAGATTTTGTCGTGTTCGTAGAATTTGTCAGCATTTTAACAGTTGCATAATTTATCATTTATTTTCTCCTTCTACATATAAATGTATAGCCCCCTTTCTTCCAAATTTGTGTGCATTGTTTCCCAAAGATGTTGATCATACAAATAAATATGTATGCACACACACACACAAATACAAGCACACAAATTCATGTAGCCTTTTTTCAAAGCACCACCGTCTGTGCTTAGGGTTCCTTGGAATACATTTGGAAAACAGTGGCCTGGAACAAAGTGTCCTCTTTTTATCCACATCTATCTATCATGGTAATAGTGCTGCACTGTAGTATTTGACCTCCAGGAAGACATTATTTGAAGAGCTTATTTAAACCAAATAAACCATATTTTTTATTGATGACTACCTTATATTTACATACATGCTGCTTTATATAGCCCCATTCATGAACCCAGTTAAGCCCCAGATAGCACTGTGAGCGCCGGAAGGCAGGTAACAAGGATTTGTCCCAGGCCCCACCTTGCAAACATCCACCCCCAACCTCTCCAGCATCTGTTTGGCCACTTCAATGTCCCACATGAGTAAACTGAGGCAAGGACATGGGGGTAACTTTTCTTAGAACAATAACGTGTAGGATCTGGGCTTTCATTTGGGGGATAACTATTGAATGGATGATGGCATTTTAATAAGCTCCATTTCTGCAGTGTGCTTATTCTTTGACATCTGGTGCTTGGTGCTACCTGAAATCAGAGGTAAAGATGGGGGCTCTGGTAGGGGAGAGGAAGAAAGAAATCTAAGGGTTCACCCTTCTTCCCCCTCCCCAAAGTGGAAACAATTTGTCCTTGCCCATTGGAAAGGGATCTGTCTTTGACACCTGGCGTTGCAGATAAGGTGGCCCTAAACACTAAAGGACAAGTTTGGGGAGAAGGGCCATTTTTCTGGGTCCCTCCTCTGAACCACCCCACCATGAAGTAACTGGAGAGACAGTGCCCTATCATAGTGCTTGCTTTGCCCTGCACGCTCCTGCTGTGACAAGGAACTCCAGGAGCAGGAAGGGGGAACTTTCTGCTAAAAAACGTTCCAAAGCTAATGTTCTATACCGAAATCTAGTCACAACAACAACATGATAATAATGATGACAATGGTCATCAATTAAGCATTTTTTTCAGCCACACTAGGTGCTTTCTATGAGTTATCTCATTTGCTAAACAACAACAACAACAACAACAACAACAAATACTCCCTCAAACAGTGAGGGTGGAGAGCTCCACCAATTCATAGTGGTAAAGAGTACAGGGCATTGCCCTGCTTTGACTCACTTCACTAAATAGGTGGAGGAAGCTGACCCTATGGTTAGGAGTCATCCCCACTTTCCACCTCTGACCCCACCGTGGCCCCTCCACCCAACACTCAGAGGACTAGTGATGAGAAGGAAGGGGAAGGACGGAAGTGGAAAGTGGGGATGGTGAACACATGGACTAGGGCAATGTTAATCTTCAGATACTAAACACAACTGATAAGTAAAAAATAAAATAATTAGCCCTGGCTGGTGGCTCAGTGGATGGGGCGCCGGCCTGCGAACCCAAAGGTCGCAGGTTCGAGTCCCAGCCAGGGCACATGGCCAGGTTGCAGACCAGGTCTCCAGTCAGGTCTGTAGCTGGAGGCAGGTGAAACACAACCATACATTGATGTCTCTCTCCCTCTCTGCCTCTCTCCCTTCCCCTCTTTCTAGAAATGGTGAAGTAAAATCTTTAAAAAAAAATAAAATAAAAAATAAAATAATTATACAGGTGATACATTAATGTATTTCTATTTTAATAAGTAGGCAACATTGAAGTTTATGTAGTTAAAATAGAAATTTACTTTTTGTTTCTCTCCTATAATGACTATTAACAGCTCAGTCGGTATCCTTCCACATTTTCCACATATATGCATGTAAACAATATTGACCTAGATGGGTTCAGAAGTCCTTGCCTTCTGAATGTGGTAGGAAAAAAATATATATTGTGGTAGAAAAAATAAATGACTAGGAAACATTTCTTGAAAAGATAGAAAGGATCACCACCTATTCCTAATCATGGCTCCAAGGGACCTACCTCAGATCAAGTTCCCTGAAAACAAACTCTGAGATAGAGATTTGGGTTCAGAGAAAGTTGGGGAGCACTCTTGGGAACAATACCCACAAGTGAGTGAAAACGCAGAACTGGACAGGTCGGGGAGTTGAACAAAGGCTTTGGCCAATCCCATAAAAAGCGCTGGGGCTGGGATCTCTTTCTGAAGTGTCCCAGTTAAAGCAAGGAACCCAGGCTTTCCTGTTTCCAACTCAAGTAATAACTGGATGCAGGAGGCCCCGAGGAGAGGAAGCAAGATTGGGCAAGACAGCTTCCTCTTCCAGGGCTGGTCCAGGAAAATTACAATTTTGAATCATCAGCAGCCAATACTCTCTTGGTTGCAAAGGGGGCATCCTACCTCAGCATTTTCCACAAGACCTTCAGATATTCCAGCACATTCTCTTCTAAAAAGAATGAGTAAGTGGGAGAAAATATAACGTTGAGGAAACAGATAAGAGAATGTCACAGCCCATATGTTAATGCAGCTCCTGGATTCAAAATGCCAAGGCTCATAGCTACTATTCCCACAATTCCCAGGAATGATACATTATGTCACACCCTAGCCAATGACACACAACAGATCTCAACTATACTTACCCAATAAGAAATGATTAGGATGTCATCCCTCTTCTCCTTTGGCCCAGAACATTGAATTCCACTGGACAAATTTCATATATGTTTGGAAAATTTATTTTAAAAACCTCTTTTTATATGAATCATAATAAAAGAACCTCTAGGAGGGGGATAGAACAATACAGAGCTTTCTTGGAAATCTCACTGCTGTACCAGGAGCAAACATCCCCAGGGCACACACCCCTAGTCCTGTTCTACCTGAACAGCCTTCTGCCTACATAGACCCAGGGCTCCTGGTGATCCCACTCACCTGGTCCTGTTTTCTTTCCTTCTAGGCTCAGCAAAGATGCTCAGTCCTCCTAAAAAGCAAGCACAGCTCTAGCATACAGCTGGGGCCCCAGGTATATGAACAGTGTTTTCAGTCCAATGTTGGTATTTTTATTCAGTTCAACATAGTCTTTTTAGGTGTTGCTGTGTCAGGACTTGTCATACTGATTGAATTTTCCTGCAAACAATCCTAAGGAATAACAACTGACCCTTTCTAAACCAGACATAGACCAGCATGTTTTCCTATGAAATCTTCAAAATTCCTTCAAGTGGGATTTCAATCGAGCAAGAAGTTTCCAGAATTGGCTTAACTAGTCTCAACACAATTCATGGCAAAGACAGCCAACAGATGTACCTCTGGGTCTTAGCTCCTGTCTATAAAATGGGAAACTGCCTGCCAGCACTGAACAGGTCAGAGAACAGGTATCATCCCTCTCAGTGCTTAAGAAGACAGACTTTGTGAACAGAAACGGAACTAACTGATCAATCTTATAGCACGATCGTGTCCTTCGGTTTTGAGACATAAAAAGAAATTTCTATTGTGATGGCTCAGCTACCACTAAACAAATCATTATTTAATTCAGCCATTAAACTTTCCCCTCCAAGTTTATATAAATACAAATCTTCTTTTAAAGTTCTATGAAGATAATCAGGGAAGAGTCAATATGTGCAAATTAGCCTTAAACATTTTTTTCTCCACCTTTTTACAAAGGTTGGCAGAGCACTGGACCAACTGTCCTCTTACCAGTGCCTTATGGGGCAGTACTACAGAAAAATAAGTACCAAGTGTCCCTGACACCCCTGCACTGATCTCTCATGAGGAATCTGACCTTCAAAGGGGACATAGAGGACCGGCTGAGGACTCTACAGTACTCAGAGAGCACCCACCTGGGCCACACATTGTTCAAAGCTCTTTACATTATTAAGTCTTTAATCCTCACAATAACCCCAATTTACCATTGTTATCCCCCATTTACAGATGAGAAAGCTGAGGCCTGAGAAGTTAAGTGACCTGGTAGTCAATGTCAATTACACAGGTAATTGACTAAGGATTCTATTAATCCCAATGCTATCCTGCCTCCGCAATGGAGTTGTCTTCTAAGGAGTGCTTGTGCTTTCAATCCTTTAGTTGTCTCTATTTTCCAAACTTCCTTTAATAAAGGCAGAGCCAGGGCCACCCATGGTATGAAGACACCAGACCTACGTGACTTCATTGAGTTACAAAATTAATTATCAATTGGACACAAAATGGAACCTACTCCACATGCACAAATCCTTACAGTTCAACCAAGCAGACAAAACAGCACAGAGACTGAAGTCTATTCCCAAGCAGCAGACATTTGGACCCACATGTTGAAAAAGTATGGGAGGCAATTGCTAAACTCAGCCCAATTGTAGCCCCAAGGTGTACTGCATCCTCCCTCTAATTCACCTCGGGTCGTACACTGAACCTGCTGCGCACCTCCTTCTAAGATCACTGACATGAGTCAATACACTTTGAATATAAAATAATAACAAGCCTTTTCATTATTCTTAATTAGTTCCAAATATTTCAAAGGCATCATCTCATTTAGTCCTCTTAGTAGCACTGTGAAGAAAGTTTTGTCATTCATTTTAAAGGTGGAAAAACTGAGTCCCATAGCTGTCTTGATGTTTGATCCCAAACTCCACAATACTCTTTCAATTGTGTTCTGGTTCAAGTTTCAGCAGTTGAAGATCAAGGTCCAATAGAAGACTGGGGAAAGCTGGACCTACACCATCCATTTGATGACTGTTCACGTCCAGCACCTCAACATATCAATGCAAATGCAAGAGAATATTCCTTTATAATACAATTGGCCCACTGAACAACACAGGTTTGAACGGCACAGGTCCACTTATACACAGATATTTTTCAATAAGTATATATAGTACTATAAATGTATTTTCTCTTCCTTATGATTTTCTTAACATTTTTCTCTAGCTTATTTTGTTATAAAAATGCAATATATAACACACTTGACATACAAAATATGTATTAACCAACTATTTACATTATAGGTAAGGCTATTAGTTATGAAGTTTTGGGGGAGTCAACAGTTACATGTAAATTTTCAACTACACAGGGGAGGGGTTTGGGCCTCCTAACCCCCATGTTATCCAAGGATCAACTCTTTAACCAGACTACATCCATGCCATGCACATTCCAACTGCTAAACAGATTTGATGAATCACAAAATGACATTGTTTTCCAACTTTTTAATCTGTTCTGCTTCACTCCCAGCCTGCTGGTTAAAACTTTAAGGGAGCCTAAGATGCCAGTGGTCAACTTGTGCAATTCAAGTACATCATGATCAGAAGACTGAACATCCTAGTATGGTGCCCTTGTTTGTGTTTATTTTCACTGAAACACCACTGGCCACCAAAATCTAAAGATTATTTATCTTATTAGGCCACTTACTCCTCTCAGCAACCCACAAGGTAAATACTATAATTATGTCCATATTACAGATAAGAGAACTGAAGCACAGAGAGGTCGAGCAACCTGCTAGTCAATGTCAGAGTGGAGATTCGGGATTCTGCTCTAACCTGTTGACTGGAATGCCCCTTAGAACTTCTTCCATAGTAGTTCTACTCTCAGATGCGATTTGAGGTTTTGGGAATAAGAATGTTTTGTTTTAAGTTTCACTATCTGTTTATCAATAGACTTTATCATATCACCATAGTTATATCTTTTTGGTTCATATCAGAAAAAGAAATCTTCCTGGACAATGTCTTGAACCTTTATCGGTTAACTTCTTAGTTATCAAGTAACATGTTAGCAGAAAATAAGATAAATGAAAACAAAATGTAGCCTCTAAAGAGACTTGGTAATGCCAGGAGGTGACAAAAGGGAGAAAGAATAGATAACAGAAGGAAAAGTTTCCCAAAAATAAATGTCAACTCTAGTCTCTGCCTCTATTCTTTACAGCATAGCACATACCTCTATTAATGAACTTACCAAACAGAAAAATATGGAATATATAAGGATGAATTAACTAATATCCTACACTCCTATATTCACCCTACATCTAGGCAGTCTTTGATTAAAGGGGTTGATTTATTTCTTTGTCTTTTCCAGAATGTTTGCTAAACTGGCATGATTCTACTATTCAGGGTCCAACCAACTACAAAGGCCTTTAGGGCAGAGTAGGACTCTTTTGAGGAAAGAATATCGTAAGACACCAGTTACAAGTTCTTGTGTATCCAGGACCACTGTCGCTTCAGACTGTCTGGCTACAAACATGGGAGTCCCTACAAACAGCCTCAGATTCAATAATTCACTAAAATGACTCACAGAAAAGACTCAGGAAAATGCTATACTGATGACTGCAATTTTAGTACAGTGAAATAATGCAAATTTATTTTAGCTGAGTGGAGATGCATCCAGCAGAGTCCAGGAAGGTTCTAGATGCAAAGCTTGTGGAGTCATGGCTCGTGTTAGACCCTCCTGGCAACAATTGTGACAACAGACCGAGCACTGCCTACTAGGGAAGCTCGCCCAAGCCTTCAGTGTCCACATTGTTTATTAGGGCCAGTCACAGACTGCCCACATTGCTGACTTTTAGTCTCCAACCCTCCCTAGAGCTTCAGCAATACCTCTAATCCCTAGTTCCCCTGGAGATTAGAACTAACACGGTGTGCTCCAAAGCCCCACCATAAATGACCCTGTCAGACTTTCTAGTGGCCAAAGCCCTAAGACAAAGAACGTCAATCAGGCAAGAGGTTCCAGGGACCTGGCTTACCACCCAGTAGCTAAGGGTAAAGGCTAGAGCTCTTTTTAGGTAAAGTTACTTCTTTACTACACAGCCATCTACACTATGGCAAGGTACCTTAACAAAGATAAAGGTAGAAAAGATTAGATTAGATAAACAAGATAAAATCTACAATTTCAATTTTAGAATCAAAACAAACTTGAAAAGAGCACATTGCCTAGTCCCTGGGTTCAGGTAGATAACACACAGCACCTATTTTACTAGTGAGGGCTAGAGAGGCTTACTGCCTTGCCCAAGGTTTCATGGTGGTGAAGGTAGAAATAGAGCCTCAAATCCTCTGACTTCTACTAAAGTCACTCTTTCCCTTCTACTATGAGGCCATATATCCTCTGCTCCAAACCCCATTTGCCCTACCTGACATTTTTGATAGCAGCCTGGGGCCAGGTAACACATCTCTCTCAATAAGCAACATGCTTAAAAGTGCCTTCCCTTCCCATGCCCCTTTGAAGGCTCTGGAATGAACCCAAAATGTCTCCTTCCCATCCAGACCTCCAGCAGCTGAGACCTGCAGGCTCATGCATGTCAAGGGCTCTGGGGATTCATGTCCACCCCAGAGCATCTGGGAAAGAGCCCTCTGCTGCAGAATCCCAGGTGTGGTCACAGAAGGGTATTCTTTGCTAAGACACGCACCATCCCTGCCCATAGCACCCATGCGGGGCCATGGCCACACCATGGAGAAGAAGAAAACTCAAGTCCTACTCTGCCCCAAATGCCTTTTCAGATCTCTGGGAGTTTTTTTTTTGTGTGTTTTTTTTTTTTTTTTTTTTTTTTTTTTTTTTTTTTTTTTTTTTTTATTCTTTGTAAAATGAAGGGCTTAGCTTATAATCTGTCCACGCTAACTGTAGTCCAATGACCAGGGACTTTACCAGCACATTCCTAGGGAGCTTTATGGACATACAGACTTCACAACCCCATCCCAGAGAACCATCGCACTCAACACTGCACTTTTAACAGGATCTCCAGGCCTAAAGATTAAGGTTTGAGATACATCAGCTTAGACAACCTCTAGGTCCTTCCCAAGATCTGAATTTTATGATTCTCCAAAGCTGGCTCCTGGCTCAATTTCCAGACCTCAGGGTTGAGATGCCTCTTGGAACTAAGGAGAGCCAAGCTTTTAATCAGGAGTGGTCAGAAAGAGGAGTCACAGAAGGCGTCTGTGAAACCCAAAGCCCTTGGCCAAGCAATGCTGGGACCGAGGAGCAGGAGGAGGGGGCCTGTTCATTTTTTCCATAGGCATGCTGTGTGTGCCAGCTGAGGTCTTTCATGTAAACCCTCCTGTACTCCGGCCTAAACAATGAGCATAATTATGGGCTCGCTTACCCCCTTCAGATGCAGGGCTCGAGGTCGGCCCTCCACAGGGTCCTGCAGGAGGTCTCATTTCTGAGTCAGGGGGGGCCTCTGGTTAACCAAAGGAGACCCGACTCTGAGGGGCAAAGTTGACATACCAGCATAATTACACGTAGGTTGACCATATTTACTGCAACTCCGTTGTTCTAGAATTTCAAACAAAGGCTGAACCCTAGGAAAACACACCACTAAAGAGAAGCAGATTGTCCTGAGTGATTTATTGAAGAACAAAAGCAAGAGGAAGAAAGAGGAGAGAATTATCAGAGGCTCACATATACTTCCTTTTCCCCTGCTTGGTCTGAGGAGAACACACAGTGACCACCACGTTTCACCCTCTCCAACGGAAAGGCCTCCAAACACTGACATTTCGCTTTCTCCAAGGCATGTTTTCCTGTGGCCACATCAGATCCCATAAACCCCTTTAGACTCATCAGAAGAAAGCAGGCTGGAGACCTGAAAGGGAAGCCTCTTCCCTCTTCCCTTCTGACTCGCTTTGCTCTCCCCACATAACCTTCCATGTGCCATCTACCTACACCTCACACAGACACATTTCTCACAAACAAGAATCAACCAAGGCTGAAATTTGGCTTTAAAGAAGCCAGAACAACAGGTCAGGCATGTTACTGGACTTTAACTTCAGGAGGTTACTGGTAGGAAGGCTTTGAATAGCTGCCAGAAATGTTTGGCCTCAGTTCTGTCCCATGTAAATAAATGATTGTTGATGGGAAGCAGTCACATTTCCAATGCACAGTTCAGAGCTTGCGGTGACCAGGCAGTGACAGGAGAGGGGCAGTTGGAAAATTGCACAACTAGGAAATAGCACCTCTTCCAAGGATTAAAACCTGGATACATGCAATGTAGGTGTCCCCAACAGATCAGAGATACTTACCTGTAGTTGCCACCTTGCTAGACTGTACACTTATTGAATTGGCATAAGTTAAAGCCCTAACTCCTGGTGTGACTGTTTTTGGAGATACAGCCTTTGGGGAGGTAATTAAGGTTAAATGAGGTCATAAGGGTGGGGCCTTGATCCAACAGAACTAGTATCCTTATAAAAAGAAGAGACACCAAACAGCTCTTTCCATCCCTGCATAGAGAAGAGGCATCTACAGAGAATGTGGTCATCTATAAGCTGGAAAGAGTGGCCTAACCTTGATGGCACCTTGCTCTTGGACTTCTAGCCTCCAGAACATAAAAAATAAATGACCGGTGTTTAAGCCATCTAGTTTATGATGTTTTGTTATGGGAGTCCTAAGGAACGAATACACTCCCCCACTCCTCCCCAAAACACACACACACACACACACACACACATACACTCACACATACACAATTACAACTCCTCCACTGGGAATGAGTTATCAAACACTTACTACATCTCTGGTAAAAGAAATAATAGATAGGCCTCTTGTGCTCAGAGTGCTTTAGAGACAAGACCAAGCACGAAAAACAAGTTGGAATAATACAAGAGGGGATGTGGCCAAAGCTCTGAACTGCTTCGTGGGTGAAGCAGAGCAGCAGACAGACTATTGTGAAAAAGAGTCAACAAGTAGGAAGCGTGGAGAGAATCATGTATTATAAAGGAGCTGGGTGGTTCTTGGATGTTTCTTTGTTTATTTTCTAAGTTATTTTTTAAACATATTTTGCTTAAAAAGTCCCAAACCTTGATCCTTCCCTATCAAGGAAAAGGAGTGGGTTTCCTTGCCAGAGTTCCAGGACAGGGCCTTGAAATCTCTCATTCCAAGTTTCATCAAGGCTTTGCTTGCCCTCCTCCTTGCCTGGGGTTCAGAAGGGGCGACATGCTCCCAGGCCAGGTGGTGCCACACAGATGAAGAAAGCTCAAAGGATTAGCTAAGTAACCTATGTACACATACTCACAAAATTGTGAAAGAACTTTTTGCAAAACTACAAATGTTACTGCTCAAACACCAGAAAAAGAACACAGAGTCAGGATAACACTCTGGTCCTACCAGACGTTCACAGAAGTAGAGACCTGTTGAATGGAAAATTCCAAGCTCGGCCACTTAGAAACTCTACAGGCTTAAACTCCCTCTCCAATCCTGCCCAATTCCTAGATACCACTTGAGATCTCCAAGCCTGAGTGAAGGACAGGGTCTGACCTCAGAATCCCTAAGATAGAAAGAATATAGACATCTACCCTAAAAGACACCTCCCCAAGTGGGATGGGGCACCTAGTATTGTTCTGGGCAGAAAAAAGAACAAAAAGTGAGAGTCTTCAAAATTTCACCCAAGATTTATCTTACAACTTCGACTTGGGCCAGACTTACTGAGCCCAGACAAAGAAGTGAAGCATGGAATAAAAGAAAAGCAATAGAACATGGCCTGGACATCTACCAAATTGTCTATAACAAGAACAACTCCTATTTTAAGGGTCTCTTCCAACCCCATTTTCATTCCCAGGTTCTAGCAGCCCATCTTCCTACCAGAAAAGTGAGCTCTTGACCAGAGCAGGACCAATCAGTGTCCCCATCCCTCCAACTGGTCCCTGGACTAAGAACATGGGACTGAGCACACCAATCAGGGCCCATCCCCCAAAAGAAGTACAATCACTTTCTGTCTGGTCACATGAACCAATAAACATCCCACACCTCCTTTCTTCTTAAGCTATTCCCAGTGGTAATTGTTATTTACAACCAGAGGACTCATGACTAACACAGGAAGCATGTGAACTCTCACCAGTTGCCTTCTGGTTTGTATCAGACCTCCTCCCTGCGGCTAAATACTAGAGGACACCCTCAGGGACAGGGAGCCTTGGCTCAAGGGCGATGAAAAGGATGGGGGGAAGGGATATTCCTACTAGTGGTGAGGTAACATGCTCCGAGGCATCATGGGGAAATGGTGGTGGGGAGGGTCCCCGTGTGCCACCAGCATGGTTGGTGCTCTGGCTCAGGAAGATTCCATGAACAGAGCCAATGAGACCAGATTCTCTCCATGAGTCGCTCCCAACTGGGAGCCGCCATATCTCTCCCAGCCACCTACTCACCCGAGAGCCGACAGGAGAAACCACAACCCACAACCCTTCAGCACCTCCATCAAGTGCTAAAAAAAGAGTTTGATGTAGCAGTGAAGAACATGAGGTTTGCATCAGGGAAATCTGCATTTTTATTCCACTCTTGACCAACGGTGAGACCTGGGTTAAATAACAGAACCGCTTGAACCTCTTTTTACTCATCTGTCCAATGGAGATAACGGGATCTAGCTCATGGGATTGTGGTGAGGGTTCAATGTGCCCCATCCCAGGCACAGTTGGAATTATCATCACCACGATTATGACCATTATTATTAGGAAATGCTCTGAAAACTGTACTCTGTGAAACAAGCCAGGATCTGACCTTATAAAATAATTTTTTTTTTTTTTAAATGCATCCTCACTGGGAAATAGCTAGCAGCTCCTTCCGACCTAGAGCAGCAAATCCCAGGCTTGGGTCTATTTCTTGCCTTTATATTCTTTCTCATTTATTTTTCGATTTATGAAAACGCATCCATCACTTTCTAAGGAAAGCCTCCAGACACATGAACAAAAATGATAAAAATGCACACCAAAAACAAATAAAACCATTCAGCATGGCTAACAAGTTAGGCATTTGGCCCCAGTGGGGTAGATAAATCCAGAACTGGGCTCGGCACTGGGACCCAAAGGTCAATAGGCTGGGACTTTGCTGAAGGAATAAAAGAAAGGAGATTTTGAAGCTTCAACTAACAGTTTACCTCAAATCTACCAAGACCCTAAGGGCAAATTTTGTAGAGGTACCATCTAATCGGTCTCCACAAAGCTAGGCCAAAAGCTATAAGACAGCTGCCCTCCCTGCTCGTTCACTTTGGGGGTATTTTCAGAGAAACAGCAGAGCAGAGCCTTAAATTTGAGCCACGTACCCTTTTTACCTGCAATTCCCATTTCAGTGAGGGAGGGGCCATCTTGGGGAAGAACACACAGGAGAATTGGGGCTCCCTAGGAAATATGTCCAAGTCACCCCTGTGTCCCTATCTTCTTAGTCCAGACACATTGCCATAAGGGGTCCTTCTCTGAAGTATTTGCTTGGGGCCCAACATTTTTAGCTCCCAATGTAGATAGTCATTTTTTTTGCACTAAGCTGGGAACATGTGAGGCAAATGTGAACATGGAAGCCCTATAAAAGCAAAGAGGGGTGCTCTGGTGTGAGGTGGAGATATGGCCCTCCTGGTAGAACACAGTGCCTTCATACAACCCAGGCAGGGGTCCTGATAAGTAGCAGTCTCCCCCAGAGTTATTAGACAGGCTCTACAAAGTGCCTTCCTGCCCAGTCAGGGAGTATTCAGGCAATGGGTTTCCTGGCCATAAGGGACTGACCAAGGGTCTAGTGTGAAAACTGTGCTCAATAGGACTGCCCAATACTAGACAGCATTTGGAAGAGCCGTGACATTTCTACAGGGGCACCTGGCTGTAAAGCATGGAAAGCCACCATTGGCAAGTGATAGTAGATGCAGCAGACAGTAGAGTGTGCGATGATGGATAACTAAGTCTGTGGGTAGACTCCCTCCTAATAACAAGTATTAATAACAGTCTTGTTAACAGGGACACTGTTGACAGTAACCATACTCACTGAGCATGACTTTCTGCCTGGCATTGTTAGAACCTTATACAAGTGATCTCGCTGAGTCTTCACAAAGACTATTGGGTCAATGTTATTGTCATTATTTTGCAGATGGGGAAAGTGAGGCTAGGGAGGCAACATAGCTGGTAAATAGCAGAGCTGGAGTTTGAACCCAGGAAGTTTGCTTATGGAATGTAAGATTTAATTCACCTGGTTCCACACCCTCCTGCTGAATCCCATGTTGCCATGAATGATGCTCCTATTCTCCGTGAGGCCTGCTCTGTGATCACAGAGAAAACTTTCTGTTCTTTCTGACTTTCCTGTGTGCCCTTCTAATAATCTCCCATTATCAAAGTAATGGTATTATGTTATAGTACCTTAAATTGGAAGCATCTGATACAGAGATACACAAGTTGTAAAAAAGTGGTTTCTGGGAACAACAGAGAATAGCAGATCTTCTAAAGGAGGTAAAATGGCCCTCTTCTGTCCTTTGGCGTATTAAAGGAAGAAAAACAAGCTAAGGCATTCAGCATTGACAGCCAGTGCTGGTAACCCCTTCAAAGTAACCTTGACTTACTAACTTCCTTCTTCCGGTCATCATAAAGGGCCTTCCCTGAACCCAGCTAAATCCCTGGTCTAACCGAGGAGTGAGAAAGCTATAGTTCACGGGCCAAATCCAGCCTGTCATCTGTTTCTGTAGGTAAAGGTTTATTGGAACGCAGGTAAACTCACTTGTTTATGTTTGTCTATGGCTATTTTTCTCCCAACAATTGCTGAATTGCATAATTGGGACAGAGGCTGTATGGCCCACAAGGCCTGAAAGACTTATACCTGGTCCTGTACATAAAAATCTTGTCAACCCCTGGTCTAGAGCAGGCAAAGAGGACACCCCATCACAGTTAGGAACTCCACTCAGCAGGATGGCTCCCCAAGAAACCCATGCTAATGACTGAAGCTATAGGCCATGAATATTAACAGCAATCAAGCAAATTGACAAATATGTAGTGAGCACCACTATGGTTCAGTTCCCAAGACTTCCATGGAGCTTCCCTGGAACTGATGTGGGTATTGGTATAAGGAGGGGGCTGGTAACAAGGTGGAGAGAGGGGCAAGCTGGTGGGATTCCTGGCTCCTCAGTCTACCAGAGCAATTCCTCTTTATCTTTTTACATGGTTTAGCTTTCACGTAAGACTCCATTTGAATAAAGAGTTCTGTTGCCTTTTTTAACAACAGAGTTGAACAAATACTTCTTCGGCTCCTGCTAGTGCCCAACATAAAGGTTAGTCCTAAGATGTGTGTCAGGGGTGGAGCCATGACCCCTGCCCTCCCGTAGCTTACGGGGGAATAAGAACACACAAGGGAGGCACAGTGCACAACATGGAAAACTAAGAGTCAAGCAGCACAGACTAGACATGCTTTTGAAGTTCAGTTTATAAAGAAAGTCAGACTTGAAACAAAACCTTAAAGGCTAGGAAGGGTTTTTAAGGAAAGAGGGGAGAAAGAAAAGACCCTGGGTGGGGGAGAAGTATGCGGGTACTGAGCCTGAGGGGTTCTGTAAGCCACCTTATAAGGTGCTGAAACTTTAGTAACCCCCTTCCTAGGCAAGGGAAGAGTTGCATTAGCCATTATGCAGGAGACAAGGAATCTAGGAAGGCAACCCTGTGAAAGGAAAACACTTCTAACCTACTCCAAGATGGCCCTAGGCAGATGTGCCACAGTGAGGAAAAGGCTGCCAGCCAGGCACAAGGGAAACCCTTTCCAACAGCCTCAAAGCAAGACCCTGTAAAGATTCTGTGGGCTGTTTTTCCAGAAAACAAATGGACTTGCCTGTTGATTCTGGGACCTTGAAAACGGGCAGCCGGCAAGATGAGCCACATGTATAGTCTCTATTTCATAACTCTAAGCCTCCAAAAAGCCTGTTCTTGAACCCAAATTTAGTGTCTTTCATGTTCATGCAAAAGGCCAGCTCCTTCCTTGGTGAAGAGGGAGAAAGGAAGGGAGAGGCTTTATTCCAGGATAGCCAGAGATTTTTCCTGGAGCAGCCCTTCCATGTGACCAAGTGAAATTGGGTCCCTCCCCAGCGCCTCGAGAGCCCATCTGTCCCCATGGAGCTTGGGTTAGGGCTCTAGGGAGAACCATGCATTTTCTAGATCCCTGTGGGCACAGCCCTGATGTACATTGTTTACTCTCACAAGCAAATTTGAAGTTAGAATGCACCCCAGTTCAGCCTCAAGGAGCAAGCAGGACAAGGAGACCCTCAGGGGTAACTGAGGTAGCTTCAGTGTACTTCCCATAGGATATGGTATGTTTCCTTGTTCTAAGTTTCCAGTTTGACAGATCCTGCCTGTTTCCTTCTTTTAAAAAACAGCTTTAAAATATGGCACAGCCCTGGCCGGTGGCACAGTGGATAGGCACCAGCCTGCGAACCCAAAGGTCACTGGTTTGATTCCCAGCCAGGGCACATAACCAGGGTGCAAGCCAGGTCTCCAGCCAGGTTCGTGGTTGAAGGCAGGTGAAAGGCAACCACACATTGATGTTTCTCCCCCTTTCTTCCTCCCTCCCTGCCCTTCTCTTTAAAAATAATGAATAAACTCTTTAAAAAATAAATAAAATAAAATATGGCACACATTTATGTTTTCTAGTTTGTGCAGATGATACTGAGGCAAATTAAGAGGGAATGTACTCACCAACAAAATCATTCTCATTTTCATGGTGCGGTGGCAGAAAGGAGCTGAGGCTCATACTGCCCTGTACTGTATGGTAGGGATCTCCTCTCCTCACAGGGAGGAGCCAGTGGCCCAAGGCCAGTCAGCCTAACCCTCCCAGTAGAGTCTGCTGGCATCATGCAGAAAGATGATGTCTTTCGTTCTCAGCTGATAACATGTGAGTTTGGGGCTGCCTGCCTCAGGGAAATATCCAAGAGAGAAAGAGAGAGAATTCTGACAATTTGGGGAGGCCCCTAGATCAAGCCATACCTGCATCCCATGTTCCCCTGCACTTTCCAGTTACATGAGCCAATTTCACTTTTTTTGTTTACTACTAGTTTGAGCTCAGTTTCTGTCACTTCCAACCCAGAATGGCCTGCCTGTGAACCCTGACCCAGGTTGTCCATCTAAAGTCAAGCCCTTTTGAAGAAACTGCAGCCATTGCTTTTGAATTCCAATCTCCTTACTCCATTTGACCACTGACTACCAGAGAATGCAAACTCTTGATCATTTGAGCACAGCAAGTACTTCATTGCTTAGTTCCTTTGCTGCTTATCTTTGCCAGTTCCTCTGGCCTGTCAGCCATGGGACCGGGCCAATCCTATCCCCAATCTTCCTGCCACCATCAACACTTCACTCTAGTCCATCTCCCTGCCCATCTTTGTTACCTCACCACAGAAAGAGAAGTAACACCCCATACAGAAAAGAATAATGCCACCAATGCCATGTGCCATATGAAAGGACACCATGTCCTGCTTTGATAATTGCCCTGCAACTGCTGCTGGGTAATGGTTTCCTACCCTGTTGGGACACTGGGTTTCTAATGTTTGCAGAGGAAAAGAAGGCAGGTCCTAGTGCCTGGAACATGGAATCAAATCCAAGCTTCCCTGCCTTTACCCTTCCCACACACACAAAGCAGAATCACTGCTATTGCTTGCTGAGACTCAGTTTCCTTATAGTTACACTGAGAACCATTTAGTATTAATGACCATGAAAGCTATGTCAAAGATGGATCATCCCAGACATGGCCTAGTCTTGACAAAGATAAACAGTACTATGGAAAGGAACTCTAGACTGGTCTTTGAGTAATAACAAATATAGAAACAGCAACAACATAATAGGTGGCACATAGGGAGCTTGCCTCATATTCCAGAAAGTGCTAAGCTCTTTGCATGCATTTTCTCATTTAATCTAATTCACAGTAGGCCTCTGCAGTAGGAACTAATTATTGTCTCCATTTTACAGATGCAGTTCCCAAGGCTTGGAAGAAGACAGGGCCTGTCCAAGATCACTCAGCTGGGTGGCCACAGAAGCTCAGAGTCAGAATCCAGCATCCTACTGCCCTCCAGGGATGTTAAAGAACCAACCAGTCACTCTGAATTTCCCTTCAACTATCTCCACAAGGTGGGCAGTTATGACTACCTTGCTTCCTACCAGAGTTCCTGAGTGAACCTATGGGACCACTTACAGAAATAAAAGCTCTTTCAAAATTTGGGTATGACTAATTTCTAGGCAATGCAGTCATAGGTGATATCACAAATGGCAACCTGTCCGTCTTACTCCCCTTACCTTCAGAAGATGCTAATACAGGCATTCCTTGGAGAGATTACTGGTTTGGTTCCAGACCATAGCAATAAATTGTCTCAAGACAGCATCACAATCTTTTTGCTGATAGAGGGTATTGTCTTAGTTTGTAAAAAAAAAAAAAAAAAAGTAGCCCCTTTGAAAACAAGGTATGCCTGCAACTGGAGTGGGAGATTCTAGAAAACAACTCTCACCTGGGAGCAAATGTTCACTCCAGAGCAGCTCTGTATTGAGTCTCTTGTTTCCAGCTGGCCAGCAGGCCATGGTGGGCGCCACCGGCTAGTTCTTCAGAGGCTCCCAGACACAGAGTTCTGAGTCTACTCCTCTTCCAACATTTACTGTCTGTGCCAGCTCCCAGCCTCATCTGTCATTAGAGACAATAATGGTACCTGTTCATAGGAGTTTGGTAAGGGGTAGTATTTTACCTCTTTAATATGATGAAATACTTCTGGTCAAGATGAAGGTGTAGGTGGACATATTTCACCTTCTCACACAACCATAGAAAGAATTATAACCCAATCTCAAAAACAAATAACAATCAGAATCATCAGAAAACTGAGCTGTATGGAAGTCCTACAACCAAGGATTTAAAGAAGTCACATTTGTCCAGATGAATAGGAGGATGGAGTCATGGAGAATGGGTGGCAAGGTGGTGTGGCTCTAACAAGCAGGATTGGTGGCAGAGCAGATGGTCCCACATTCATGTGCGGGGGATAAAAATCAGGAGGGATGCCAATCCTAGCCCCAGGCCAGCACCAGGAAGATAAACCCCCATGGCTGTAAAAACCAGTAGGTAGGGGTTGGAGTGGTGACAGAAACTGCCTGATTTTTGCTGCTTAAAGAGCCCACATGGTCTTCGAATGTACACAAACCCTAGGGTAGCACCAGAAAGGGTGCCAATCACATACAGGAAGTGGGGAAAGTGACTAGAAATGGGACAAGAGCTGGGCAAATCACCAGAAGCCAGTCAGAGGCTTTGTCCCCTCTCAGAGCCCCCCACCACAGCAGAGCCCCAGTGGTAAAGTGGGTGGCCCTACCTGGCAATTACCTAAGGCTCCACCCACACAACTGACAGTTGCCATTGCTACACAGGCCACACTACTAAGACAGGGAGTAAAAGCAGCTCTATCTAATCCAGAGAAACAAACATAGGGAAGCTGTCATATCAAGGGGGCAAAGAGATATGAGGTCTGTCCCAAAAGTATCAAGTTAATGTCAATATAATTAAAATACCAGACAGGGTATATAACCAAGTTGCAAGCCAGATCTCCAGCCAGGTCTGTAGCTGGAGGCAAGTGAAAGGCAACCATACATTGATATCTCTCTCCTCCCTGCCTCTCTCCCCATCCCTCTCTCTAAAAATAATAAATAAAATATTTTATGTATATATATATAATTAAAATAGTTTGCACAGCAGATACTTCTGGGACAGACCTTGTATAGCCCAAATGAAAGAACAGAAGAATACTCCAGAAAAATAACTAAATGAAATGGAGTTAGTCAACCTATCAGATGCAAAATTCAAAACACTGGTGATGCCCTGGCAGGTGTGGCTCAGTGAATTGAGCGCTGGCCTGCAAACCAATGGGTCACATGCATTTTGATTCCTGGTCAGGGCACATGCCTGGGTTATGGGCCAGAGGCAACCACATATTAATGTTTCTCATTCTCTCTTTCTCTTTCCCTTCTCTCTGAAAAATGAATAAATAAAATAGTTTTAAAAAACACTGGTGATAAAGACATTCAGAGAACTCATAGAGTATGGCAAAAATATAAAGGAAGAAGTAAAGGTTCCACAAAGTTAAACAAAGAAAAATATACAGGGAACCTACAGTGAAGGGAAGGAAGCCAACATTCCAATCAACCATTTGGAACAAAAGAAAGAAGTAAACAGTCAACCAGAACAAAAAGAAGAGACAAGAATGCAAAAAACAAACAAACAAACAAACAAGCAAACAAAAATGAAAAACACCAAGGAGAGGCTAAGGCATTCTGGGACAGCTTTAAACTTACCAACATCCAAGTCATAAAGTTTCCAGAAGGAGAAGAGGAAGAGCAAGAAATTGAAAACTTACTTGAAAACATAATGAAAGACAATTTCCCTAATTTGGAAAGGGAAATAGACGTACAAGTCCAAGAAGCAGAGAGAGACCCAAACAACTATCAGCTAATTTCTCAAAA
This sequence comes from Noctilio leporinus, assembly GCA_004026585.1. Taxonomy (NCBI): domain Eukaryota; kingdom Metazoa; phylum Chordata; class Mammalia; order Chiroptera; family Noctilionidae; genus Noctilio; species Noctilio leporinus. Next base: position 317,400 of record PVIW01000292.1, read on the forward strand.
GAAACTTTTCAGGCAAGAAGAGACTGGCAAGAAGTATTCAAAATGATGAAAGGCAAGGACCTACAACCTAGATTACTCTACCCAGTGAAGCTACCATTCAGAATGGAAGGGCAGAGAAAGAGCTTCCCAGACAAGGTAAAGCTAAAGAAGTTCATCATTACCAAACCATTATTACACCAAATGTTAAAGAGACTTATTAAATAAAAAGAAGATCAAAACTTATGCCCCGGATGATGTGGCTCAGTGGATTGAGCACCAGCCTGCAAACCAAAGGGTTGTCTGTACAACTTCCAGTCAAGACACATGCCTAGATAGCTGGCCCTGTCCCCAGTTGGGGGCATGTGAGAGGCAACCGCGCATTGATGTTTCTCCCCCTCCTTTTCTCCCTCCCTTTTAGGCTCTCTAAAAATAAACAAATGAAGTATTAAAAGCAAAAAACTATGAACATTAAAATGACAACAAACTCACGACTATCAAAAACTGAATTAAAAAAAAAAAAGAGATCATTTGGAGGGTTGTCAGCTGAGAGGGGGAAGGAGGAGAATGGGGAAAATGGTGCAGGGATCGAGAAGCCCTAACTGGTGGGAACAAAAGAGAAAGAGGGATGTTAAGAATAGTGTAGGAAAAGGAGAAGCCAAAGAACTTGCATAACCCATGGACATGAATTGAAAGGTGGGAAGATTTCTGGAGAGAAGGGGAGTACTGGGCAGAAGGGGGCAAAAGGAAAAAATTGGGACAACTCTAACAGCATAATCAACAAAATATACTTGAAAGTATTATGAAATAATTTAAATATTGAAATATATGCAACTCATCAGCAGCTTAAAAGATCAAATGATATCACTGACCCTCCTACTGTACATCCCTCCACCCTGTTTCTCTCCTTCCCTTACCAGAGGTAACCATTCCCCTGAATCTAATTCAGATCAAGAGTTGGCAAACTTTTTCAGTAAAGGGCCAGATAGTTACTATTTTCAGCTTCGTGTCCCAAAGATTCCCTGTTGCAAGGACCTGTGCAGGCCCTTGGGGCGCACAGGCCACAGACAACCCCTAGGGGATGAGCATGAGGGTGTGCCAACAAGTTTTATTTATGGACGCTGACATTTGAATTTCATGTCATTTTCAGGTGTCACAAAATCTTGTTCTTTTGATTTTTTTCTCAACTACTTTTTTCTTACTTTCTTTCCAGAGTGATTGAGATATAATTGACCTATAACTTTTATGAACTATTTAAAACTATAAAAGCCATCCTTAGTGCACAGACCATACCAAGACAGCAAGCAGGCAAGATGGGACCAGTCAGCCTCATTTGCCCGCTCTTGCTGTGTATCATCGCCTGCATATTTTAATCTTGCAACTCCTTATGTGTACAGTGTACATCCATATAGAGTATTGTTTGCCATGTCTTAAAACTTCATAAAAATGGTATTATACAGTACATGTGCTTCTACCACCAATCACTTTTTAAAACATTATGTTGGCTAAGATTTATCTGAGGGGTTACATGTAACTTGTTTATTCATGTTGACTGATGTGTAAGATTTTGCTATATGCATTCACTACAACTTATATATAGGATTTCACTACATGAATTTAACAGGACTTATTTATCTTGATGGACATTCAGGTTGTTCTCTTGTTTTACTATTTCAGAGCAAATGCTACAGAAAGCACCTTGAAATACATCTCCTGCACACATGCACTCAACTTACTCTGGGGTTGTTTCTCCAAGTAGCACTGCCTGGTCATGGGGTATTTGTTGATCACATAAAGCCAGAATCATAAAAAATCTCGGCACCAAGCCTGGAACCTAGTAAATGTCCAGTCCCTGGCAGTCCACATTCCTCTGGATCCCCCTTAAGTAGCAGGCCAAGGACTTATTAATAATAATTTTAAAGTGATTTTTTAATGTTTACAAAATAAGCACTTCTTAATTTAAAAACGCTATCGCCGTCATAGGCAAAATGTGTGAGACAATGAGACATGCGGGGGATCAAAGAGGGAAATAGTCAGTAGGATCAGAGTTATCAGGAATGGCTTTTAAAACAAAAACAAAAAAAAACAGACCTTGATGTTGGGAAGGATGCAGGGAAAGTGAACGCTTATGATGAAGATGACAACATAGTGGCTGGGAGTCAGGAATGGGCATGGCGTGTACATGGAAAATCCAGGAGACTAGCCTGGCTGGACTGCAGAAGCAGTACTGGATTGTATACATGAAACCTATTAACTTATTAATCAATTGAACCCCAATAAATCCAATGTATATTTTTAAAAAGAAGCTATACTAGAGAGAGAGGGGGAGAGAGAGAAACTTTACAAAGTTCTATTGGAGGGTTTTGTATGGCAAGGCGAGAATACAAGGCTTGACAGGCTGGGCGGCGGGGGACCAGGAGAGGCCAGCCCCTCCGAGAAGGCTGAGGGTGTGAACTCAACCTTTTGTCGTATTTGGTGGAAACTTGAGAGCAGGGAGAACCAAACCAGAGACGAAGTCAGGAGCCAGATTCAACAGTGGCAGCTTTACAACCCAATGTGCGTCTTCGAAACTAGTCTATCTGCCCTGGCTGGTGTGGCTCAGTGGATTAAGCACCAACTTTCAAACTGAAGAGGCGCTGGTTCGATTCCCATTCGGGGTGCATGCCTGCGTTGTGGGTCTGGTCCCCAGGTGGGGGTGCGCAAGAAGCAACCATACATTGATTCTTCTCTCCCTCTCTGTCTCCCTCCCTTTCCCTCTCTCTAAAAATAAATACATAATTTAAAAAAAAAAACAAAAACCAGTCTATCTGTGCAGGTCTAGGAGAGTCCGATGCTGCCACCACCCCCAGACAGGACCTTTAGAGAGGGCCAGTTGGGAGCTGGGCTGAGGGCTGATCCTTAAGGAGCACATTCCATTACCTGGCCCTACGTGGGGGTAAAAATGAAAACAAATGAAGCTGCTGCTTGACATGAGACACAGCAGAGGAATTGGTGTGTTGGTGTGGTGTAAATATTAAAGAGCTGGCCCACAAGGCTGAGCCCAGCCTGGCCTTCTTTACACGGTGACTTTAAACTGATTCAGCATATGTGGTTTGGGCAGAAATGGGACTATTATTATTTATCCAGCTTGGATTGCATAGGCTTACATTCCCCTATACCTAAATCACACTAATTACTGTCTTTAAAGGGGAAAACTATGTTTAAGACGTAAAATCAGGGAAAAAAAAAGAACAAAGGAAATCAATAGCATTTCTTGATTCATTCATTCATTCAGCATATACATATTTATTAAGCCCCTTTTGTGTGTGCCTCCGTGCCAGGTAGACCAGGGTCACAGAAATGTATAAAGCAGGGCATATACAGTCCACCTAATGGGTCAGAACGGTCACTGTTTTTTATTTTAATAACATGAGCAGCATATAATAAGTGCCAGAATTAATCTTTTGGATGATTAGCACAATGGGAACTCAAGGGAATATAAAAGAAGACTGGGGAAATCCTGGCAGAGGCATTGTAAGAGGGCTTTTTGAAGGATTGAGAGGCTGAGGGAAAGCAGGAGGGATTTCAAACAGGCGAGAGATGAGCTCTTATAAGAATGAGGGGGATCCACGTGGAATCCTGTCACACAGCCACACACAGTGAGTCCTCACCCAGGTGTCAATGCTCTCTTTTGGCTCTAGGCCCTGCCCCCTTAGCTCTGCCCCCTTTTTTGGGTGTGTTGGCTCTGTGTCTTGCTGGCCTTGTTACCTTGGGCTGATCACTAACACCTCTGAGCTTTTGTTTACTTGAGGATTAAGCTCTCACTCACCACATTGTAAATATCAGAGAGATGGCCCGTACTTTGTCACTGAAGTAGGACAGGCTCCCCCAGACCTGTGTCTCATCTGTTGTGATCGTACGTAGAACAGGAGTTGTCATGTGAACAGGATGGCCAGGAGTACAGCCAGCTACAAAACCCAAAAGGATGCCATCTGGCCTTGAGCAAAAATGATATTCCATTTAAAAAGAAGGCTCCAGCCACAGGTACCAGCCTTATCACCACTTTCCTCACATTGCCATGAGGACAGGAAGAAGAGGCAGGGCTGACAGGTGGACACTGAAGAGTTGGTAACAACAGTTAGATTGGTTACATCCAGAGTCTCCTGCCATGCTGCTTCGTACTTGGGTAGTATAACTCCTCTCTGGGTGAGTTGTGAATGGCTTAGAAATACATCCTGAACGTTATATCTGGGTCTTTTCCCAGGTGGGGGCTAGAAGGCTGGATAACAGTGGTTTCAAAATGGTGTTCCCATACCCCAAGGGCGTACAAGATAAACCACTGGGGTATGGGAAGAAAATATTAGACTTCCACTTACAATTTTTCTAACATAATTAATAACATTAGTTTTCTGGTGCTGCCGAAACAAAGGTAACAGCTTAAAACAACACATGAGGTGTATATGATCTCACAGTTTCTGTAGATCAAACGTCCAGTTGGACTTGATTGGATCATCTGTTTAGTGTCTCATAGGCCAAAATCAAGGTGTGGGCAAGGCCACATTCCTTATTCCAGCCTTGGGAAGGCTCCTCTTCCACACTGACTCAGGTTGTTGGCAGATTTCAGTTCCTTGAGGTTATAGGACTGAGGTCACTGTTTCCTTGCTGATTGTCAGCTGGGAGCTGGTCTTTGCTCCTAGAGGCCACCTTCACTGCAACTCTCGCTTCCTGAATGGTCTCTTCCAGCACTACGGGCAAGTCCTTCTCACACCACAAATGGTTCCGACCGCCCCTTTTTACTTGTTGCCAAAGTTCTCTTCTCTTAAATTCAGGTGGGAAGATATTGGGCACACCTGGATATCCCAGGATAATCTCTATTTTAAGGTCCTTGCCCTTAATCACAGCTGCAAAGTGCCCTATGCCAGGGAGGGTCCCATGTATATAGTTCCCAGGGATTGGGGCATGGATGCCTCTAGAGAACATTCTGCCTACCACAAACATCAAGAAAGTAAGCTTTACTAATATCTGATATACAAAGTGCTACTGTGGGACAGCCAATCAATGTCATATATGATACTAGAGATGTCTTGAAGGGAGGTGCGAATTTCAGGACAAGAAGAGGTTGACAGTGACATCCTCACTTGTTTATCTCCGATAGCACATTGTGACAGACTAAACTTTTGCTTCACACAGGCTGGGATTCAGCAATGAGAACCCCAACTCTCTTCTTCTATTTGGGCTTATATATTTTATATACCTTTTTCAGCTATTGCACCCCAGGTGTTGAAAACCTAAACCTAGAACCAGACTTTTGACTCACTGTATCACATAGCAACATGCCAAGATTTTCAAAAGCAATGCGCCCACACAGTCCTTCTCTCACTAAAATATGGTTATTGATTATATATCCTAATGGAAACAAAAAGGGTTTTGTAATGTTATAGATTAAAATCATTATTCTTATTTATTTCATCTGTGTCAAAATCTTAATATTTATATATATGACATATATATATGACATGTGAGTAAAAAGTATGTGTACATAAATGATAATAAACAAATAAATATACATACGTTATTCTTCAAAAAGCATGTGTACTGATAAAGTTAATCAAGCAGTGTTTGGAGCAGATCCCCTTAGGTCACAAGACAGAGACTTGTGGGGTAAACACAAACCTTCTGGAATTAGTCAAAGTTTCTTCAAACTTCCTAAATGTGCTGCTTTTCAAAATATTTAGGGTTTGGGCTGTGATTAATTTTTCAGGCAATTTGGAGAATTTATTTTCCAAAGAGCCCCTTCCCCAGACTCTGGTGTCAGCCCAAATGTGTTAAAAAGAAGAAAATGGAGGTTGTTGGGGGTTTTTTCAGGTACAATTTCCTAAGGTGCAAGCTGAGAAATGGGGTCTGGGCCTCCTGGTTTCTCATATTTGGGGTCCTGCAGGAGGTGAGAGCCTCCGAATGGCCGTGCCGGGGGGCTTCCTGTGCAAGACTTGACACATTTGCAGTCCCATCAATCCAACACCTATGGGACAGGAAGCCGACGAGGTCTGTGGAGCCAGATAGCCAAATAAAAAAGGATCACTTTTACTTTCCTGAAGTTAATTAATGCTGAATGGAGCAGGCCAAGTACAAAACCGATGAGACTTTCTCTGAACGAAGACTCCACATTTTACCCATAAAGCCAAATAAACCTGACCCTGGGACTCCCACAAATGCAGGGCAGGCCTAGCTGGGAGGTACAGAGGAACTAACACTTTTCCCTTCACACTCCTTCTGGTGTTTCCCTTCTGGGTCTTATTTTTATTCATTTTTCCAGTTTATAAAACACACTCACCGATGGGCCCTTGGGGCACATGTGGAAAAGCTTAAAAGACGCAAGTACAAAAACAGATTGACTTAGAGTCAAGAACGAAAAACACAAGAATTCTCCATCTCTCCCCCACCCCTGCTTCTGCCCCAGTTACATTCTGGGCCTTCCCCTCCCGTATTTCCTGAAAGGGCCATAAAGCTGGGCTTTTTCAGAAGGAAAAGGAGGTGGGTGTCAGAACTATTCTCTAATATCTCCATCCAAGTCTTGCTTCGGAGCCGGGTGCTGCAGCCTAAGGCGGTTTGGCAGAGGGGTTGCTTGAGCAAGGAGTTCAGGCCTCAGCAATGGGCAGTGGGGCCTCTTCATCTGGTTCCAGGCCCTGGATAGCCTCCAGGACATCCAGGTCACTTCCAAGATCTCCAGGATCCAGGCCCTGTGCATACTGATTGGGAGCTATGGTTTCCCACACAGGGAAGGGAAAGAAAGACTGCATTCTTTTGAGGGCTGCCTAAACAAGGTGCTTTAAAAGGCCCACTCATCCCTCTTGTTTAAAAAGAGCACTAGTGAAATTATTCTAATCTGCTCTGTTAAACAGCTGATGGACAACTTGAAAGGTAGTGGGGGGAAAGATAAAAAGGAGGCCGGGCGTCACGCTGACAGGGAAAGGCAGCACCACTCAGTCATTCTCTCTTTCCTTAAACATGGACTCATTGAGCACCTACTATATGCCATGGGATCGAGATAAGTACATCTGCAAACAGAGCAGACTCGCCCCTGTTCCTGTGGCTCGTAGAGTTCAGTGGGAAAGCTGGCATTCAGGAAACACACCAAATACCCAAGTAATTTCAGCTGGGTCTCGTGCAATGGAGAACAAGCACCAGGCTATTAATGCACACCTCAGGGACACTGACTTTGTCTGTGGGTCAAGGAAGGCTTCTCAAAAGACAGGCATTTAAGTGGAACTCAAAGGACACATGAGAGGAGCCAGGGAGAGCCTTGCAGGCCAGAACTGCAGAGGAAGTCTGGGGCCTGCCGCCCCCCAGAGAGCAAGGGGCAGCTGAAGAAGAATGTGTCCTGAGGGGCCTAGCAGCTCACACTCTTGGGATGCAGTTTTGATCTAACGGCGCAGAGAGGCAGAGAGTGCAGTGACCTAATCTGATTCACATTTGTAAAAAGATCATTCTGGCCCTGGAACCACCCGCCATGCACTAGCACTCTCCTTGTCTCAGGAGCTCGGAGAAACGATTTGAAAACCACCAACCTGGGGAATTACAATCCTGGTCTTCAGTCCTTTCAATGAGTGAGACAGAGCTGGGCAGGGGGCATTGGAGAGGGAGAGGGAGAAAGGGAGAGGGAGAGAGAGAGAGGGTGGTGAGGGAGGGAGAGAAAGGATTCTGGGATGGCAGGAATGTCTCATCTAGCAGGAAGAAAAAGCACACCTGGCCAACTAGCAAATCCCAAACAAGGTAAATGGGAAAGAACTGAGAGTGGACTTCAGGTGAGGCATTCTCTTCCTGAGAGGCCCAGAAGGCATCCAGAGACCACTGCCTACCATGCTGTCTGCACCACCCCCCGATCCCCACTGCCTTCTTGGCTGAACACTGTCTTCTGCACAGAAATTCAGGCTCCACAAAAGACTTTTTTTTTTAAATAAGGCTGTCCCATGGCCTCTAAGTCAAATGATGTAACATGGCAACTATCAGGACACTTTGAGGTTTTTTTTATCCCTGAAGCCTATGAACATTCTTCTAGAGGCAAAGAGCAAGCAAAAAACGAGCCATGAGCAAAGCTTTGGGTACAGATGGCTTTAAATGTCAAACAACCAGGATCCTCGTATCCTCCTCCTGCTGGAGGAATCTTCCAGAAGGACATCATTCTCCGGTACCTGTTATGCTGTGATATTTTCACAGGAAAGGGAAGTGGGGCCTCTACGTGAATTGGCTACATGCCCCAGGTTCCCCCATAGTTAACATAATGCGTGTACGCAGCTCCAGATTCCTTTACAAATATAGAACTGGGGGTGGAGAGGTGGAATCCTCTGTGATTTATTAAACCTGCTTTCACCCTTCATCCAATGCATGAATAAATGAAAGAGAAGGTGCACTCAGCTGAAGAGAAGAGAGAAAAGAAGGGAATAAGAGACACCCCCCTGGCCAAAACATGAAAAAATAGGCAATTTTCCCAAAAAGCCATTGCATAGGTTAAAATTGCCCCAGGGAATGTTTAACTTACTCCTCGGTCATTTATTTGAGCTTTAGGCCACTCCTGGGCTGTGGTGCTTAATGGAAAGAGTATTTACCTTAGCAACCGAAGCAAACCCGGGATCCAGCAGGCATGCTGGGAGGACACAAAATACCTTCACGAAGGAGGCCATCAGCTAAGAAAATGTCAGCCTTCGCATTTGGGGATGCCATCAAGGGATCTTTTAAAAATATTTTTCTGTTAATTGATGGCGAAGGGTGGGGAAGGAGAAAGAAAAGAAAAGACACACTCAACTTTCTCTTCTATTTTTCATGATCAACCCCTGCTTTCCCCTCCCCGCTCCCTCCTCCTCTCCCTTTTCTCCCTCCCCTCTTCCTCTCCTTCCTCTCCCTCTTCCGCTCCCCCTCCTTCTCCCTCTTTTCCCCCTCCTCCTCATCCCTTCCCCCCTGTTGGACATATGCAAGCAGGTAAAGCAGAAGGAACGAAAAGGGATCATTTGAGAAAGGGAGTTCAGAAAGCAATGCCTTTCTCCCTACCATCTTGTTTTCAACAGCCACCAACACACACATATGAAGTTCCATGTAAAATCCTAAAGGTTATTTTCCCCACAAGTCAAAGAGTAAAAGGTATCCCCACATATTCTCTTGCAGCTCCCCATAGCCAGTCCCATAATGCCCACACATAAATGGATGTGTTTCACTTGCCTGTGCCTAATCAGGCCTAGAGTGTGTATGCACACTCACACACACAACACACACACACACACACACATACCCTCTTGTTTTCAAGAGAACAAATCTGTTTAGATGCAGTCAACTGGACCAGATAACACAGCTAGCCTGGAGTGTTAGCGGGGAAAGGGAATGGAGGGAACAGTGGAGGATGAGAAGGGAACCTGGGAGAGGAAGGAAGATGTGTAGAAGTGCAGAGGGCAGCTATCATCTGGGAATCTCAGCGCGAAGGAGGATCCAGCCAGCACCTCACTCTCTCCTGACACACATCCCCAGAGACATCACCACTTCAGCTGTGGTGTTCAGCCTCATGGTCCAATCTTCAGTGTAAGCGCGAGTGGACATCTGTGCCCTTAGGGATTGGACTATCAATTACAGTCTTTGTATCTGTTAAGATAACCTAAGATATAGTAACGAATAACCCCCAAATGCAGTGGCTTAACCCCGAGAAGTTTATTTCTTGCTCATGTGAGATGTTGAGAGGGTGCTCTAGTCTGTAAGCAGCTCCCTCCCACCCAGTCTCTTGAGGGCCACGGCTCCTTCTGCCATGTGGCTCTGCCATGTTTGGAAGCTTCATTCACCCAGAGTTGGTGGAAAGGGATATGGGACAGTCTTGTTCTGGAAGGGATATATACCATGTTTGCTCACATTCCACTGTCAGGTATTGTTCTGTCTCTACTTAGCTGCAAGATGGGGACAGAAAGATGCAGCACCTCTCAGGGACAACTGTAATATGGAAATAGAGACAGCTAGCTCTTCCATAATAACTCAGAATTCAGTACATTCCTATGGTATCAGGAAAAGCTATGGTTACACATGATGAGTGACAGACACTATGTTTAGTTCACTTTACCTCTGGTTTCTATTTAAGATTGGGGAGATGATCAAGGAAGAGGAAGGTCAAGTGGTAAGTCACTTAGCTCTCTTTGATTAGATTAGACTTAATTGGATTGGATTGGCCTGGCCTGGCTTGGATTGGCTGGTTAGGGCAGGAGCGGTATCTCAACTGTTACCCTAGTCTTGACTAAGTATAAAGATCTTCATTGGTTCCCATGTCATAAAAGGGTGAAGTTCAAGTGTATCATATTCTGCAGGGTCCTGTTTCCCCCTCCCTGAGCTACTTTAGTATCCCTTCTCAGGCCTCCTCCTTCCCCCCCGTCGTCATTCTGCCCCCACCCCAGCCACAGTCAGCTCTTTCTGCACCCACAACCACCAGGCTCTGGAATGACTTCGCACCTACACAACTGCTCCTTTTGCATACAATGCCCTTTCTTTTCTGCTGTACCTGGTGAACTTCCATGTACCGTCCAAGGTGCAGCTCAAACAGCCCTTGTTCCCACCTTTCTAGCCCCATAATCTTTTCAGCACCATTAAAACACATTGCTCAGTGTGTCTGTCTCCCATCAGAGCAGCAGTTTCTCAACTGGGGGTGATTTTTGTCCCCCAGGAGGCACTTTGGCAATAACTGGGGACATTTTTGATTGTCCCAACTGAGGGCAAATTGGGGGAAGAGGAACTTCTGGTATCTAGTGGGTGGAGACCAGGAATGTTGTTAACCCTAACCCTAACCTTAACCCTAACCCTGACTGGGAATTGAACCAATGACCTTTTGGTTTGCAGGCCAGCACTCAGTCCACTGAGCCACAGCCAGAGCTGATAGGGTTTGATATACATATGTACCTATGACAGCATTTTCTTAACAAAAATATAGATCACCTCCAAAAGACTCTCCTGGCCATTTTATTACCCACCTGTCCCCACTTCTCTTCCCCCAGATAACCACCTGCCTTCCTTTTCACTATAGACTGGCATGCCTATTTTTCTTAAATATCATCTAAGGCAAGTAATACAGTATGTGTGCTTCACTGTCTGGATTATTTTACCCAGCACAGTTATGTTAACGTTCCTCCATGTTGTCGGGCATAACAATATTTCATTCATTTTTATTGTTGATTAGTATCCATCATGCGAATACACAAGTCTGTTTATCCATTAACTTGTTGATGGACATTTGGGTTGTTTCCAATTTGAGGCTATTCTAGATAACACTGCAATGAACATTCATGTTCAAACTCTACATAAACATATTCTCTCATTTATCTCGAGTAAATATCTACGATTGGGATTCAGGAGCTGGAGATTTAAAGAGGAATGAACAAAAAATACAGGACTGGGGCAGAGACAGACTGGCACAGCTGGGCTGTGTGTAAGTGCAGTGAGACATTAAGTGTGAAGGGCTAAGTGAACAGAGAGGCCTGAGATGTGGGACTTGGCCATCAGAGGGGAGGATGGCAGTTTCCTGTAAGGAAGGAGGGGAGGGGAGGGCAAATCCTGACCTACAGACTAAGTGCCAGGCTGAGGTTCCCAACTACCCTGCTAGCAGCCCTGCACCAGGTCCTCCCCCTTAGACTTCAGGGGGAGGTGAGCTTCCCTCACACAAACCCCGACAATTCCATTTCACAGGAGAGGGTGGGGGAAGGTGGCTAAGTCAGGCCTATCAGGAGTTGAGCCCGCTGGGGCCCGGGGGTCTCGTGCAGACTAAACATTTAAAACCCTGAACTCCCACAGATGTCAGTCTGGCTGGACAGCACAGTCGGACACCTCCGAAAGGCCATCCACTCCCTGTCTGAGAATAAACAGGACCACGAACTGGTGGATTGTGTGTGTGTGTGTGCGCGCGCGCACACACGTATGCAAGTGAATTTTTTCTTGAAGGAAAGAAAGAAAACGGCATTTCCTTAACCCAGAGGTCAGAGGCTCAGCCCTTTCCACCTCAGCCCACACACACACCAATTCCCCGAGCCCCACGAGTGACTGCAGGAGACAGACTTTCCCATGATTAGTCCCTGCTCACTCGCACCCTCCGATCCTTCCCTTCCATGAAGGCTGACCCGCTTGGCTCTGGCTGCCAGGGCCTCCTCCATCCAGGAGTTATTATCTCAGTGTTTCAGATTTGTTCACAGCCACGTAGCCTGAAGGAGGAGCTGCCATAGCCATTGCCAGCTGTGCCTGAGCCACAGCCTGTCTCAAACATTGCCCTGGGTGGGACAGCCCTCGGTAAGTGGCTGCCTCAGGTTTCCACCTGAGGCTGAAGAAGGGGCATCTTCAGTCCCTGCCCGGCCCCTGTTGCAGAGCTGTTGCTCCGGAAGAGCCAGCCTTGGCTTTTACATGGGCTTTTCCACGTGACCATCCTAGTCCCAAATGATTTTAAAAGTTTTGCTGAATTAGAAATCCTTTATACACTCACATTTCTTTCAGGTTCAGGGGTAGACAACTGATCAATACAAACCTGGAGCATCCAGCATCCAAAAACTCCAACCTCATCCCGTAAGAGTCTCTCTGTCTACCCCACAGCTCTCCCCTTTCCTGCGCAGGCAGTCGGGCTCCCTCAGCCCCCACACAGGACCCTCTATTTCTTTTCTCCAAACTCAACCAGGACCACCCGAGGAAGCTGGAGGGAGCCGCCGTGACACCTGTGATACCTTAGCTCACACAATATCGCCAAAGCACCCTTGGTGAGGGTCTTAATTATGATGAAGGGTGAGTTCACTTTCAAACTTCCTGGAACTCAGAGGGGCCAGTGTGCAGACTATTAATTTAATTACTATTTATTATTTATTAACCCTTCATACGTTTGGAGCTTTGAGCCTTTAAAGAATTCAACATGTGTTCTACTAAGATCCTTAACTAGAGGATAACAGATTAATAAGTGGTTTTCTCCCTTTTCTTTCTTAAAAAAAAAAAAAAAAAAAGCTTTACCATTCTTGATTCTCCCTAATATTCATTCACTCTGAATTAACCTTACAGAAAAAAAGAAATCCCTCCCCAGGGAGCAAGAGGAGGGCAGGTATATTAACCGTCAACTCCGAGCTGACTTTTAACCCCCAGCCCTTTCATCAGATTGACCATAGAGTAAGCAAAGGGGCCAGGCAGAGGGCAGCTGCAGCCGCCTCGGGCCCCTCGTCTTTATCATAGATCAGATGCCTGTTCTCCCAGCCTGGCTTCAGGCCAGAAGCTCAGCTCAGCCAGAGCTGATAGCTCCCCACATCCAGGCTGGTTCCAGAATCCAGGACTTCAAAAACCATGTCATCACCAAGACCCCAGACAGCAAAGCACCAAGGGCACTTGCTCCACTACAGAGGAGAAGCTGTGGGATGGATGGACAAAGAGAAACATTTATGGAGCAGCAGTCTCTGATGGGAAGAGTCTGGTATGTGGGATTAGACAGCCTGGATGGAAATCCTGGCTTCACCCCAGACTACTGTGTGATCTTGGCTGAGTTCCTTAACCTCTCTGAAGGCCAGTTTCTCCATGTGTAAACAATTTAACTCACTGGTTATCATGAAAAAGAAAGGTGATAGTATAAGTAAAGTGCCAAACCCATAGATGGACAATTTTCTCCTGTCTCTTATAGGGAGGAAACTACCAAAAATAGTGGTGGGCAGGGGGGCAAAGAAAATGATACTTCACTTGTTTCATCATTGAGCCCAGAACCAGTATTAACTCCCCTGAGATATAAATAGTTCATAAGTAAAATAAGCTAGATAACTGGAGAAGCTACCCATTCACAGCAGGCTCGTGTGGCAGCCTGGTTTGATTCATTTTCCATGCCAGGGATCAGCAGATTTTTCCTGTGAAGGGCTAGGTAGTTAAGTATTTCCTGCTTTGAGAGCCAGTCTTTGTCACAGCTACTCACCTCCACTGTTGAAAGCAGCCATAGACTTAGAGATCCATAAAAGAATAAGCCTGGCCATATTCCAATAAAGCAGTATTTACAAAAGCAAGTGTTGCTCTGGATTTGGTCCCTGGGCTGTAGCTTTCAACCCCTGTTCTATATCAATTAAGTCCTACATTTTGTGACTTCTTTGGAGTATTATGGGGCTACCTCTAAAGATCCTGCCATACTCCGTACTGCAGTCTCGGGGAGAATGGAAGTCTTGGGCATGTTCCCGAGTTTGGCAAGCCCTCCCAGACTACCACTGGCTTGAGTGAACTGACCTTTTGTTAGGGTTTTTGATGACATGCTATGTCACTACCCTGGGCTATTAGGCCAGGTGAAACTGGGTTTAGCCTCTTTGAGAAAGAATCAAAGGTTGGAGTGAGGGTAAACAATGTGCACAACACTCTATTCCCTTCCAAGCCACTGTCTCAGTGCACAGCAAAACAAAACCAGCACTGGCTGGTGTGGCTCGGTGGATTGGCGGCAGCCTGTGAACCCAAAGATCACTGGTTCGATTCCCAGCCAGGGCACATAACCAGGTTGCAAGCCAGGTCTCCCGCCAGGTCCTTAGCTGGAGGCAAGTGAAAGGCAACCATACATTGATATTTCTCTCCTTTTCTTCCTCCCTCCCTGCCCTTCTCTCTGTAAATAATAATTTGTTGACCTTAAAAAATAATATGAATAAAACATGGGACAGAGCAGGTAACCATCACTCCTTTCTACAGATATGAGGTAGCAGCAGTGAGATTTACCTGCCTAAGATCTTATGGCTAATTAGTGACAGAGCTGAAAATAAAATTCAGTTCTTGGTCTCTCTACTACTTCAAAATATTTCCTCCTGCCCAGTTTTTCCCTGCTTTTTTCCTGATTTTAGGTCATTCAAAAGTGGCAGTGAGCAGGTATCTCCCACACTGAAAGGGGTTGAATTTTCCAAAGTGCAGATAACAAATGAATATGCTTATGTAGATATAAATTACAGGATTGCTGTATGCAACTTGTAATGTCTCAGACATACTGCAAAGTTTATATCCCATTTCTAAAAGCAACCTCTGCAGCCTGGAAGTAGGGCCTAGGAGATGGGGGCAGGGGCTGTGGAAGCAAGAACAAGGCTGGGGCTTTTCTGCATGGTGCCCTGTACATTCTCCCCAAATTGTTCCTGACATCTTCTTAGATGTTTTTTCATTTAATCAGATCATTAAACAGGTAAAGCTGACCTTGACCTATTTAAGAACAGCTCTCCAAAAGGCAACAGGTCTAAACCAGGCATGCCTTCATGCCTGTTCTAGAGATACTACTTGGTATCTGCATAGATTATTCCCACCACAGTGCTCCGAGGAAAGGAGAATTCTTCAGCCCCCCTAAATAAATAAAATCATGTTTGGTCAGGCATATTGGCTGAGGGAATTCAATCCTCATTTTTGAACATGTCCCCTTTCCCTCTTCCAAATGCACTTCTTAAAACTCTGCCTTTTCCCCATGGATTTATATATAAACTGCCTCTAGCCCTTTAAAATGAGGGCTAGATATAGATCTTAACAAATGAATAATGACTAGGGATTTCAAGATGGCTGCAGACAGAAGAGGTGTAAGCTACATTCACTGGTTCCCAGTCTCAAACCAGATCTACAGCTAAATTATAGAGCAACCAACCTGAAGAGCCAACTGAACTGAAATATAATAACCAAGGGTTTCCAGAAGAAGCCACTTATAGACTGATAAGAAAGGTGGAGGTATAGAAAGAGCTAGCCCCTGCACCCAGGTGTGGCAGCAGCTGAGAAGCTAGAGGGATATCGTAGCTTCAAAACTCCCTCCCCCAAGAAGTGTGGGGTCTCAACCCCATGCAGAGATCCCCAACCCAAAGCAACAGGGATGGGAAGAGGAGCCCACACAGCATTGGGCAGTGAACATCAGTGAAGATTCATTCTGCCTGGGAGACTTTGATGCCTATTTCCCAGGGACAAGCACTCCTTATGACTCCCAATGTTACAGTACCAACCTGAGGAGTGCACTGCTGTGTCTCCAACTACTGGCAAGGCCACTCTGCCATGCTAAATCCACATCTGCTGGCTGCACCCAGCAGTGACTTTCTGGGCCCGATTTTTCTGGGGAGGCTTTTGGTGGGGATTAGACAGTGACTAAACACCTTGAGCATATAGCCAGCACCCCTGCCCCCACCCACAGAATCACTTGTTTGCTCCATCCTGCTGAGTTCAGTGGTGCTGGGGGACCAGAGTGCCATGCAGAGCTGGGACTTTTGAACCATGTCTCCCAGGGAAGCTTTCATCCCAGAACCAGATAGACAAGTGCAGCAGTTGTGGCTACATTGTGAGGCAGAGGTCAGGGGGTGGAGGGCAATCCTATGTCCCCTGTGAGCTTAGCCTGCGATACCCTGGGAAGGGGAAGAAGTTCCTGCCTTCCTCTTGCAGGCTTGCAGGTACCACCCCACAATGGGAGATTGTTTGGATCAGCCTTGCCAAGTTCCAGATACCCTGCCCCGTGGGCCTCAGTTCCATGGGGAGAAGGGAGGGCTTCTCAGAGCTGGGACATTCAAAGTGTGTGACCCTTGGAAGCTATTATCTGGAATCAAGAGGAAGTGCTTAGCACCCCTCACCCAAGGCAGGGCTGGTATCACCCCCAACGTAAGATTCTTTTGATCTGTCCCCCTGAACCCAAAGGGGCTGAGCTTGCTTCTGCAGAGAGGACAGTGAATTGCACCCAGCCTAAACCTGCAATAAGTCCCCCAGGAAGGAAATAGAGTTGGAAACTCTGGCAGAGACTAAATGGTTTGGCATTGAATCAGGGGCTACTTTCCCTTCATTGAGTGCCTGACCATGATCCCCAAGTAGGGGATTCACCAGCCCTGTCCTCCCAACCCCAGTTGCCCCATCCTATCAGGCTTACAACCTGTTGAACAGGCTGTGATTTGTGCTCAGCCTAGGCCCACCTTACAGTCTTTCTTCAGAAGCCTCTGGAGGAAGATCAGGTAAACTTTGTTGGAGATAGAGTAGCTGACAGGTGGAGGCAGACATCAGGGAGCCTCAGCCCTTTTATAGATCTGTCCCCAACTCTACTGGGGGAAGCCAACCCTTATACACAGATTGGCCCCTCCTATGACACAGTAGACACAGCCATAAACAGTAAGCAACATGGTAACTCCAGCCCAAGGCTGGTTACACACATCTGACATTGACCTGTACCTAAATTCCACCCAAGTGGACCCAGAAGCAACACAATGAGTAGAGGCCTTCAGATCATACCAGAGCTCAACCCAACTAGCCCCAAATGGGGATTCCAGTAGGCACCAGACCCTGCTGGGAACACCTCTGTCTTGGGGGCAGCCCCTGCAAAGTGTCTCAAACACTGTGATTGACATTTACCCCTATAGTCTGCCAGCCTGAAAAAGCCATCATAACAAGATTGGGAGTCACTGCAGTTTTAACTAATATACAGAGACAAAATGGGGAGTCAATGAAATATGCCCCAAATAGAGAGAGAGAGACAGAGAGAGACAGAGAGAGACAGAGAGAGAAATCCCCAGTAAAAGAAGTAAATGATGCAGAGTTTAAAGCAATGGTTATAAGGATGCTCAAGGACCATGGTGGTGGAAGAATTGGTGATCTCAGTGAGAACTTAAACAAAAAAACTAGTAAGAATTAAAAAGGACATAGAACCTATTAAAAATCATTCCAAAATGAAAACTGTAATATTAGAAATGAAGAATGCACTTGAAAGAATCAAGAGCAGGTTATATGAAGCAGAGGACAGAATCGGTGATTTAGAGGACAAGGTAACAGTAAGCACACAAGTAGAGCAACATAAAGAAAATGTAATTTTTAAAAATGAGAAAAGTCTAAGAGACCTCTGGGACAACATCAAGCATAACATCATCCACATCATAGGAGTACCAGAAGGAGAAGAGAGAAAGCAAGACAATGAGAACCTATTTGAAGAAATACTGGCTGAAAACTTTCCTAATCTGGTAAAGAAAAAAGTCACCCAAGTTCAGGAAGCACAGAGAGTCCCAATTGAGATAAACTCAAAGAGTCCCAAAATAAGACACTTCATAATTAAAATGGCAATTTAAAGATGAAGAGATGAAAAGCAAGGACCTGCAACCAAGACTACTTGATCCAACAAGAAGGTTATCATTTAAAGTTGAAGGTGAAATAAAGAGCTTCCTAAACATAAATAAATAAATAAATTCATCACCACCAAATCAGTATTGCAAGAAATGTTAAAGGACCTGCTTTAAAAAGAAGAAATAGACAAAGGAATACAAGTATGGCAATAAATAAGTATATACCAATAATTACCTAAAATTTAAATGAATTAAATGTTCCAATTAAAAGACATAGAGTAACTGAATGGATTAGAAAATGTGACCCTTATATACACTGTCTACAAGAAACCTACATCACAACAAAAGATACACACAGACTAAAAGTAAAGTGATGAAAAAAAATATTCCATGCAAATAGAAACAACAGGAAAGCTCAGGTAGCAATATTTATATCTGACAGATTAGACTTCAAAACCAAGGTCATAACAAGAGACAAAGAAGGTGACTACATGATACTAAAGGGATTGATCCAATAAGAGGATATCACCCTTATAAATATATGTGCACCCACTACAGGAGCACCCAAATATATAAAGAAAATCTCGGTGGACATTAAGGGAGAGATTAATGGTAATATAGTCATAGTAGGGGATTTTAACACCCCAGCATCAATAGATAGGTCTTCCAGACCAAAAAAAAATCAACAAGGCAACAATGATCTTCAATGACACATTGGCTTGGATGGATTAAATTGATATTTATAAATCACATCCCAAAGCAGAATAATAAATGCTCTTCTCAAGTGCATTAATAAAACATTCTCAAAGATAGACCACACGTTAGGACACAAAATAAGTCTTAACAAATTCAAGAAGATTTAAATCACATCAAGTATCTTCTTAGATCACAACAATATAAAACTAGAAATCAACTACAATTAAAGAACTGAAAAACATTCAAGCACATGGAGGTTAAATAGCATGTTATTAAACAATGAATGGGTTAACAACAAAATCAAGTAAGAAATCAAAAATTACCCAGAAACAAATGAAAATAAGCATACAACAACCCAAAAATTTATGAGACACAGCGAAAGCAGTCCTGAGAGGGAAGTTCATAGCATTAAAGGCCTTCCTCAGGAAGCAAAAAAAAAAAAAAAATCTCAAATAAACAATCTAACCCTGCACCTAAAAGAACAAAAAAGGAACAACAAACAAAACTCAGAGTAAGTAAAAGGGAAGAAATAATAAAGATCAGAATGTAAATAAATAACATTAAGATGAAAGAAACAATACAAAAAAATCAATAAAATTAAGAGCTGGTTCTTTGAAAAGATAAACAAGATTGATGAACCTTTAACCAGACTTGTCAATAAAAGAAAAAGATGGACATGGACAACAGGTGGGATTGACTTTAGGGGGAATGGGTGGGTGGGGAGGGGGACAGAGGGGAGCAAAAAGGGGATGGATGTAATACAACAACAATAAAATTAAAAAAAAAAAAAGAAAGAAAGAAAAAGAAAAAGAGAGAGAGAGTGAGAGAGGACTCAAATACAGTGGAACCTCAGTTCTTAAACTTAAACAGCTTGTGGCTGTTCCAGAAGCAATTTGTTCAAAAACTGAATCTCCTTAGTATGTCACCTAAGAGACATGTGACTGATCATACAGGGTTGTCAGATCAAGAACTGAAGTTTTGTTTAACAACAGAGACACTTTTTCCATGAACTTGGTCAAGACCTGAATTATGGGAGACATTTAAGAAGTGAGGTTTGACTATAAATAAAATCAGAGATAAAGGATTAGAAAAAAAAAAAAAATGTAACAACTGATATCATAAAGGATTGTAAGAAAATTCTATGAAAAGCTATATGCCAATAACTTGGGCAATCTGGGAGAAATGGATAAATTCCTGGAAACACACAATCTCCAAAAACTGAATCAGAAAGAATCAGAAAGCCTGAATAAACTGGTTACAACTAACAAAATTGAAGCACTGATCAAAATATCCCCAGCAAACAAAAGTGCTATATCAAGCCTTCACAGGGAGAATGTTACCAAATGTTAAAAAAACTAATACCTATTGTTCTCAAACTTTCCCAAAAAATTCAAGAGAAGGGAACACTTATAAGCTCTTTATACTAGGCCAGCATTATCCTAATTCCAAAATCACACAAAGACACTACAAAGAAAGTTCATCATAGGCCAATATCCCTGATGAACACTGATGCTAAAATCCCCAACAAAATATTAGCAAATCATTCCAGCAATACATTAAAAAGATCATACACAATGATCAAGTGGGATTTATTCAGGAATTGCAAGGTTAGTAAAATATTCACAAGTCAATAAATGTGATACATTATGTAAACAAAATGAAAGATAAAAATCACATATTGTATCAATATGTGCAGAAAAAGCAGTTGATAAAATCCAGAACCCATTTATGATAAAAATAAATAAATAACTCAGCAAAGTGGGAATAGAGGAATTATACTTCAATATAATGAAGGCCATATATGACAAACGTACAGGCAAAAACTAAAAGCTTTTCTCGTAAGATCAGGAATAAGACAGGGATGTCTGCTTTCACCACTCTTATTCAACATAGTATTGCAAGTCCTAGCCACAGCAATCAGATAAGAAGAAATAAAAGGCATACACATTGGAAAGAAGGAAGTAAAACTGTCATTATTCACAAATGTCATGATATCGTACATAGAAAATCCTGAAGAATCCACACACATAAACAAAAACTACTAGATTTAATAAATAAATGTGGCAAAGTAGCAAAATAGAAAATTAATATTCAGAAATCAGTGGCATTTTAATACACCAACTATGAAAAAGAGAAATTAATAAAATAATCCCCTCCAAAATATATAAAGAACTTATATGACTCAATGCCAGGAAGACTGACAACACAATTAAAAAATGAGCAAAGGACACTTTGCCAAGGAGAACATACAAAGGGCCCATAGGCACATGAAAGAATGTTCAACATCATTAGCCATCAGAGAGATGCAAATTAAAGCCACAATGAAATACCACCTCACATCTATCAGAATGGCCATCATTAACAAATCAACTTGCAAGTGCTAGTGAAGATGTAGAGAAACGGGAACCCTGGCACACTGTTGGTGGGAATGCCTGCTGGTGCAGCCACTATGGGAAACAGTGTGGAATTTCCTCAAAAACCTAAAAATGGAACTGGCTTTTGACCCAGTGATTCTGCTGCTAGGACTATACCTGAAGAACTCTGAAACATTTATTTGAAAGAACCTATGCACCCCTATGTTCAAAGCAGCACTATTCACAATAGCCAAATGCTGGTAACAGCCTAAGTGCCCATCAGTGAATGAATGGATCAAAAACCTGTGGTACATTTACGCAATGGAATACTATGTAGCAGCAAAAAGAAAGAAGGAACTCCTACCTTTCATGATAGCATACTTGGAACAGGATAGTATTATTCTTAGTGAAATAAATCAGATGGCAAAAGACAAATGCCATATGATCTTACCCAGTATAGGAAACTAATGAACAAAACAAATAGACCAGCAGAATGGAATCAGAGACATGGAAACAAGAAGCAGAATGACAGTGATCAGAGAGACAGGGAGAAGGGAATGAAGGGGAGGGGAGAAGGGAAGGGGTTAGTCAAGGAGCTAGCATGAATGACCCATGGACATGGACATCAAGCAGGGGATTGAATGTAGGAGAGAGAATAGGGTGGTGGGACAGGAGAGAGCAATGGAAGAAAAAAATGAAACAATGGTAACACAACAATAAGAAATTAATCAATTTTATAAATAAGTATAATTTTTTAAAACAATCCCATTTACTATTACAAAATAAGTAAATAAATAAGGTACCTAGGAATAAATTTAGCCAAAAATGTAAAAGACCTGTACTGAAAAAACTACAGCCCTGGCTGGTGTGGCTCAGTGGATTGAGTGCTGGCCTTTGAACCAAATGGTTGCAGGTTGGACTCCCAGTCAGGGCATGGGCCCGGGCAATGGGCCAAGTATCCAGCTGGGAGTGTGCAAGAGGCAACCACACATAAATGTTTCTCTCCCTCACTTTTGCCCTCCCTTCCCTCTCTCTAAAAATAAATAAATAAAATCATAAAAAAGAAAACTATAGGACACTGAATAAAAGAAACTGAGGAAACTACAAATAAGTGGAAGCATACACTGTGTTCATGGATTGGAAGAATTAACATCATTAAAACCTACACACTACACAAAGCGATCTACAGATTCAATGCAATTCCTATTAAAATAACGATAGCATATTTCACAGATGGAGAACAAATATTCCAAAAATTGATATGGAAAAAAGACCTTAAATAGCCTCAGCAATCTTGAGAAAGAAGAACGGAGTAGGAGATATCACAATACCTAACATCAAAATATACTGCAAGGTAACTGTAATCAAAGTAGCCTGGTACCAACATAAGAACAGGCATACAGACCGATGGAGTAGAACCGAGAGCCCAGAAATCAACCCTCACCTATATGGTCAATCAATATTTGACAGAGGAGGCGGGAGCATTCAATGACGTAAAGATAGTCTCTTCAATAAATGGTGTTGGGAAAATTGGACAGGTACATGCAAAATGAATCAAACTAGACCATCAACTTACATCATCCACAAAATGCATAAAAGACTTAAACGTAAGTCACAAAACCATAAAAATTCCAGAAGAAAACATAAGCAATAAAATTTCAGACATCTCCCATAATAATATTTTTGCTGATACATCTCCTTGGACAAAGGAAACAAAGGAAAAAATGAACAAATGGACTATATCAAACTAAAAAGCTTTTGCACAGAAAAAATAATCAACAAAATAAAAAGGGAACCCAGTGTATGGGAGAATGTATTTGCCAAAGATACATCTGATACAAGGTTAATTTCCAAAATATATAAAGAACTTACACAACTCAACACTACAAAGACAAACAATCCAATTAAAAAATGGGCAAAGGACCTGAACAGATACTTCTCCAAAGAGGATGTACAGATGGCCAACAGACGTATGAAAAAATGCTCAACGTCACTAATCATCAGAGAGATGCAAATTAAAACCATAATGGGATATCTCCTCACACCTGCCAGAATGGTCATCATCAATTAATCGACAAACAACAAGTGCTGATGAGGATGTGGAGAAAGGGAACCCTGGTGCATTGCTGGTAGGAATGCAGATTGGTACAGCCACTATGGAGTTTCCTCAAAAAAATTAAGAATGGAACTGCTTTTTGACTCAGTGACCCCACTTCTGGGAACATATTCTAAGAACCCTGAAACATTGATTTGAAAGAACCTATGCACCCCTATTTGGTTATTTACAATAGCCAAATGCTGGAAATAGCCTAAGAGCCCATCAGTAAATATGTAAGTGAATAGAAAAGCTGTGGTACATTTACACAATGGAATACTACTTAGCTGTAAAAAAATAAGGAAATCTTACCTTTTGTGACAGCATGGATGGACCTGGAGAACATTATGCTAAGTGAAAGACAACTATCATATAATCTCACTTATGAGAGGAATCTAATGAACGAAACAAAAGTGCGAGCAAAATAGAACTAGAAGCATGGAAGCATGGAACAGTCTGGCAGCAGCTAGTGGGAAAGGGAGGCCAGTTATAGTGGAAAGAAAAAGGGACTAGTCAAAGAATAGGTATGAATGACCCATGGATGTGAATAATGGTGTGGGGATTGGCTGTGAGAGTGGGGTGGGGTGAGGGTTCGGCAGATGAGGGCAAAGGAGGAAAAATTGGGACAACTGTAAGAGAATAACAATTTTAACAAGCAAATAAAAAGTACAAAGGCGCAAGATTAAAAATTTTAAAAATCAAACACTTATTGTTCAACAGATGAAGCAGGACACAAACTAGCTATTCACCAGTCTCGCTCTTTTTCTGCAGCATCCTTGGGGAGACCCAGAAATGCTGGACAAAGAGGTGAGTCACTGTGCCATCACAGCCAGGTTGTTATCCAGAGCAGCCATACTTCTGTGGGGGCCGTGGTGATAGGAAAGAATGAAGATGAAGATCAAAGCCAGAAGTGAACTCTGGTTCACAAGGTGAAAGGTAGGCCATCTGCCCACATCCCCACAGGGCAGCAGACAGCCCTAGAACCCAGAGACATAATCACTGCTCTCTGAAGCCTTTTCAAATGTGTCTGTCTGCCTGGGTTTCATTCACCTCCTTTGAGGTTTCAGGGGATGACCCGACCCTGGGCTGCAGACCCAAAGCTCTCCTTCAAGGACACAAGCATGAAATACAATCCCCCTCCCTTCCCCCCAGCCCCCAGTCAATCCCAAGGCCTCAGACAGCCCACAGGAGCCCAGGAGGGGGGTGCAGACAGGCTTGGCCAGGGAGAGAGGGGAGCACATGACCCTCCAGGGTTTCTCATGCCACCACATAAAAAAAAAATTCGATAGGTCAAATTTCATTCATTTCTTCTGGTTTACAGAAAGCAAGTCTGAGAGTTTGAGCGGGAAGGCAGCACAGAGGAAGGTCCCTTAGGTACAGAAACCCAGACAGCATGTGTGTACGGAGGGGAGGGGGGTGACACACTGTTTGACAAAGGTGTCATGTGATATTAAACATGGTCTCAGACCTGTGAACACTGACCTTCGCCCCCTTTCAGCCACACCCCCTTCTCCCCCCTGCTCCCCTCATTTCAAATCTGAAATGTAGATTTGGCTTGAATACAAAATACCTTCTACCCACCAGAACTGAACGTTTGCACACCCGACTGCATTGAAATGATACAATGCCGGGGTCAGAGTAACACAAAATACTAGGACCACTAGACATAACACAGACTCTTTATTTCTAAACACCATTCTAGCAGTTGGCAGTCCCCAACCCCCATCCTCAACCCCAGACTCAAATGTAAGAGAATTTTCACTTTATCTCCTCAGGCTTGTTTTGCCTTCACTTTCATTATTCATTGTCTTGGTGTTTTCTTTTTTGCTTTTCTAAAAAAAATATATCAGAACTTTATCTAAAGCTTCAACCAGCCTTTTTAAAACAGCCCAAGTGCAGGAAAAGTCACCTTCAGAAAATGTGTGGAAATCTGTTTGCAACTTTCTAGAGTGTAATTCTAAACCACAAGGAAGAATATCCTTCCGCCCTGTGCAGCTGAAAAACTTAACAAACCACAACTGCCTTTCCCACTCAGAGGCAAGATACCCCCTCCAGCTGAGAAACTGGATTCTAAAAAGAAAGACTTATAGGAAGATATATCGCAAAGATAGTATCTTCTCCTCCAAACAGTTACCTTGAGTTCTGAGTGTGTAGTTGTTTGTGTGTGTGTGTGTGAGTATATGGACATGTGCATGAGTATATATTTATGCAAGTATTTGTATGTATGTGTGAGTGTATATGCATGTGTGTGTACACATGTGTACAAGTGTTTGTGGTTGTGTGAACGTGTTTGTATGTGTGAGAGTGTATGTAGGTCTATATAAGTGTTGGAATGTGTTGATATATGTGAGTCTATGAGTTTGTGTGAATATATGTGAGTGCACATTTGTGCAAGTGTATATATGTATGTGTGAGCGGTGAATGTGCATAACTTTGTATGTGTCGCTGTGACTGTGAATTAGTGCGAATGCCTGTGTGTATGTGTATATGTTAGTGTGCGTATCTGGGTTTTTAATGGAGAAATGTAACATATGATTAATTAGCTAGATGAGGGTTCTACAGTATTGGTTTCACCTGGAACCTGCCCCCCACCAGCCCCCATTGCTCCGAAAGTCAGGGCAAGTGTGGGGTTGCCGTAACTTGGAGATGTGCCATGAGCCAAGGACCAGAAAAACACTAAGCAGTGAGCATTCTAGGAAGCTAGTTCTGTTGTTGAAGACACTGCCATTTGTCCCTGGGAAACCCTACCACAGGAGGGAAAGCCTGTGTCACAAGATGCAGCCACGCCCTAGAATGAAGCCTCTGGGATGGGGCTCCCAACAACACTCTAGTTTGTCAGACTTCTTAGCTGTGTATCTGCCTCGTCCACTGGACCGCCTGCAGGAAAGACGGCCCTGAAGCAGGGGGTGCCCAGCCACAGGGCCACCTGCATTGTGGGGCAAGAAACTGATAACATCCTGATCCACCCAAACTAGTTCACACCTCTTTCCACCTCTACCCAGGATTTCCTCTGCCACTCCTAGGCCACAGTTCCCCTGCCCACCGAGTGATGAAAGACTCTGGCATTAAATTTTCCTTCTTTCCCCACAAATTTATGCTCCTTGCTACCCCCTTATATTTCTAATCTCCTAAACTCATTTAATTATGTCCAGAGTAATTAAACTTGCTATCAGGGGGCATCTGGAAAGAAAGTTAATACATTTTAATTTGACTTATACAATGAATATTCGATCCCACATACAGCGTGGGAGAAGGTGCTTATACACACACATTCTTGCATAATATGCTCCTGGGGATCGTGGCTTGCAGGAGGTTCTCAAGGTGGGTGCTGGGAGGATTCACCCAGACGTGCTAGAAGACCATGAGCCCCAAGCGGACAAGGCCCCAGGGTGAGCAGGGATTAGTGAGGAGTGTTAAAACTGGGCAGGGTGGGGCTTCCAGAATCTCAAATACCTTTTTAACTAAACAAAGTCCCTGAAATTTAAACCAGACAAAAATCTTCCTCACTATGAAATGAGGATTTGTATTTCCTTTTAAAAGCAGAAGGGGGTGAGGTTAAAAAAAAAAAAAAAAATGAGTTGCTTGTACTGAGATTCCCTCCCAACTGAATTGTTAATGAGCTTCTTTTCCTGAACTAGCCTGGCAGGGAAAGGTGGACACCCCACACTCCCAGTCTGAGAAGGGTAAGGAGTAGGGTAGCTGCCCACCATAAGTACATACCATATTTCTATGTACACACCTGCCAGACCATGCCCACACCCCTTTGGAAACCAAGAGGTGGGTTCTCCTGACTTAGAAAGAAAGGCTGGAGGTAGAGTCCTGCTCCTTCACAGGCTGTGTGACATTGAGCAAACCCCTTCCCTGCCAGCTCCCATGTGACCAACTAGCCTTGCCTTTGTCATCTGTGAGGTGCCAAGTTGAACAACAAGAAGCTTGCCAAGGTCCCTCCAGCCGGGACACACTATGGTTCCACGCCTTCTTGCTGCAGAGCCCCCCCCCCCCCCCCCCCAGGATCTGTTGGCAATAGACTTCCCCAGCAAGGGACATTAATCCACATGGGGACAGTTAGCATATCTGAAATTTAATCAAATAAATGGCTGCAACTTAATTGTTAAGCAGGAGCCTGCCTTTGCCATCTGACAGATGGCACGCTCTCTAACCCTACCACCACTGCTCGGCTGGTCGCCATCAGGGGACAGGGTAGGACTGAAGCACTTCCTGCTCACCTCCCAGTTGGCCCCAGACCACTCACACTCGCTTGTGCTCTGGGGAGGCCACTTGTCACCAGAAGGCCCCATGATGCTAACAAGCAACCGAGATAAAATGTGTGACTATTTGAGGGTCCTGGTGGGAAAGGCTCATGGTAAGAGAGTGCACCTCCCTGGAAACAGATGTCCTGATCCTATAACACAAATTGCAGTATCACATCCCCAAAATACAAGCCCTCCCATAAATCATTCAGGGGAGCCTGTTTCGTTTTCCTGTTCTGATGAAAGTGACCCGTGTGTGGGGCTCAAGGCCAGAAGTGCTGCCACACTCGAGCAACTCCACACTTCCCCACAGCTTACTGTAAAGGTGCTGACCAAAACCACCACTCTGGGACCACTTCCTTGCTTGCCCTTTAGAAGCTGGCATTCCCCGGCCTCCGTCCACAGTTAAGCCCCTGCCAGCCCTTCCCCTCCTCTTG
The DNA here is from genome assembly GCA_004026585.1 of Noctilio leporinus. NCBI lineage: Eukaryota > Metazoa > Chordata > Mammalia > Chiroptera > Noctilionidae > Noctilio > Noctilio leporinus. Next base: position 345,222 of record PVIW01000292.1, read on the forward strand.
CACCAATCCCACCGAGCCCTCAAGGCCCATCCACACAAGTCTCCTTTCTCCCCTCCTTCCTGGGAATATCCACGTGTAGTCAAGAGCTAGGTCTCATCTTTAAATTTCTATGAAGGAGAGATCTGGTTGCTCCACATCTTTGCCAATGCTTGGTACTTTCTACCTTGTTTATGTTACTCACTCAAGTATGTATGGAGTGGTATCTCCTATGGTTTTAATTTGCATTTTCCTAATGACTAATGAATGATGTTAAATGTCTTGTCATGTGTATAATTGCCATTTGAATATCATCTCCGTTGATGAAATGTCTGTTGCTCAAGTCCCCATTTTTCTTGGGTTGTTTGTTTTCTTATTATTAAATTATAAAGAGTTCTTTGCTTTGGATACAAGTTCTTCAACAGGTGTATTTTTGGCAAATATTTTCTCCTAGTCTTTCTCTTATCTCATTTTAATTAACAGTGTGTCTTGAAGAACTAAAGTTTTCCATTTTGGTAATGCTATTTTAATCAACATTTTATTGTATAGTTGGTGTGTGTGTTCCATTTAGGTTGGGTTTGGGGGGGGGGGCATTGTTTATTTTGGTTTGGTCTTTGCATTTGGAGTCTAAATACTTCAGTTCATTTGGTGAAAATATCTTTGTCAAATTTACAACTGATCACGTGTGGGTTTATTTCTAGACTCTGTTCTGTTCTAGTGATCCATATGTCTATCTATACACCAACACTACAGTGTTTTATTCATTCTAACTTTGCATTAAGTCTTGAAATTAGGTAACATAAATCCTAAAAACTTTCTCTCTTTCAAAAAATTTTTGACTACTCTAGGTACCTGCATTCTTATATAAATTGCAGACTCAGTTTGTGAGTTTCAGCAACAAAACTCCTGGGATTATGATTGAATATGCATTAAATCTATTGGTCACTTTCTCTCCTCATTATGTTTCACATTCCTGGGGGACAAGGAACCTAGCTTACATTTCCCCCATGGTCCCTAAGTGATGGTCAGATATCCACATCTCTGTGGAAATGCAGCTAGGACTGTTGGCAGGGAAGGCTGAGGGCAGACTGGGAGAAGGCAGAGCTGAAGGAACACAGGCAAGGAACGGTGTGGAGTCAAATGCAGACATGAGGACAATGAATGGGAACACTTGGGTGGTATCATGTATCCTGGGATTAGTACAGGAAAGGGCCAGTTTCTCTTCTAACCAAGGCCACTGTGTTGTTTCACAGTCAGGAAAAGTTCTAAGATGTCCAGAACTGGGAGATTCTAGAGGGAGAAGCTGGGTCTCCTGGAGGCTGGGGTCTGGTGATCAATTAATAAGAAATGGAATGAGAACTGATTTCATTTCTGTCTGACTTCAGCTTCTCCTAGAAAGAGTTACAAAGGACTTAAAGATAGATCATCTAGACCATGCTTCACAAGGGACCAAAACAAGAACTGAGGAGACCAAGGTGACACAATTAAAAAGTGAATTAGTGGCACAACTAAGGACTAGAAAACAATACAGGTCTTCTGTCCCCAAGGTCAGTGACCTTTCCACTATAGCCCAGCCTCTTTTTTCTTTTCTTTTCTTTCTTTTTTTTTTTTTCCACTGTGTATCTTCTTGGTCTGTCAACTAACAGAGAGCCATTTGCTTCTAGAACAGGAGCTCTAAGAAGCTAATCAGATGGCTGTTTCAGAAACTCAGAGGTTGACTTACAGGTTAACCCAGATGCTTCTTTCCTTTCTGTCCACCCATCAGCAGAAGCCATTTCCAGGAAACATCAGTTCCTTCTCCTCAAAATTCCCACAACCAAGCTCCCTTCCTTTGCCATCCACTTCAAGCCAGCTTTGGCTTTCCTTGTGCTTTGGTGAAATGAGAAAGACTCTGAACTAGGAGTCAAGAGAACTGATCTCTGGACCACCTGCCTCAAACTCACCAGAAAGATGACTGGACTTCTCCAGGCCACAGATTTGCTCCTCTGTCAAATGAAGGTGATAACATCTGCCCTACCTGCTTGAAGGTTTTGTTAGGGTACAGTGCCTACAGAGTGGGATATGGGAATGGAGATAACAGACCCCCAAAATGTGCTTTTTCTGACACCTCATTGCCAGAAGCAGGAATTACAGAAAAAGTTAAGGGGCACACTCTCTTCTCAAGATTGAACTTTTTCCTTGCTTGCAAGAAACCTTGATTCAGTTCTTGCCTTCCCAGTGTGTGTAGAGGTTTCATGTGTGTGGATGAGTGGGCATCTCGATTCCTGCTAATCTTTCAAGGTAGGTAGGACCTCCCTAGAGATCATTTAAGCTTACCTTTGCTCTGGTCTTGGAAGCCCCTCTCATTCCCAGGTAATCGTGCTGCTCAAATCCTCATCTCACAGCTTCCCTACCCCGCCTCCCAAGTCAGTCCAGTGTTCTGACCCATCCCTTGAGATGTCTCCAACTACAACTCTGATTGCCTCCTCAACAGCTGCCCCAGACACCCCAGGGTTAAATCCTCCCTTAAGCCTGCCATGCCTAAGCTGAGGTGCTTTATTCATTAAACACAGTTTTGAACACACCCAAATATCAAATGGGAAAGAGCCTAAGGACCATCAGTGATCACCTTCTCAATACCAAGCACTGGCCATTCTAAACACTCCCAGATAAAACTCCATCTGGTTCCCATAGACATGCTCCTTTTGCTTGCCTTCCTCTCCCCAGAAAGGAGATGCCCTCATCTCTGCTGAGACTGAATACTGATCAGGTGGAATACCCTTCTATCTAGTGATGCAGGATTCAACTCCCCTTCTTGGATGGCCCAAAATTGAAAAATTGAGTGTGCCTGGAATTGGCCCTGGGCCTGCTTATCTCTCCTGCTTGGAGCAAATTAATTACTAAATTAAGGTAATATCATTGTTTCTCTAAACCAAATGGTATTAAAACAATCAATGTTACTAATGGGTAGTTGGATCTCCCTCCAGCCACCTCCACCCACCCACCTCCTAACCCCTTTCCCCCAGAACCAGACTGGCCCCTCCTAGGGAGAGTATCACATTTCCATGCAAATTGAGTGTCCAGAGTGAATGGGGTGGGGGTGGTGCCCAGACTTTCTCCATGGCTGAGTTGCTGGAGTATTTGCATAATAAAATGTGCTAACAGCTTGGAATTAATCATCACGGCTACCCTGGATGGCCTAAAGAACTATTTTCCCAGCCCTCTTCTGTGAAAACTCTGGATGGCATTTGTAGGTAATGGAGCCTCTGTATATTTTTCTAATTATCATTACATTTTTCTATCTGTCTCCAAAATGTGCTCCCATCCTAGATTATCATAAAATGTGGTAGATTTCTTAGGATATTTTTATTATATGAAAATCCTTAAGCACTCAATAAATTACACCATGCATGCCTTTGTGCATGAAGATTAAGCTGGAATTGCATGAGTAGAGGTTTGCATGATAGAGTGGACCGAGTACAGGCTCTGGAATGCAGATGACCCTGGTTTGCGTCTTTCTTCAAGGATGATTTAGGAAAAGGCACACATCCTTACCAAGCCTTGGTTTCTTCTGCTCTAAAAAGAGGATGTGGTAGGCTGCCTTCTGAAATGGTACCAATGTCCAGGCTGCTGGTATCCACACCCTTGCGTAATCCCCTCCCTTAGAGTGTGGGCTGGACCTTGGAGCTGGCTTCCTTTAACATTAAAAAAAAAAAAAAAAAAAAAAAAAACTGGCAAAAGTGATAGGATGTCAATTCCAAGATTAGGCTACAAAAGATTATGAATGTCTTTTCTCTCCCTCCCTTAACTTGCTCATCTAATAAAGCTGGCCGCCAAGCTGTGAGCTGCCTTACAGGGGCCCACCTAGCAAGGAAATTAAGAGGGTCTCCAGCCAACAGCCAGTGAGGCACTGATGCCCTCCAGCCAACAACCTACAAGGAACTGAACCTTACCAACCACCACCCAGTGAGCTCACCCACTTGGCCAGCTGAACCTTGAGAAAACTGCAGGGCTGGCCCACACCTTGATCACAGCCTCATGTCAGAACTTCAGCCCAGCTCCATGGCACCTGGATTCCTGATGCATAAAACTTTGAACTAATAAATGTGTTTTGATGTAAGCGCTAAATTGAGGGTAAGCTGTTATGCAGAAATAGATAACTAAGATAAGAGATCAAACCATGTAAGCTACTTCACAGGAAATGTTTGTTTTTGACCCAATAATAAGTCACTTTCCCAAATGCTTCACTTGGTTTGGTTGAACAGACAAAGGAAGTCCTGCGCTCCTCCCTCCCTTGTCCCCCCACCTCCCCAAGGCTCCCATCCATATTTTTTCCAGGAGGTTTTCTCCCTATGGCAATTTTTGCTTCAGGAGTTGGAGTTTGTTGTGTCTGGATTGTAAGCAAGACCACCTCACAGAATGTAGTGGGTTGACAATGGCAGTAAGTACATGTACATTGAAAGTAGCAGGAAGGCTTTCCCAACAAGAGTATTCTTACATGAGCTTTGTCATAGACACACTCCAAAATAAATAATAATGATAAGTCATAATGATAGTACCTACTGAGCAGCTACTATGTGCAGGAAACTTGGCAAACATTCCTTCAGATTCTCACCACCATCCTGAAAAATGAAATGCAGAGGGTTTAACTTACTTGCTCAATGCTGATTGATTAGAATGTGTGAGAGCTGAGGTCAGAACCAAACTCATGTTGGCATTTATCCCTTGTCTTTTATGCATGTGTGCCTAAATAAACTATTTTTTAATAAAGTGAGAATCTGTTTTGTATTTTTTTCTACTTAACACTTTATTGTGAGCATTTTCCTATGTTATTAAATTCCTTACATGCCATTTTTAAAGGCAACATAATATTCCACCATTAAGCAAGTTGACCCTCCCTTTATTATTCAGCATTTAGGCTGTTTCCAGGTGTTTTGCTATCATAAATTATGCTGTGATAAAGCATTCTTGAACCTACATCTGTGCTCACATCTCTGATTATTTCCTTAGGATAAACCCCTAGAAAGTTGGGACAGCCAGGTCAAGTATGCAAACGCTTTTAAGGCTCTTGATGCATGTTGCCAAATTGCTTGCCCGAAAGGTTGTACCAACTCATATTCCCAAGGAGATAAACACTTAACTTTGAAAGCAAAGGGAGTTTAAAATGTGAGATAAGCTGGCACCTTGTTTAAAGGAACAACTCCTTAAGTTCCCTGCAAAGGCCCTCTGAGGACCCCTGTGAACCACTGGCTGAGGAAACATTGTTCCGCCTTCCTGACTGGCTGGTTAAATTCCCAATGTCCCAGATGTCATTTTATTCATGGTTATAGGAGGGGATTGGGTGGGGTAAGAGGGGAAATGAAAGCATTTGCATGATAATAAACCTGAAACTTAATAATCACGCTTTTACAAAACGTGTATATGGTCCTTTCTTGAGGCAGGTTTTCCAGAATTGGATGACCTTCTCCAAGGGGATAAGGATATTTTTCTCTGCCAGATCTTAAGCTAGGGCATTGAAATTATTTCTATACACATACACAAAGAGGAGGGAGCTGAGGTGCAAATATTTCATCACCAAAGAGGAGAAAAGATACCACGGTGGCATTAATTATCTAGATAGTACTTCAAGCCAAAGGAAGATTTGGAAAGAATTTTTTTTTATTGTTAAAATTTTCCACCCCAATTTGTTATGCATTGGCATAGCTAAAAAATCATTGGCCTATTTTGACCTTTGAACATTTTTATTTTACTTTTATAAATTGAGGGAGAGAAAGGAAAAGATTATTCACAAGGACAGTGGGGGAAGAGGCTATGGAAGGAACACAAAACAGAGGAGGGGAAAATCCTATTTCAATTCTCTGTAGTTACCTGGATTTTCAAACCATAGGTTAGGTCTTAAGAAATAGAAGTTAAGCCCTGGCTGGTGGCACAGTAGATAAGGCGCTGACCTGTGAACCCAAAGGTTGCTGGTTCAATTCCCAGCCAGGACAATATAACCAGGTTGCAAGTCAGGTCTCCAGCCAGGTCCGTAGATAGAGGCAGGTGAAAGGCAACCATACATTGATGTCTCTCTCCCTCTCTGCTTCTCTCCCTTCCCCTCTCTGAAAAACAATAAATATTTAAAAAGAAAGCAAAAAAGAAAAGAAAGAAAAGAAATAGAAGTTAGTTTCACATACAAGCCAGGTAGGGCATGATGTTAAGAAGCCAAAAAGATTTCAATATTCTGCCATTGTTTGAAATGCCCCATATTGGTCAGCATCAGCCAAACTGCCACGGCAAACAATTCACATTTCAGTGGCCTAACACACACACACACACACACACACACAAATAGATATTTCTCCCCTGTATCACAGTTTGATGCAGGTTATGGGGGTGGGTAACGGAGGGCTTATCCCAGTGTTACTCAGGAACTTAGTGAAATGTGATACAAACCAAGGCTATTTACATTCTCATCTATCAAACTGACAAAATGTGAATTTTTAAAAAATTACATATACATATTATAAACTGTGTGAGTCATATAGATTTTAGAAATTAAAATGGCAGTCGATGTTCTGCACCCCCGGAACCTACAGAGAGGACCCTCCGAAGCAAAGCTAGGAGAAACCCCAGGAGAAAGAGGCCATCTCTCTACCAAGAGCAGCTGTTGGCCACAGGGAATAGGCTGCGCCAAAACAGGCTCTTCCAGCCATCAGAAGCCTCCCTGCAAAAACAAATCACCAAAATCAACACATCTTGGATCCTGGGCAGGAAACATCCATCCTCATGTCTTACAGCTCCTGCCCTTGTGGTCACATGTTTATTGCCTAGCAGCCCAATCAGAGCACCAGTTTTGGAAGAGAGGTTACTTCCTCCCCAGCAGAGGATGAGTGAGAACTGAGGCGCGGCCTAGCCAACGGTCTTTGTCAGACTCATTAGAATGAATCATCCCTCCTGCCTTGGACAGGTGAATGCTAAACAAGGAGGCTGTGACAAATTAGAGGTAGTTTCAGGGACATCTGGTGCAAGACCAATTAGGCCAGGGTCAAACTAGCCTCTGGAATAGTAAGTGTCTTAGTTACACAGGCCTGGGGACTGGGACCAGAAAACAGTTCATTATTTAAATGTTAATACTTGTAGAAGAGAGACCTGAAGAGACACCCAAGGAAACATAGTAATTGCCAAGAGAGATGGGCACTTTCTAGAATTTTTCTACACTTCTTAGTGACACCTTCACACAACCTCAGTGGGCAGTCCTTCTTAGGGTGACACCTTGTCCCAATTTGCTCATTTGCCAATTTTAAAACTGAGGGAAAGCCCTCCTTCTCCAACCAGCATGGCAGTTGGTCACTCTAGTTCTTTGCACAGTTTTGCTGAAACATCTACTAGGAGCTGTTTTACCCAAAATGATAGGGATATGGGCTGACCTGCTGACACTTCCACCTAGAAGAGTCAAGACGAGAGTAGGTGAGGGCCACTGTCTGTGACCCTGGCATAAAGCAGTGTTATCTATCTGGGGAGGAGAGGATACAGAATTTCTAAGTTTGACCTCCAGTCACAGACCTGGGAGGGAGCTTGCAGGTGATGGAAGACAAATGTCCAGATGGAAGCTAAGAAGACGCAGATGGAGGAACTTTTAGAAACTTGCTTAAGGCCGCACAGCAGGGGTGTCCAGGGGAGGACTGCTTTTCCAGTGTGGAGCTCTTCCTGCCTCACCACACAGACCTGTCCCGAGAACACCCAAACAACTGAATTAATGGGCCTCAAGAGATGACTCTGGACATCCCTCCCAAATCCTAAGAGAAATGCTCCCAGTAGTCACTACCAGCGGCAAACGAGAGGATGGTGGCAGCGGTGGTGGCAGCGGAGGTGGCAGCGGCCTGCCTCTGGGGAAATTCTGTGTGATGGCTAAGAGGCTGCGCCCTATCACCCTGAGCCTCCCTGCCTTTCTGGGGCTCCACCCCAGCCTCCAACCTCCAGCCCCTCTGGAGCAGCGTCAGAGCCCCAAACCTCCGTGCATTTTCCTCCCATCCCGCCTCCTCGGGGCCTGCAGGACTAGCAAAGAAGGCAAGAGAGAGGGAGGCGGTGGGCACAGGGCGCAATGAGTGAGAGCCACCACAAGTCTCCCTGAGAAGCTCTTTACATTTACTGATGACTTTTTGAAAAGCTGCATGAAGAATACCCTGCTCAAGCTGATGCCACAGAAGCATCATTTCTGGTTTTGAAAACCAAGTCAGCAGCCAAGCAACTACTTCTTCAACCAATGAAGTACTTTTTTATAAATGTCTTAAATGTCTTATTTTTAAAGGGAATAAAAAGGTTTTGATCCACACAGAAAGGAGTCTGTGCAGCTGACAGCATATGCCTCTTGGGAACACAGGGCTTTTAAAATCATTACTCTTATGGCTTCTCCCATTACAGTTTCAGATTTATTAAGCCTCATCTGTGTAGATGTACCTGTAGAAAAGTAATTCGGGTTGGTTGCCATTTTAGGAAGCATGTGGAAATTGCCATCAAAGAGTAATTATTGTATATTCTCACCCCGCCCCCACCTCTCTTAGAGACAGTCACTATTAAAACAATTCAGATTACTTTCTCCCTCTCCAATATTTTGGGGATTAAAAGGTCATTTCATGTACATACATATGAACCCAAAAGGCTGAGACATTGCCAGGTTAAACCATCTATTTTGGTTTCCCTCTGCACCTCACTGATGCCCAGACACACTTGTTTCTGCCTCTCCTCTCTCTTCTCTGTTGCAGCAAATCTTGTTTGTGCTCCAAGATCCTCCGGAGACATTTCACCAAGCCTCTCCAACCCACATTATTCTCCCTTCCCTGAATTCACTTAATTACAACACGTGTTATGTTGTGCTTTGTTTCATGATTGTTAGATTTGTCTCCCCTGGGGTACATGCCCATGAAGGCAGCACGTTTGACGGGAAGTGCTCAGTTAATACTTGTTGAATAAATGAGTGAATAACAGCATGGATTTGGGAGTCACAAAGACTTGACTTTATCTCTTTCTAGCTAGGCGACTTTTATCAAGTCACTTAACTAGTTTAAGCCTCAGTTTCGTTATCTGGAAAATGGCAACAATGCTCCATAGCTCAGGGAAATTAATGAACTACACAAAACAGGTGCTTGAGAACGCGGCATGCCCTTTACCTTCACCCAAGTGTCCCACAAGCCAGCATTCATTTATTGTCTAAATCAGTTTGTATAGATCTTCAGTCTTCTTTTTTAAACAGTGTTCTTGGCTGGGCCATGTCTACTGTATTTTGATTAGGGCCAAGTTTGGCCCATTGATTACAAAAATGCTTCCAGAAACCAAGACCACGTCCTGTAGCCAAAAGGCACATGGAGATTACCGTGCAGGCATGTACTGATGTGCCTTCTTACCTGAGAAGGGCAATTCCCGGAGCTTACTACACAATTTAGAAAAGGTTTAAATCACCTGCTGGGGCCCTAGCCTTGTTTGCTGTGTTTCTCTCGAAACACCTCCTAATGTGTCTCCCACATAGTAGGACAGCGTGGGCAAACCATTTGACTTTGTAAACTGAACTACAGCCATGATTCAAGAGTGTTGGGAATTTAAGTATGTAGTTGGGGTGGGAGGGGAACATTTTCAAAAGCCATTTAATTCTTTGTGTGCTAAACTATATTTCAACAAAACAGAACACCAAAAAAAAAAATCACCCAAAGCTGCAGCCAAAATAGCCCCAGGCCAAGAGCTGTTGAATGGTGTTCTTTAAACTGTGCCTCATAAATACTCCTAGTCTAGTGACCCCATGCCCCCTAACAGCCTCTGAACTGGTCTACTAACCCCAATACATGTTAAATTTATGATTTCTAAACAAGATAAAAGACCTGATTGGATTTATTTCCTTAAAAAAAATAAAAGAAGCATGAAAGAAAGCATTCCATTCCCAACCAAGTTGAGACCCCGAGCTGGTTTGTTTGCTACTAGCACCTACTTGCCCATCACTTAGTCCAAACACGCTTCTGTAGCTTTCCTGGTGTCATTCAGAGCTGCCTTCCTTCCCCGGCTGGCCTGAGCCTACTCCCCTCACCATGAATTGTGTATGGTGGTGGCCCCTCAGTGAGTCACTGATTCCTCCTGCAACCATGCCTAGTGACTTTCTACCTGGTCAACAAGAAGCATGGTTCTCCCAGGTCTCCCTCCCAGGCTCTCCCCTCCAGGAGGAATCACATAGAATCTTAGAGTCAGAAGTGACCTTGGAATTCATCCACTCATTTCACAGATGAGAAAACTAAGGCCCAGAGAAGAAAATAAATGGAGAGACCAGGATCTCAAACCCAAGTGTCTTGGTTCTGAATGCAGTGTCCTGCCACCAGGACCATGGCCATGGGCACACATTCCAGGATCTGTGTGAAGTGCAGGGAGTTCGCCTTCAGTGCAGCAGCTGGGCCTCCAAGATGCCTGCCTGGGGAGGCTCCCTGTGTCTGCCATCTACCCTCCCACTTTCCTATGACTTCAGGCTTGTCTTTCCTGACTTCTCTGCATCTTGTCTTCTCAAGGTCAGACTCCTTGCTTCTGGAATAGTTAAAGCGAGATGCACAATATGTGACAAACAAATCCATCTGAGGAAGGGATACTAGCAACACCTTCCAGACAATTTGAAGATACTAAAACAAGAGCTTTCTAAAGGAAATAGCTTTGCTATCCAGACCAGAACAATAACATTTAAAGGAGGCATTTGAACTTGGAGGGTGAAGGAATGAGGGCCCTCTTAAGGGTAAGACACCAGAGCTAGCCAGGCTCAGAAGTGGCCCCAGGATGCAGGTCGTACATCCACCTGCTTTCATGGACTAGATGGAATCACTGAGAATCACACATCAGTCTCCAGAGTCCAACACACATTCCTCCCTTCCAGGAAAGCGTCTGTCCTTATTCCCATCACCTCACCATGGTAGGGTTAGGACCAGCTCCAGGGTGAGCTCCGGGGTCAGCACCTTCAAAAGCACCCCTGATCCCACACTTACACCCTACATCCAGCACCTTCCTACCTAGCACCTAGCGTGAGTCTAAACCCAAACTAGTCCAGAATGGACTAGTTTAAAAACCCCAAGAAAAGTCTGCTGAGTGGGTTCTCATCCCTGCCTTTTTTCCTAACTAGCTTTATGGCCATCAAAAGACAAAACAAAACAAAACAAAACAAAACACTGGATTGCTCTGTCCCTCAGTTTGCTCATTGGAGACATATGGCTAATGGCAATACCTGGGTAGTGTAGAAACAAGGTAAGAAAATAAAAATTTTAACAAAGTTTGTTTTGCTTGGTGCAGCTCAATTGGTTGGAGCATCATCCCATAATGGTGTGATTCCCAATTAGGGCACAGACCTACGTTTCAGGTTCAATCCCAGTCCGGCCGCGTAAAGGAAGCAACAAACCGATGCTTCTCTCTCACATCCATTTCTCTCTCCCTTCCTCTCTTCCTCTCTAAGATCAACGAAAACATGTTGTCAGGTGGCGGGGTGGGGGGCGCCCTTCAACAAACTTTAAAATATTTTTTAAAGGTATGATTATATCATTAGTAATAATGTAATCACTTCCTTTCAATCCTTCCAGGCATATACTCGAGGTTTCTTTGGAATCCTTTCTGGGGAACTCCCAGTTATACCAGATAGCTTGTATGAATTAATCTCTCCTCCTGTTTAAATTCCCTGGCAGTTAAACCCAGCCTGTACCGATTGACTTTTCTTTTTTTTAATAAAATAAAAACAGAAGGTTTAACCAGGACTGAGGACTCAGAAAACAAAACCATTTGGCAAAAAAAAAAAAAAAAAAAAATGAATTCCAATCATCTGCCTCCATCACCGGCAAATACACGCTGAGTGCTTCCTGAGAGCAAGTCACAGGGTTGAAGAACGGATCTGCAAATCTCTCAAGTTCCTTTGCTTTTGAGGCCAATTCTTGACCTCGAATTCACAAAGCCCAGTAGCAACCAGAGGGAACTCTCGCCCTCACTCTGTCTCAGCTCACTGTTCACAACTTGCATCCAGTGTCTTCCTGCCTACAGACCTGAACCTTCAGGGTTTGACAGGCAGGGATAGGCTGTGATTATACCATTTTGCCACTTAAGGGTGGAAAAAGAGGGGAGGGAATTCTAAACAAACAGGGAATGACCACACAAACTTACAAGCCGATTGAGATTTAGAATCTGTCTTCCCTGAGCCACCCACCCAAGTGCATGTTTGAAAAGCAGACCTTCCACTTCTTCTCGGCAGTATGGACAACAGGAAACTTTTAGAGTGATCAAAGTAGATTTTTCAAACTAACAGCAAAGAGCCCAGCTCCAGGCAAGAAACACTTTTCCTGTCTTTGGAATGCCCCCATCACTTGAAGGGGCCCCACTTCGTGTGCTTCTTAAGTGCTCAGAAATTATTCAAAAGCGAACCTGTAACAAGAGGGAGCAGCAAGCATGGAATTGGATGATTTTTCTCGGTTTCCTCCCCTATAGAAATCTTCCACTAAAGTAAATGGCGCTGAGGGCGCAGTTCATCTGGAAAGCACTCATATCAACCACTGGCTTTAAAATGAACATAAATATCAGGTCAGTTTCATAGCCGTTTATCCCACTCTCGGGATAAAACTCATAAATAAACTGGAAATGGACACTTCTCCAACCCTAGAGAGGTGACCCCACCCTGGGGGGCTCCAGGCACACTGCTGTGTAATGAAAGAAAATCTGCCTTTCTCTGGCTGAAACTGGCTAGGACAGTTTCCCTGAAGGCATCTCGAGTCCCAGAGAGTGCCCCTCTCCCACCTCAAGTTGCAGGCCGCTGGGCAAAGGGCCATCCGGCACCCTTCCCTGTCCCTCTCTCTTCCATTCCTACATCTCTGTGTCCCACACCAGCCCCTGTCCTTACCCTGCGCCTTCTCTGCTTTCCTTACCTCCTCTTTGGTTTTGCTTTTTCTGTTGTTGTCTGTTCTTGTTGTTGCTTCCTAGGTGGGCTCTGTTTCATTTTTAAACAGTTTTTTTAATCATAAATTATGTATCACATAATATTTGTCCTCTTAACCATCAGTAAGTGTGAATTTGAGTGGCATGCGTGCCCATCACCACCACGCATCTCCAGGACTTGCTCATCATCCCCAAAATAAACCCTGTGACCATTAAGCAGCAACCCTCCCCCCTCTCGTCATAGCCCCTGGCAGCCCCTCTTCTGCTTCCTATCCCTATGAACTTGTCTGTTCCAGGTACCTCATAGAAGAGAAATTATACATCTGTTTTGTGATTGGCTTCTTTCACTAAGCATACTGTTTTCAAGGTTCATACATGCTGTAGCATTGTCAAATTTTCATTTCTTTCTAAATAGTACTCCACTGTGTGTATAGATCACTTTTTTTTTTTTTTTAATCAATTCATCCATTAAGGGACACTTTTTCCACTTATCAGCTGTTGTGAATAATGCTGCTGTGAACATGGTTTACAGATATTGTTTGAGTCCTTTCCTTCCTTTTTTTTTTTTTTTTTTTTTTTCCTTTTTTTGGATATACTGTATACCTAGGAGTCCAGTTGTTGGATCACAGGGTTGCTACCTGGCACTGATGACATGCTGCCAATCTACCCCAAGAGAGGATCCTGAACCAACTTACTGTGTTGGGGAAAGGAAAAAAGCAAATCAGACGACTTGAACTTGTTAGAGAAACAGTGGCCTACATATCTCATTTTATGCCAGCCTCACTCAGTACTGAAACATCTATCCTGGGACCTGGTTTGAATCCTAACAAGTTTTGTGATCTGAGAAGAGCCCCTAAACTGCTCTGAGCCTCAGTTTCCCAGTAAAATTGAGATAACAGCACCAGTTCAGTCTGTATCCCACCACAGTGCAGCTGGGAAGGTCAAATGAGAGAATGCTTATGAACTTTCTGTAGGCCAGCAGCTACGCAAATATAAGAAAATGACTAGGAATTAAAGCTCTCCATGAGCTTCTAATGCCTACTCCAAAGGCCAGGAGCTGCTTCCCCAGCAAGCCAGGGCTGTCACTTGGCCATTTCTCTCAAGTGCACCTGCTAGCACCTAGAGCTCTCCCCCTTCAGAAGGCAGCACCTGAAAAGGTGGCTTCTCAAAGCTGGAGTCTAGATCTGAACTGCTGGAAACACAGGAGCATTTTGCTGGGTACACTTGAAATCTCTCTCTCTCTTTTCTTTTTTTTAACTTAAGATTTTATTTATTATTTTTAGAGAGAGGGGAAGTGAGAGAGGCAGAGAGGGAGAGAAACATCAATGTATGGTTGCCTTTCACCTGTCTCCAGCTACGGACCTGGCTGGAAACCTGGTTTACAACCTGGTTATGTGCCCTGGCTGGGAATTGAACCAGCGACCTTTGGGTTCACAGGCCAGCGCCTATTCACTGCCACCAGCCAGGGCCCACATTTGAAATCTTTAATTAACAATCCCACTCCTATCCCATTCTCAATCCTCTGCCATCTGACTGCATTTAGATCAATCTGATGGTGTAACTTTAACTTTGAGAGCCTCATGGTAAAAAACAAAACAAAACAAGCTTTTGCTTTTAAAAATGGGGGCAGGGGATGGAATAAGTTACTCGTTTCTGAGACTCAGATGGGTAGGTATGGGCTGTCCTCCTGGTGATAACACATGACTAAAATCCATTCTGGGAGACATAACTATCCCACTACAAGTCATTGTCCCTTCCAAAGGGCCAGTCACATTTGGGCATCTACAGAGAATTGTGCCTAGGCACTGTGCTTGCTCCAGGGAAAGCCACAAGTGTAAGATAGGGACAGGCAGAGAGACAAGGAACTAATGGTAATGCTCCGATTAATAAAGCTCAAGGAGACAAGTTTCTGGATTTAAAAACTTCATCAAATAAGGCAAAGTTGATCTATGGCCTTTGCAGCTACATGTCTAAACAACTTCCTTAGAAGCTACCACTCATGCTCAGAGTGAAGCAAACTGGAGTCTTCAAAATTCACATTCTGCACTCAACCCTCTTCTGGTTTTAGCTGAATCTGTCAGCCCAGCAAAACCAAGACGGGTTCATCCACTTCACCGATCGAGACTCAAGGACTGATTGCCCAGTCATGCCTCACTCACACTTAAGTGTTACCTCAACCCAGCCTTTAGGGTGTAAGCGCTTTTTTCTCCTAATTGTGTTATGAAAAGATCTTCATCTTAGTAAAGAAACGTTAGGTGTCTACGGATGAGTGGGAGCCGAGTTAGTCCAAGAAGTCCCAGAAATCACCGAAGGTTTACTCCGCCTGGCTCAAGGTCAGCAAGTTTAATTACCTAAGGTGGCCTAGAGGGTCCCTGTCCTGCGCCCCTTTCCACTTGTCCCTGTCTCCTCAACCCCCACTCTCAAGGGGGTGGCTGGTAGCCTATTTCTGGAGAGGGCAAGGCAAGGCACACCACCCTTGTGTACATAGCTTCTTCCAGGGCTTCAGCCAACACTATCAAAGCACACGTATCCTCTCAGCAGACCCCGTAAGTTGGACAGCCCCTCCTCTCCCCAGCCAACATCAAGGTGACTCCAATGTTATCTCACGCAGCATTTCAGTGACATGCTTGTGCCCTAACCAGCTCCAATGCACCCCTACGCTTCCTACGATAGATTTTCCCTCTAATTACAAAGATTTAAATCTCTCCCCTCAAAAAGAAAGAAAAGAAAGAAAGAAAAAAATAGTTGTTTGGAGGAGTCCTTCTTCATTATCCAAACCCTACCAACCCTAAAGGGTAAATGGCAAATGAGGGATTCATATAATAGATCAGAGAGTGGGGTTGGCCACACTTCTCACAAGTTAAGGCACATCGTTAAAATGCAGACCATAAGTCGGTAGCTCAGGGGAGGGGGCTGCACATGGTGCCTTTCTTTCAGGTTTCCAAGCAATGTCCATGTTCTGTGGCCCCCCGATCACACTTGGAGCCTTAAGGGGAGGCAGACCTTCTCCCAGGACTCCTAGGTGATGAAGAAGGCTTTTGAGAGGCGGTAAGAGCTGAGGAACAGTGTTCTCATCAGTTGAGCCCCGCAGGAGTGGCCACCTGGAGAGATACAACCAAACGATGTCACCTTGAGAAGGAAGCATAACTCCCCTTCTCGGGGTGGCAGAAGGTCCGAGTACACCCAACAAGCTGTTTGCACCACCCAAGGAAAGAGGAACTGGCCTTATTCTCATGGGGAAGTACATTTTCTCTTGTCCAAACCACAGGCGCACAACCTTACTAGCTCAAGTGAAGTTCCTGCAATGACCACTGTGCGTGGGCCTGCCTCTTCTGGCCCCAACGCAGCAGCTGCCTCCTCATGGTCTGGGCCAGCCAAGCAGGCCCCGGCTCCCCTGCCCCACCTGCCTTCCCAAGCCAATGCTGCACCTCCAAGCCCAAGACAGGACAGAAAGCTGTAAACACTGACACTTAAATCAGATCATCACAAGCCTCCCTCAATCCTGGCTTGCCCTGTGCTTCCCGACCACTTTTCTTTATAGCTGAAGTTATCCGGCCTCATTTTAAGTACATTGTGCAAAAGGCACAGGCCAATCTCTGATATATTCCCACAAGCAAATTAAATATCAGTAACATGTGTTTTAGTGAATTGGGTCCTTCAATTTGCATGTTATAATAAGGATGTTATCATACTGGTTTATGGCTCAGCTCTTTAGTTTGTATCTCTCTGGGGCTAGATTCCCCTCATGAGTTCAATATAAGTCTATGAACTAATGTAATTTTAAAAACGCTTTTCTTCTGTGTTAACATTAACACCCTTATGAGTGAAAGGGTTTTACTCCCCCAAGTGTACAGGCTGTTTGCACTCACGGGAGGATAAGGTGGGATGTTAGCCCTCAGTGACATCTGTGGCTGCTCTTAAGTGAAAGAGTTGAGTCAGTAATCCGGTCTGCCACTGGAAAAAAAAAAAAAAAGGCTTTTTCACCTCTTTGCACTGAGACGTAATCTCTGGTGTGTTCATTCCCTTACATTTAGATTAATTATAAAACATTGTCACCAGAATATTAAAGTAATGTTTAATACACAGAAGGGAATAAGGTATTCTGGAAAATGCATAATTTCTCTATGATGATTTTGCAAGTTGCATGCAATATGATCTTTTGATTGCCAGCTATAGAAATATTGTGACTAAGCTTTCACTAGCTTTTTTATTTTTGCAACCATCCTGTCATAGCACTTTGAAAACTGTAAGCTTGGCCGATCAAAAAAAAAAAAAAAAAAAAAACCCTAAGAGTGCCCATGCTAAAGAGTTCTCTCCTTCTGGTTCGAAAGGAGAGGGTATAGAACATACAGTTGCACTTTCCACTTCACTAGTCATCCTAACACAATTGCATGGAGGAGAAAAGACTGCCCCCATCTCCTGTACAAGCCCAAAACACACACACACACACACACACACACACACCATGTTGCTTGAATATGGAAAGATGTCAACATTCCAAAATGGAAATCTCTCAAGTCCTCTTACTTGCTTCAGATTTTCCAAGCTCTACTGCGGCCACACCCCCAGGAGGATGGTCTAAGTCAACACCAAACAGCAGCAAGTGGAACGTTCCTTGCTGGCAGTGGCTGAAATGGGACCTATGTTCCTTGGGGGCACAGCTCTTGGGGACTGGTTACCTCAGCCATCTCCCTCTAGGTCACTGGGCTCCGTCCTTGGCTGTGTTGGTTGACAACCAAGTGTTGTTACCAACAGAGAGCTCCTGTCCTTCGAGATCTCACTCCAGGTCTTTGCAGGTGAAACTTTTCCATTTCAATAATAATTTTTTTAAACGATAATAATAGAAAGATCAGGCTAGCCCATACTTCTTGTGAGCACTCACCACACAAGCTGTTGTCCCCATGCTTCTGCCACACCACCGAGAATGCTGCTAGAATTCTTTGAGCTTTTTAAAACTGGAATAAATTTTTAAATATGTGTTCTATTTATCCATGCCACTGAATGTCAATGTGCCCAACACCTGTCATCTTGGTTTCATTATCTTCAGGGTTACCTATGCCCCTCTGTTCTGCAAATATACACTACATGTATATATGAAAAACTGAGCCCTCCTACCCCAAAAGGCTCAGAGTCTGGAGGCTTAATTACCTCTCCATTGGCGACACGAAGGCCCCTTGGGTCAGAATTAAATGTGATTTCCAGTAGGAGAGGGGATAGGCTTACTCCACTCCTACTCATCCCACATCTGTTCTGTAGACACAATGACTCCTTAGGACAGGGGAGGATGAACTAAGCTTATGTCTCTAGCCAGCTTTATAGCATTGATCTTGAAATTCTGGAGAAGAAAGTGGGAGCTCAAAGTAAACAGTATCTGAATACAAGACTCTAGAAACCAGGGAGTGAGAAATGCCAAAAGTCAAAACCCAGTGATGTCCTTAAGATTATCACAGCCATTACAGATGAGGCATGTTTTCCTGTCTGGATGTGTATGTGCTGGTGGCACACATAGGACATGGATATGCTTTTGCTCTAAACAGGTGCCTACATAAGGAATTACAAGTGTAACTGTGCATGTGTATATCCTCCCTGAGCACACATCATAATTCTGACTCACAAGGAAAGTATTGGGTTGGCCAAAAGGGTCAATTAGTTTTTCTCCCTATGATGGCTCTACTTGTCTTTAACGTCATGTGAACCAGTTTTGTTCAATTGTATTGTGATAGCTGTCATATCAGCATGAATTTTAAAAAACTTATCAAAATTGGTGAATTTGTGTGCAGCCATTTTCATATTAAGATGGAAGAAGACAAGCAACATTTCTGACTGATGCTTTATTATTTCAAAAGAGGTAAAAACACAACTGAAATGCAAAAAAAAAAAAAAAAAAATCTGTGCCACGTTATCAAGTAGGTGCTGTGACTGATTGAATAGGTTGAAAGTGGTTTGTGAAGGTTCCTGGTACTATTGACATTTTGGCCAAATAATTCTTTGCTGTGGGGCTGTCTTACGCATCAGAAGATGTTCAGCAGCACTTCTGGCCTCTCTACCCACTAGAAGCCAACAGTATTCAAAACACCCAAATCAATAAAGTTATTGGTGCAAATGAAAAAGGTGTCTTCTGCTTTATGGAAAAGAAAAACTAAACAGTCTTTTTGGCCGACTCCATATTCTATTACGCAATGATATGGCCACTCGTCTTCCTAACGAAGTAGATATGACTCTCAGTGAAGATCATTTTCCTGCAGTGTGGCTTGACCCCTGGGCTGACGTGGAAGACGGGCGCCCAGCTAGAGAAGGGACCTTTGTCTTCTGCTCCACAGAGGCCTGACTTTCCTCCCTGTCCCCCTCTAAGGTCTGTAGGGAACTTGGTCCCACTTACCCGGGGCTTTGAGTTCTTGGGTTTCAGTTCTGAACACTGTGCGGTTCTAGCACTGGGCTGTTCCGCGCGCCCGCTGTTCTGAGCAGCGTGACTAAACCTCGCGCTGCCCCACTGAGGAAACGAAGCATCCCGTTGGCCAGCCTTTCGACATTGTCTGCACTCCCAGCGCCAAGGGTGACTTAGCAGCGGTCGTATTGATCGGAGCAACCGTTGTACTATCGCAGTGCTTGTGTTCAAGGAACATGTAATAAGGGTCCCAAAGCGCAAGGAGTAGTGATGCTGGCAATTTGGACATGCCAAAGAGAAGCCTCAAACTGCTTCCATTAAGTGAAATGGTAAGATTTTGAGAGACACCGCATTCACATAACTTTTATTACAGTGTATTGTTTTAATTGTTCTGTTTTTATTTATTGTTAATCTTTTCATATATCTATTCATATATCACGAATATATATGAATAGGGGAAAAAACAGTATGTCCAGGGTTTGGTACTCTTCGGTTTCAGGCATCCACTGAGGTCTTGGAATGTATTCTACCCCCCACCCCTCCATAAGAGGGGACTACTGTACTTAACTTTTTCAGTTATACTTTACTGTATTGCAGTGGAAAGCAAAATATGGGCCATATTATCACAGTGTTTTCACACCTCAGGGAGCATCTCCACTTGTGTTGAAACCCCGAGACAGTTCCCAGCCGTTTGCTTATGACTGATCCTTAACACGTATTTATAGCCTAGACAGTCCTTCTACTGGGTGGGGCCGGTGCTGAGGTTTGTGGCTGTGGATGTCACAGGAATGAGGAAAGGGGAATCTAGAAGAAACTCCAAAAGAATTCTTAATGTGCCTTAAATGTTCTGACTTACGACCCTGGACAGTTGTAGAGTAGAATTGCTTCCAGGAGGAAGAGGGTGACGGGCAGGGAGAAAGAAGGTGTAGAAGGTTACCAGATGATGGACTGCAATTCAAAATATGACAGTCTCTAGTTTTGAAACATAAGCCCCAAGAGCATGAACCCAGGCCTGTTCAGCCTTACTTTGTGCCTGGAAGGAACCTTTCTCTGATACAGTGGAAACATAATTGCTTCCTTTCAATTCATACTTTCACTATTAATCGAATGCTGTGGACAAATGACAATAAACTGGTATTATAGGACCTGGAATGTATCACTAAGTATATAACAAAGAAGAAAGGAACATAATATAACTTTTGCAAATAATCAAGACAATCAAGAAATTCTTAAACCCTCCCCTCAAAAGGAATCCTTGGAGCCCATTGACCTACAAAACTAGTCATTTTCTGTTCTTTTCCCAGTTAAATATATCATTATGCTTGTGCGTTGATGCTAGAGTGTTAAATGCTTGATGAGACCAGTTTTCTTCTCTATTATAAAAAATAACATCTGAGAACTAACTGATCTGTTTGGGCCTCAAGGTCTTTATCTTTAAGCTCTTCATTGTCTGGGCTTCTAACAATAGTTAACATGTAAGAAAGACCTTTCGTTGGCTCCCATAGACTGTCTGAGATTGGGTGTGGACTAGGGCAAATGGGGAATTTAGATATACCCTCAAACAATGGAATCATTGTCTGCTTGAATGTGGTAAGGGTGACTACATAGTCTGACCCAAATATTCATAGCAGAGCCCTTTCTGCAGGAAATTGCTAACACCTGCAAAGGCCAGCCTCCTATTGGTCTCTTGGTCTCCTTTGAGTTCTCCTTCAATCCATTGCAGACCCTGTTATGCTCTTTCTAAAACTTTTCTACTTACATGGCTTTGAAAAAATATTTGACTATAATCCAAACCCCTTAGCTGATCATTAAAAGGTTTCTATAATATGGCTCCAAATTAGTTTCCAGCCTTACTTTCCATGATTTTTTGTAGACAACCCTTCTTTTCCGGCCACACTGGTTTAGCCATTGCCCTTCAAGCACCACAGCACCACCTTGAACTGTTTTTTAGTCATCCTTTCTCTTTATCTTCTAAACCTTAGCCTGCCTTGGAAAACCAAGTCCAATATCTGGAGCCCTGAGTTATGATCTTCCTTCACATTCCTACAGCTTGTGTCTCTCACTTCTGAATTAATCTATTACATCCTTTCATTATTAATTATCTGCGTTTATGCTTATAATCTTACCCCACACCACTAAGACTGACTATAATCCCTCTGAGGACAGCGGTTGGGTCTTACACTTCTTTAGGCCCATAGTGCCTAGACATTACCTTTTTGCTCACTATAGGTGGGGAAGACAAACCTGGCTTATGCTGATGTTCTGAGATCACAGGACTCACATGGAAAAAGTACAGACTTTTTTGTCATGTTCCATTTAGATTGAATTAGCAGCAGGTAATCAGTTACAGATCAGTTCAGAGGGTTGGGATACATGTACTTATTCCCCATATAGGTCACTTACTTTGATTGTAGGACAAGAACTATGTTTTTATTATTACCCTCTTTCTAAATCATCTACTGTTAATTTTGACAAGAAGAGCTGGGCCAAATACATGAGGAAACATCAATGTATATTCATCCCCACCATTTGAGAAACAACTTTCAATTGTGAGTCCTACTGATAAGGAATAAAGAATAACATTCCCATTCATTCAGGAGCTCCAAAGTCTCTTGTTGGAGACTGCTGTCTATATTGGCAAAGTGAATTATGTATTAGCATTTTAAAAGGCCCACTGTTCTCACCACATTAGCTTAACTGAGACTAGTTATTTAGGAAGATTCTAATTAATTTAATTCTCCACTGGTGGCAATTTCTGATGGGCAATGACTATGCCTTTTACCTCTTTGCATTCTTCCCCAGCACTTAGCTCAGTAGGTTGCCTATAGCGTGGACCTAATAAATATTTGTTGATTGATTGAACAAATGAAGGTTCCTTATTGCAGATGGAGAAGATGCAGGAGTGAACTCAGATATGCCTCAGAAAATCCAACTCCCAGTGCTGAGGATGCACAGAAATGCAAGCATTATGGGAAGTACTGACTCTTAGCCTTGCTCAATAGTTAACAAGAGCACAACCCTCAAAGCCAAGCCAGTCTGAGTATGCTTTCTAATCTGTTTAATAGCACTGTTGTCATTGTTTTCATATGATACCTTCAACCTTGGTATTACATATAAAGACAAAATTCTTGAATGAGAATTTTGGAAGTTATTAAGCAGAGTTAAGAGAGAATTCTGGGCCTTGGCTGGTGGCTCAGTGGATAGGTGCCGGCCTGCGAACCCAAAATTGCTGGTTCGATTCCCAGCCAGGGCACATAACCAGGTTGCAAACTAGGTCTCCAGCCAGGTCCGTAGCTGGAGGCAGGTGAAAGGCAACCACACATTGATGTTTCTCTCCCTCTCTCCCTTCCCCTCTCCCTGGAAATAATAAATAAATTCTTTAAAAAAAAAAAAAAAGTGAGAATTCTGGAGTCACGTCATAGTGGTAATACCAGTTGGACATGTAGCTAAGTCTCTCTAAGCTTCGGTGAAATGGAAATAATCATAGTACCTACCCCACAAGATGGTTATGAAGAAAAAATAAGAACAAGCATGGAAAACTCTCATCACTATGCCTAGAACATAGTAAATTCTCAGTAAGCATTAGCTGATATTATTATTTCTAATTTA
The DNA here is from genome assembly GCA_004026585.1 of Noctilio leporinus. NCBI lineage: Eukaryota > Metazoa > Chordata > Mammalia > Chiroptera > Noctilionidae > Noctilio > Noctilio leporinus. Next base: position 368,080 of record PVIW01000292.1, read on the forward strand.
ACCTTTATTTTGCTCTTTACCAAGCTCTAGGCAGCCTGCCAGCCAAGGATGGAAAGGGTTAGGTGGCCAATCAGAGATCACACTTCAGACACATCCTGGCGGCAGGTGTGTGTTTTGCCACTCCCAATGGGATATGCAAGGCTCTGTGGGAAAGGGCTGTGCCCCACTGCTACCCTCCAGAAGGATGAAGGGTAGAGAGGGACCTCCAACCAACCATTTTATCACCAAAGTGATAAAATGCTCTCTGTGTATTGCACATGCAACCATTTCAAAAACGTGAGCATTTTTCAAACATGATGGTAGCATTAGATTCCAAACAGAAATCATGGCAGCTCTTTTATTTTGTGACATATGTATACCTATAAAGAAAATGGATTTACTAACCAAAAGCAAAGAAAAGCTCCCCCTTAAGGTGGACCACAGTCTCATTTGCCCATAGCCATCAAGGCTGGATGACAATACCCTCCAATCCTAGGGCATTTGGAGGCTCCCGCTGTTTTCATTGTTGTGTGGTGCTAGTTGTAGGTAGGCAGGAAGCAGGGTGTGTCCTTCCATTTTTGGAGGGAGCCATGGGCCTTGAATGGGGTCACGTACAGACAGAGGGGACAGGAGGTGGGTGAGCAAGCCAAAGACAGAGCCAGCATTACAACCCCAAGCTGCTGACTCAGACACCAGCACTGTTCCACAGTCTACACTAAAATCCCCAGCATAGCCTGTCAGAGGGAAAGAAAGTGTAATCTCTAAAAGGCTGAAAAATGAAAAGAACTCCACAAATAAGGCAATGTGGCGACAGGCAAATCCACACCAAGGGGTCCGCTTTAAAGGCAAATGTCACGAGTTTCTGAGTTCTGGGCTGTGGTTGGGTTTCTGAAGAGGAATATTTGTATTTTGGTTTTCTCCCCTTGGAGTGCGTGGCGAAGTAAGCAACAGGTAAAATGGGGCACTCAGAAACAGGGGCGTGAGCAACGCTGCCAGTCTGAGAGCCGAAAGTCAAATAACCTCCACGTGCCCCTGAGCAGAGGACAATCAGCAGGGAGAGAGGAGCAGAAGAGACAGGGAAGGCGGCAGACGCAGCGGGTTTGCATTGCTGTCTCAGGAAATTCAGGGAACCATCACCAGGGGGGAAAAATCAGGCGAATGACTTCCTTTCAGACCCTCCCCAACAGGAACATTTGATTTGCTGTTGCTCTCTGAAGTTTCCCACCGTCCTGCTCCTATGTCAGGAATGACTTTGCCTGTGCAGGCGCTAAACAACTGCTACATGCAGCACCTACAGCGCTGTCCAGCCCCAAGACATTAAAAGTCAACCCATGTCCATACAGAAAAGTACATGTGAATCAAAGGGTGGATGGCAAGAAAAGAAATGGCAGCAGAAGAGCTGATCACAGCAGATCTAATAAGGGTGAGGCCAAATTTGTACATCTCTAAACAGAGCCAAGGATCCTGATCAAAAGGGAAAATGAGTAAGATTTCATTTTGCACAGAGAAAGACTGTGCAGCCTAAATAGGATGTTAAGTGGTGTAATTCTCACAACCGAGAGTTGTATACCATTTTGATCAATCCTCCCCTTTGGTTCATTTCTACTTACCACCCTGGAACTCGGAATTAAGTATCTCCAGTAACAAGATTCATGTCATGCTATTGGCTATATGGATTCTCTAACAGGATGGGATGCAGCCTCAAAATTCAAATTAAGTGGGAGTAGCTCTTAAATCCAGTCTAGAGAATGGAGCAGATTGTGAGATCTATTTAAGCCATTTGAGATGAATTTGGTTGGATGAGTAGCTCTTTGTTATGCCCTTTTAACTTTAAAGTCTGTCTCCCAGCAAGCTGTGGTCCCTAAGTTTATTTCTACCATCAGAGGGGTGAATGAAAGGAGGAATCTCCCTGGTTGTGACCTAAATGTCCTCTGTCATCAGGATGCCACTTAGAAACCCTTGAAATATGGGACACGCTCCCCTCTAGGGCTGGCACCCAAGCAAGCTCTTGATTCCATTCTTAACTCCTGTAATGCATACTTTTCTGCCATTCCTGCTTCTGAAAGTAGCAGGCCACAGGAGAGACCTGCAGTTTGAGTTTCTTTGCACTGGAGCTGGGAGCTTGGGTTCCAGTACTGGATCAACCGCTGACTGTGGTTTCAAGCTTGGTTCTCAGGTGTTTTTTTTTTCTCCCAAGCTGTGTGTTCACTTCATCTTTGGGCCTACGTTGCCCTGAACTGAATGACTGCAGTGGTTCCTTTCAACTTTTTCCTGCTCTTGTCCTGCTTCATTTCTAGAGTCACTAGGAAAATTGATGCTGTTGTGTCTATAAAAGTGCTCTATAAATCTTACGTCTTTCCTGTGGGCATTTTTAAAAATATCAAGCAAGGGGAAAGATAATGTGATTTAACAAAAAGTGTCTTAATGTGCACTAAGATGGGAAGGAAAACAATTCCTGTTTCTGGATTTTGCTGGAAGGGAGAAGCTCTTTGGCTGAATGTAACTCTGGGGGACTACACACTGAAGTGTGCTCTCCCTACTAGGGAGTCAGAGGAGAAAAGAAACGCAACGTTAGTTTCCCTGTTGGTTAAGAACTCGGGATGGAGTCCTCGAAGAAGGTGTGCTTGCAATGTTCATTATTTCTGAACTTCCAATTGGACTTCATATGGACTTCACCGCCAATATGCAAAGTCCTCAAATCCATTCCTTTGCATTATAACACCTCAATAGAAGCCTAAGCTATGAGGTATGTATGAAGAGAAACAACCTACAAAATACTTCAAATCTGAACCTCTCTACCATCGCTTTTTGGGCGTGTTGATTTGTAAAATAAGAATTCTTACTAGTAGTCAACATTAACACAGAAAAAGTGAGTTAATGTTAATAATCATAATGGTTTCAACATTAACCTCACTATCTAGACCTCGAAACAAGATAAAACAAAACAAAAACCAAGTCCATACACACAAAACTTGATATTCCTCACCACTTAAAAGGCTTGGCTCTAATACAAATGCTCTTGAGAACACTACCTAAAAGTGACCAGGAAACATTGTGCCAAGATTTGGGCTACTCAATTAGGCCTCAGTAGAATCCAAGGTTGCTCTCATTGCCTAAAAAAAAAAGAAAATTTTTTTTTTAATGATCACCAGTTTCTGGTGCAATCATTTATATTCAAAAGGATGAGTGCTAGGTGCTGCAAAAGCTACTGAGTCCCTGTTATCTTGAACCCAGAAGTCTAAGAGACCTTTGTATTTAGTGTGACAATCTGGATCTGGACAGACCACAGAAACTATTGTTCACAGCCCAGACTTGGTAGGGTAAAAGTATATCCCGCATTTGGTCCCCACTCTCTTGAGCACCAGGACTGTACCCTCTCATCCATGCTCAGTGCATGCTGGGCAAACAGTTCATCTCTCTACAATTTGAAGTTCCAATCTCAGGAGAGGGCACACTGCGAACACTGGTCAGATCTGTCAGTTCCTTCTGCTGCTTCCACCATTCACAGATAACCATGACCTTGACATATCGCACAGAGAGATATCTTCAATGATCATCGATCCTGTGTTAGTTTTCTAAAGTACTAGCCCCAGGACAACACCATCATTTCATACGAGTTTCATAAATGAATCTTTATTTTCTTACAACTAAAAACGTTATAAGGGAAGAGATGGTTCTTTTAAAAAACAATGAGGGATCTTTTTTCTCCAAAAGGGAGAGGGGGGAAAAAAAAAGATATCCTCTACCTACTCTCTCTCCCCTCCCCACTTCTTACTCCCTAAAATCCCACTTCTAGGGATATCCATTTATTTACAAACTGACTCCGAGAAGAAGTAAGAGGTGGAAATGGAAACACAGACCAGAAACAAAAGTGTAGTGAACTCCAAGTGCATTTACCAAGTTGAAGTTGTCCAAACACCCATGTTTATTGTTTCAGTAGGGTCTCCCTTTTAAAGTGGCATCACTCTAGTTATCAGCAAGGAGCTTAGCACTGTTCAGGGAGGATGTCATCACAGAATCCCTAACGGTCTCAGGTTTCAACAACACAGGCAGAGCAGGGGTCGGGGAGACTTTCTCCACGAAATGCCCTGGAACTCTAAAAAACGCACAAAGGCCACTTGGTCAATCAGGGTATTGATTTGTCATGGAGAAGCCACTGGGGAAAGATGGCAAGAAGGGACCCTTATTCCCAGCTCCCTCCTGCAGTGCACACAGCTGTCAGCAGGAAGAGACAACTTTGCACACCGTTACCAATGGACCCTCCTTGATCTGTGTGTGTATGTGAGAGCCAGGCAGGCATGTGCTCCTGAACACTTAGGGCTTGTGTGCTAACAACACAGGGAGAGACATTCTCTTTGATCAGCTAGAGTTCCGTGGACTTAGCTCTGGACTGGATACCAGAACACCTGGCTTCTCGGCTCTCTCTGAGCTCATCAACATGGCCCTGGGCAAGCCCTTGGCGAGCCTCCTTCTCTTCATCCTCAAGTAGAAGTTGTGAGCTCTGTCCCAATGGGGATCAGATGCAATAATGTATATGAAATCACTGTATAAAGTGCTAAGGCAGCACACTACTGGAAAGAGTTACTATTTAAGATGAATAAATAAACCGGAAAGAATCCAGATGCCAATTATTTTATCTTCTTATAAGGCTAGGTAATCTAGCCAGAGGGTAAGTGGATAACGATTTTCCCCATTTACATGCACAGTCAATCTGTAAACCTACAATACACAGGTCTATTATTTACTTATTTTTTTAAAGATTTTATTGACTTTTAGAGAGGGAGAAAGGAGGGAGAAAGAAGGGAGAAACACCAATCTGCAGTTGCTTCTTGCATGTCCCCAGCTGGGGACCTGGTCCACAACCCAGGCATGTGCCCTGACTAGGAATCAAACTGGCCACCCTTTGATTCACAGGCCAGCATTCAATCCACTAAACCACACCAGCTAGTGCACATAAACTTATTTTTAATAAGCTATATTGTTTCTAGTTCTCTTCTGGATCTCCAGGCAATAGAAAACACCAAACTGAGAAAAGTTCTTTGCAAATTAACTGAGCCAGGAGGACTTAGCGCTTGCCCGTGGAAATAACTTATTGGTATCACTGATTTCTAAGGAATGGGGCATTACTATGACTGACTGTAAGAGCGTGTTCTGATCTGAACCTCATTTCTCCTATAATTTTCCCTCTTATAAAACCAGCTCCGAATTTCTTGATGTGTGTAATAAAGAAGTTTTATGTTTGTTTGTCTGCATTAAGATATATTTGCCAAAGATTTGGAAACCTAAAATTAGAATATTTAATAAGCAACCACTGACATTAATCACTTTCCTTGGGATTTACCACTAACCCAGTGATGTTATCTTTCTTGAGCTAAATTAAAAGACAAATTCAAGTCCTGCATGGTAGCCACCAAAAGCATATATTTGAAAAACAGAATTCAGCGTGCCATATTATGCATTATTTAATGGTATGCAAATTATAAGTCAGACAGTTAGGAAAACCACACTTCAGCATTAATAAACAGCAATACTACTACTACTACATTAATTATGATATTGCTATGATTTATTATACCAACTTTTGCATTTTGATCTCTTTGAAAATTTATTCCATCTGATAAGCAATAACCTAGTTCCCCTCCTACACCTCCTACACCCATTCCTCAAATCTGTCCCTCCTACCCACCCAATGGGCATCTGCAGGAAATGGGTACAGAAATACAAAGTCATAAGCAGCTGCATTGTCTTATAAGCATTAATAATTAAAGAATAAGCAAACACCACCTAAAGCTCCAACATTTATTGTGTCAATGTTAAGCACACTTTTTAAAAGACAACATAGAATGTATAGAAACAAGGGGTCGGGGACTCATGCTCATTTCCACAATACGGGTAATTAGGGTGGCTGGTTTCAGAAGGGCCAGGACGTCACTCAGGACAGCGATGGTCCATGAGCCCTCTCTATGGGACTGATTCACTATTCCAATGTGGGTCTGTTTTTTTTGTTTTTACATTTTATTAAAAAATATAAATAAAACGGCACTGCAGGCCCAGGCAGGAAGGACTCTGCAGGACTCTGTCTTCGCACACGGCTTCTTGGAGGCTACTGTCAGAAAACATCACAAACTAGCAGGATGACAGACCACGCAGATGTCGGCCGGGCGGCACGCGTCCACCCCGCCCCTGGGGGCTTCAAATTTTCTCAGAACTTAAGGGCTCTCGAGCTTCCATCCGAAAACTGCCACACATCTTGAGCTCTCTGGGCACTACGCCGAATGGGGGTGTGTGAAGAACCTAGAAAGAGAATGGAGACAGAGGAGGGGGGAGAAAAAGTACAGGTGTGACTTGGCCCAGTGATTTTCTGTTCTCTAACTAGCTTTTTTCAATTATAACTTAAATCAACCACAGGTTGAGCCACTGCCGTCTTAAACGTGACCCCCCCCCCCCACCAAGTCTCTGACCTCTTGAGTGCCTTTCCCGTGAGCTCCCTCCCTGCCTTCCCCCAAAGGACCCAGCTCTACCCGATCATCGTATGATAGTCCTAATAAACTCGGGACACACCTGGAAGGAAACACTTTCCCTTATGACTGAGAAAACTTGAGTAGGAAACAGTCCTTTGGTAGAGGAGAACAGGGGAGGAAGGAGGGAAAGGGGACATTTCCTTAAAATAATAATAAAATTATAAAGAAACAAAAAAATCAAAATTGATGTAAAAGCAGCACAACGAAAACATGAAATGTCATTAAGTTCAACGTCAAAGCAGCCAACGATTTACAAGAGGCGAACAAATCTCTGAAGAGGAGAACCAGAACCCAAAATAGTTGCTCCCAAATTGCACCAAAAACTGCCTGTAGTTTCTTTCAAACATGCAGTTTTTTCTTTCCTTTTTGTCTCTCTTTCGTAAGGGGGACAGGCAATGGTGAAGGGAAGAAGGGAGTGGTTATTTTCCTCCGGGGCTCCTCCCTTGCTGTGTACAGTGACTTGAAGCAGCAGAACTGGGAGTCCAGATGTGCCGAGGAAGAGGGCTACCACTGTGGCATTCCAGGCCTTGTTGCCATGGCGACCTGAAGCAGGGGCCTGGGGCCTCCTCTCCCCAGCCTTGGCTCCACAGGAGGCCCAGGGTCTGGAGCTCAGCTGCTCTCAGGAATCCCCCCTGAGCAGGAGAGACATGGGCTGAAGGGCCTGCTGCGTCCAGGTGGGCTCTGGGAATTCCGCTCCCAGTCCAGTCTTAAGTCATTGTTGTTGAGACCCCTTTAGCTGATATCCCATCAAACCCCTTTGTCAGACCTGCTACCAGTATTGAAAAGCCTAACAGACAAAGTACAGCATGGGCATGTAACGCCTTCTCTTGTTATTTAAAAGCACAGCCCCCTGTGGGTTTGGGGGTCCTGATTTAGAGGATAAACTTCAGAAAAGTCACTTAAGGTTGCCTTTCCTGCTGTCTCACAAAGACCTGATATATACTTCCTTTAAGTAGTCTTTGCTACTTTACAGAAAGGAAAACCAGTATTTGGTTCAGCCATTGAGTTGTGTTCAGCCAAGTTTCCGCTTTGAGTACAATGACCCACGTGAATTGTATTGGTCTCCTTCCCCATTCGAAAGGGAGAATTAATCGCATCCTATGACCATAGATGACACTGGGAAATAGAGAGAGAGAGAGAAACAGGCCCGTCCCCCTAAAGGCTGCTTCTCTGGCCCTACGTTTTACTAAATGAAACAACGGGCTAATGGGATAACAAGATGACAGTGAGCAAAAGTGCATACCCAACAACCCACGCCTACAATTTGTAGCGATAGCAGCCCTGGAATGAACATATGTAACCCCAATTCTGCCTATGTGTTCCGATGTCCTTTCCTCTAAAAGTGAGCTCATTTATTCTTAATTGGGCGAGCTGCAGGGCCTTAGGAGACACTTAGGAAAATTTGCTAAGTGGCTTACGCCTTTTAAGAGCTAACAGTCTTTTTAAAAAAAAAAAAACAAAAACATTTTTTTCCAAGCAGGTTTAAAGAACACTGCCAATCCCATCCTCATACTGGCAAAATTCCCAGAATTTTTCTTTTTTAAATGGGAAATTGTCTGAAAAAAAAAAGGGGGGGGTGGGGGCGGGGAGAATGGGATGAGTACATTCTTGAACACACCAGGCCCAGGGACAATGGAGTAACAGAATCATCATGAAGACACAATTACAACACAGTCATAAGAAATCATGTTTGTGTGTATGTATGGAGTGGGGTAAAGAGATTTTTTAAAAAACCAAAGCATTGTATTTCCTCCCTCACTTTCTGTGAGTAGTGTTTGAAACAGGACAGGATGGGGCATGAGGCTTCTCAACCCCTTTTCAGAAAAGGCTTGAAATACCCCAGTACCTTTTAACAAACTTTGAGTGTCTGTGCATAACCCACCTCATTTGCTTTTCTTCAAATGAAGTGATATCTAACCCTCACGGCCACATCCTTTCAAATTCTCACCTCAAAACATTATGAATATACACAGCATGTACTTATTACATATACAAAAATGGTATTTAAATAAACAGTTCTGTTCGAGAATGCCCTGGGAAAAAACTCAACTACTTCACACTTCCTGCCAATTGCTGGTGCAAATGGAGAACCGAGCGTGCGCCTCACTTCTTAGCAACCTTTAAAACGTGTGGTCGGTCCTGTGGGTCCTAAACAGAGAGAGTACATGGTCTCAGGGTGGAGGCAGTCCTTGCATGGGGAGATTTCTGAAGGCCTGTGAGAAATAGCATTTGCTGCATTCCTGTTTATTAAGTTGTTCTTAGAGGGGAGATGAAAAGGAACATTTTTATAAGTGGCAGTGCAGGTATGTAGAGAACATTGCATCAACACATCAGGAAAGTCATAGAACTTTATTTGAGACTTCTGAAAAATGTGAAGGTCCTTGGCATTTCCTCAGTTTAAAAAGATATCATGAACTCATCCTACTGTTGAAAATGACTTTTGTTACCTTACATTAATAGTTTTAATTTTAGGGTTCTGAATACAATACATCATTTATAAGTTATATTCTTGTTGCTTCCATCGTTCACTGAGCTTCAGGAAAAAAAAATTTATAAGAGGGCTTCAATAAGCCAGGAGACTAAGTACCCTGAAGAACCTGTCTCCCGGTAAATTTATTTCACTTTGGGATCATGTAATAAAACATAATCTGTGATTTATTACCAGATGTTTGCACCCCTCCCTATCTGACACTTGATTTAAGAAATCTGAACATACAAGTATACAGTATCCACCATTAATTCTGTCAGGATAAAAAAAAAACCTAATTATGATAAAAGCATCATATACTGAGATATTAATATGAATACTGTATATAAAATGTGCACAGCTGCATATATAGCTCTAATTGAAGAGTAATAGGGACACACAGAGGTTTTTAAAGACATTTAATATAGTGGAGCATAGGTCGCCATGTCTAAAATTGGCCTGGCACTGGGGAGTATTTCTGTCTGTCTTAAACAGCATTCTGGATTAAGGTGTGAAGTAACCTAATCTAAAACACATATTTCTCCCCTCAGTTCACTGTCACTTATCAAGTTCTACAAGTCACCACCCCTACCCTACCCTACCCTATCCTACCCTACCCTATCCCATCCCATCCCACCTCATCCCAGCTTCCTCAAAACTCCCCTCTCACGAGATTCCTCTCTACTTCCCACAAGGGGGTGGGGAGGTGGACAAAAAATACAGCAAAAAAACAAAAACAAAAACAAAAACCACCCTGCTAATTTCTATTTTAGAAAGCTAGAACTATTCTTGCCTGATAAAAGGCTTTACATCCATGAAAAGGCCACCTCACAGGCACCAGGGCATAAGAACTGAGTAACAACAACAACAACAAAAAATGCTACCACAGGAAGACCACAGAACAGCCTTTTGTTTTGGTTTTTACGAGAATAAAAACAGTGTTGTATCCATCCGTCTACACTGGGAACAGGGAGACAGTATCACAGAGGTATGTGTTATAATAAAGGAAATAGATGCTGCAATTTGTAAAAGTGACAACACAGATTTCTAAGGAGTGTTGAAAATAGACCTAACTTGCTTTTCAAAGATGAGGATTCATTTCATACCTCTGTTGATTGGACAAAAGAATTCATTGAAGGGTGTTCCCACCCTCATTTGCTATCATATCAGCCAGGAAAGACCCTATAAAAACACCTAAAAGATCTGTCGCATCAAGGGTCCCTAGCATCTCCAAATCACAAGGCAAACCACCGCACATCTCAGAAATTAGTAGCTGATCCCACAGATTTGGCCACATCTGGCTAAACTCCTGGTTACTGCTTTCCTTCCCTCTCTCTCTCTCTCTCTCTGTCTCACTTGATGCTGTCAGTTCTGGATTTTTAGATTTGGGAGGTGTGTTTATTTCTGACATGAGGAAAGACTCTTATGTGGAAACAAAAAAGCTGATTTCTTTAAAACAACAACAACAACAACAACAAACCCATTTACTTTATGCTCTAGAGTAGGATGGGACCAGAGAATAGAAAAATAACTTTCAGACAAGAAGAGCAAAAAATCCAAAGGAAATAAAGGCTTAAAATGCCATTACCACTAAGTTTTTCTTTCATTTATATCTGAATGGATTACTGCTAAGAGATAGAGGGAAAGTTTTTAACATCAGACCAAAAACACTTTCCATTTCGTGAAAATTATTCTAGAACTATAAAGTCTAAAAACTATGATTTGAGATACATCTATTTTAATATAGTAAATACTTTATGTTCCTTTAGGGTATAATACATGTATCAAAATGCCCATTGAGATAATCCTGAAAAAGCCTGACTGGCCTTCTCTTAAAAACCTGTTATTCTCTTGAAAGTAATTTACAGAGTGTGTCAAATGAGGACACAAGAAGCTTACATCGTGTACTTTAATTTTTTTATTTTTTTCAATAAAGGGACAAAATGGGTGTATGAACAGGTTAATGCAGACAACTGCCAAAAAAAACACAGACAGTGGTTTTTCCAATAGAACTTAACAAAGACCAGAAACAAATACAATAAAAAGCCAGGTTGTAATGACCTTTGGTCATTCAAATAAAAAAAAATAAAAACAAAGAAAAATAAAAGATCAAATTAAGTGCCTCTGTTTTGAACAGGGCACATAAGCAATAATAAATAGTGACTCCCATAGTAAAAGATAAAATTTCAAGTTACGACAAACAGCTTTCATTACAGGAATAGAAAAGGCCAATAACAAAATATTCTGCATTGCCATTTACAAAAAAGTATTGACTAAAGCGGGCTTCTCTTTAATATGCTTTGCATATGAAATTCTTTCCAATCTAAATATAAAGCACCATTTAGTTTTTGGCAATGAAAAAAACTGCAAAACATTGTGGGTTTTTTTTTTTTTTTTTCCTTTTTTTTCTTTCTTTCTTTTACTGCATATGAAGGTAAGATGCTGGAATGTAAGGGTGATAGAAGGAAAGGGACAAAAAGCACACTACATAACAAACCAACGTTATTAGCTTGCAGTACTGCATACAGTATGGCAGCAGGAAAAAAGAACAAAAAAGGATATGTACAACCCCTATGACAGCCATCCGTGTGACATTCTAGCAGGTTCCCCCAAACCGCCATTATATGGCTTCTTGTTTGTACAATGTCACACTTTTTTGTTTCTCTCTCTTTTTTTTTTTTTTTTTTTGAAGCATACAAATAATTTGCACTATATTATCCTGCCAAATTAAAAAAATATACTGTGGCAGCCTGTCTTTTTTTTTCCACTACCAAAAAAGGTACAATGATACCTTTTAAGAGAACAAGCAACAGTTAAAAATACAAGCTTCAATATAAATACTATAGTGCCTAACACTAGATGAACATTTAATTCAAATACCATTCTAGAAATACAGAAAAAAGACCATAAATGTGTTTTAGCATAGGAATCAACATGAGTGTGCATTTTCCTATATTTAAGTACTATATAATCTTAAACCTTTCCCCAATGTATGGTTTTTTGTTTTTTTGTTTTTTTACAACCTGAAGAGCGGTGTGTATCCAAGGCAAAGAATTTCCACTACCATTTTTAAATGGATAACAAGTCTTGTAACACCACCAAGACAATAGAACCCTAAAATGCAGTTCCCCCTAAACATAATGAAGTGTTTATTAAAAAATTTTCTTTTCTTAACATTTATACTTAAAAAAGTTTTGTACAAAAAATCCTTGCACTGTAGAAGCGAAAGCAATCATTCATTTCTATGTTAAGTGTATTCTGTTTTCCATTCACAGCGCTTGCAATGTTGAGTCCAAGTAAGTAAGCTCATTAGTCAAGTAAATGGCTGGCAAAGGTTTTTTTTTTTTTTTAAGTTTTTTTTTTTAAATGCTCATCAATGAGATTGTGTTCAATTTTTTTTTCAGCATTCTTGCAACTTTTCCCTTAAGTATAGACCTGTAAACTGGGAAAATTGTACAGTGCACTTAATTGTCCTATCTGAGCAGGTTTATTTTATACTCAACCTCTGTATCTCTGATTAGAGAAAAGATACAGATATTACAGGCAGAGTCAAGTGCTATTTGAACACCAACTGGGGCAGATGCTAGCTTAATAAAAAAGAAAATATTAAAAAAATAAAATAAAAACAATGAACCCTCTTCCATGTTAACACAAATAGCACACAGTGTATGGAAAAGAAATGAAGTACAACTTTTAGGGAGCACAGATATATATATATACTGCTACTCTTCAAATTCTTCCTCTTCTTTTTTAAGAATGTCACATTTCAACGCATCTTAAGAATTCATAGTTAATCATCATTGTATCAATATTAGCTTATACACCTGGTCTAGTTTAAAATGGCAAATAGTACTATGTTGTGCTAATAAATCACTTCTTGGTTTTTTTCCTCTGTTACCCTCCATCAAGCCTTATTGTCAACCTCCTCTTTTTCATATGGTAAACGAGGTCTTGAAGTTTATCATCTGATTGTCCCTTTGACAACCAAGTGGATCTGGATCTATTTCTTTCGGTGCCAGAATTTTTTTTTAAAGACATTATTTAAAACAAGTATCTTCATGAAGTGAATTCCTTACTCACATATTTAATCATGTTCCAGGACTTTTGCACGTTGCACATTCAATGTAATCATCATTTAAAATTAAAAAAAAAAAAAAAAAAAAAACTTTGGGCAAAATAGCCCATTTCTTTTAAGCTCTCACCAGGAGCAAAACAGCTTTTATACTGGTATAATCAGTTTTGCTTACAAGATTAAACTAAAGGGAAATGATGATTAACTAGAACATAATGGGTTATATTTTTTAGGTAGCCATTGTTGTGAGAAATACAATATAGAATTATATGCTAGGTCCTAAGGTTTATTACCTTACCCAATGCTGAATTAAGCTACAAGTTTATAACAAGTAGAAAGAACCATCAACATGGTTTTTAATAGATCCAAGGCACTCATATTTTAAAACCAAATGAGAGAATAAACTTGTTTTGTTTTTGTTAATTTTGTCAATTCAAGGCCTTTTTTCCCTCTCCAATTAATACAATTAACCCTTTAGAGACAGACATTTAGCTCAGAGAGATTTTCTTTCAGCACTACCTATTCTGTCTATAGAGGGTTAATCCAGAGACTATTTTTCCTCCTCACGTTATAAAATAAAACTGTACATGATATGTATTACAGAATGTATGCAGCATGGTCTTTTTCTCTCTCTCTCTCTTTTTCTCTCAGAACAGAACTGGAAACAGCAACATTTTTGCCCAACAACGAATCGGGGACAATTTAAAATAGCCATAACATACCATACATGCTGTCTAAGTTTAAAAAAAAACATACACAACATGTAAATTATTGCACAAGAGAAAGGCTCAAAGTTTGCGTAAAATGCAATAGTATTGCCCCATACAGATCATGCATTCAAACGGTGAGAACATAAAGGAAAAAAGAAAAAGAAAAAAGAAAAAGAAAAAGAAAAAACAGGTGTGCTGGTGACAAGCACTCTCATATTCTTAGCTTCCGGTTACTTGTTTGTTTGTTTGCTTGTTTGTTTAAATCACATGGGACTAGAAAAAAATCCTACCGGGAGTGGGGCTGCAGGGCTGCAGGGCGATGGGGAAGGGGGTTGGTGAAAAAGGAGGTGTCAGGTGGGAGTGAGGGAGGGGTATTAATATACCTCTATTCAGTTTTTATATCATTATTCAACACTCGATCACTGTGCCATTTTTTCATGTGTTTCTCCAGGGTACTGTACACGCTAAAAGGCATCTTACAAATTTCACATTTGTAAACGTCCTTCCCCACCTGGCCATGCGTTTTCATGTGCCTGGTGAGCTTGCTACTCTGGGCACAGGCATAGTTGCACAGCTCGCATTTATAAGGCCTTTCGCCCGTGTGGCTTCTCCTGTGGACAGTGAGATTGCTACAGTTCTTGAAGACTTTCCCACAGTACTCACAAGTGTCGCTGCGTCTGCCCTCTTTTGAGCTGGGCCTGCCCGGGCCCGGACCACTAATATGGGGCGTGCTCCCTCCACTTCCCGTGCCGCTGCGCCCCGAGATCCCTCCGTCCAGCTCCCCGGGCGGCGTGGAGAAGCGCAAGCTCCCGTTCTCCGAGGAATGCTCCGACGAGGAGGCGAAAGGCGATTGTCTGGAGTCTCCGAAGCTAAGGAAGGGATCTTTGAGTTGCCTGGAGGCTGCATAGCCGGCGAGCCACTGCGAGTACACATTCTCAGTGTTGGGCATCGCGGCTGGGGGCAGGTCGAACTCCTTCTCGAGCTTGATGCGCTTGGAGAAGGGGCTCAGCGAGCTAGGGCTGCCCAGCAGCAGCTTTTTGGACAGGCCCCCGGAGGCCGACTCGCCCGGGGAGCAGCCACGGCCGTTAACAGTGCCATCGTCTATGCGGTCCGATTCGCCAGCCACCGAGTCTTCGTCGCAAGTGTCCCTGTGGCCCTCAGCCTCGGCCAGGTGGCCGCGCTTATGCTTCTCGCCCAGGACCTGGTGGAAGGCCTCGCTGAAGTGCTGCATGGAGCTGAGCACCATGCCCTGCATGACATCGGGCAGGGCACGGCCCTCGTCGCCCACGCCCACCACGGCGCCCCGCGAGCTGTTCTCGTGGTGGCGCGCAGCCTCCAGGCTCAGCCCGAAGCCGTAGTCCACCCTCTCGCTCTCTGTCAGCTCCTCCTCCTCCTCTTCCTCCTCTTCTTCCTCTTCCTCGTCGTCCTCCTCTTCCTCCTCATCCCCATTCTCTGGGATCAGGTTGGGATCGTTCTCGCTCTTGAACTTGGCCACCACGGACTTGAGCGCGCTGCTGGCGCTGCCCACCAGGTCGCTGGTGCCGGGTTCCGGGGAGCTGGCGGTGGAGAGGCCGTCGTCCGACTTGACGGTCATGGGGGACGACTTGTGCATGTGCGTCTTCATGTGGCGCTTCAGCTTGCTGGCCTGCGTGCACGCGTGGTCGCACAGGTTGCACTTGTAGGGCTTCTCGCCCGTGTGGCTGCGCCGGTGCACCACCAAGTTGCTCTGAAATTTGAACGTCTTGCCGCAGAACTCGCATGACTTGGACTTGACTGGGGGCTGGGAGGGAGGAGGGGCGGATTGCAGAGGAGGGAGGGGGGGTGTCGCCAGGAAGGGTGGCTTGCTACCTGGCTGGAATGGTTGCAGTAACCTTTGCATAGGGCTGGGCCGGCCTGGGGACAGCGGTGGGCTAGACGTGTTCCCTGCCAGCTCTCTAAGTCTCCTAGAGAAATCCATGGCGGGAGGCTCCATAGCCATTGGGTTCAACCGCAGCACCCTGTCAAAGGCACTCGGGTGATGGGTGGCCAGGGCCATCTCTTCCGCCCCCAGGCGCTCTATGCGGTGGGGGTCCAAGTGATGTCTCGGTGGTGGACTAAACAGGGGGGGAGTGGGTGGAAAGCGCCCTTCTGCCAGGCCGGAAGCCTCTCTGGATACTGATCCTGGTATCCTTAGCAGGTTAAAGGGGTTATTGTCTGCAATATGGATCCCATGGAGAGGTGGCTGGGAAGGACATTCTGCACCTAGTCCTGAAGGGATACCAACCCGCGGGGTCAGGGGACTTCCATGTTCGCTTTCTAAGTAGATTCTTAATCCATGAGTGTTCTGTGCGTGTTGCAAGAGAAACCATGCACTGGTGAATGGCTGTTTGCAAGTTGTACATGTGTAGCTGCTGGGCTCATCTTTACCTGCAAAACAATACAACACCAACATCAATGTTTAATCATCAAGGAGGGCATCAGCAATTGCTTATTTATGTTCTGCCTCCAGCCTTCCCTGCCCCCAGCCCTCAGCCACAAGGCCTGAGCCCTTCCTGACCTATCCCTAGAGCCTGGACAACCAGTAGTTGACGTCCAATAAATGTTTGTCCAATCAATCTTCCTGCTGTTAAACTGAGTTCTAAGAATTTTAAATCTAGTCTCCAAAGCAGAAATATCTAGACCAATTCAAGCTTGAGGAGGATGATGATCCCTACCGTCTAGGGAACCTCAGCAAACATCTTCTGATCTGGCTAGTCTTTCACCCGCTGTAGTCTAGGGAAGCCATTGCATTTCTGGGCCTCCGTTTTCTCACTTAAGTAAGGGACTTGAGACAAGGTGACCTAAGGGAAACTTTCCTGCTCCCTAAATCCCATCGTTCTATTCCCCGCTGAGTGGAAGATGAACTTTTCTTAATAGGCAGTCATTTCATAAAGATATCAAAAAAGAGAAGGTCAACTCCTTACAATTCTCTATGGCCCTAGAGAGGCTTTTAATCTTAGCCTGAAATACACTAATTGTTGATATTGTTAAAAATGAGAAGGTACTTAAAAAAAATAATTCCATGGAAGAGAAACTAGCAACATTCTCACATCCCTGCCTGTGTGAGGGTCAGTGAGTCCCAATTCTAGTTCCACAATGCCCCGTGAAGGCTCTCATTTTTATCGCCAGGGATGTGGTAAAAATCTCAAAAGAGCAATTGAATTCGGATTTAATCAACTGGCCATGTCAAATCTTTAGTAGGCATTCTCCCCAGACAGACAAACACCAAGCCTAGAGTTAGAAGAGGCTGGTGCCCACTTAGGCCGACCGACCCAGCACCCTCGTTTGAGGGGAGGCAAAGCAGCCAGCGTCATGACGGGCAGCAGGCTGAGACGCTCGGCTATCCTCCTCCTCATTATTTTGAGAGGCTAAGAACGTGAACCAAATTATACAACATCCTGCACCCTCCGCTGAGCCTCAGCTCCAGTTGAGAAGGAAACAGAAAGATACAGTTCAGCTAGTCAACTCTCTGGCCAGTGGCCAAGCCGTCTGGAGAGGGGCCCTGCTTAAGTCACATTATTTCTCTCTCGTTGAAAAGAACCCGAGAGTGGTAAATGCCACTTTGGCAAAGAGGGGCCGGCTTGACTTCACAATCATTCATTTTTGGAGATAGCTAAATTAAAAAAATCATATACACGCCAAGGATGTAACTTAACAGCTTACCAGTCAACTGCAGCATTAAAGAGGGCGCAAATGTGTCGGTGGCCAAAGGACAGGAGGAAGAAAATAGGTAACTTCCCAGGGATTCAAAAACACAAAACAAAAGAACAGTGTACAAAACACAAATGAAAAATAAACTTTAGCCTTTTCCGGCCCTTATAGGAGGGGCCAGAAAAGTTCCTGAAAGCCTTGGCTAGTAACTGTTTCAAAAGGAAAAAAAAACTTCACCATGAGCTAGAGTGGGAACAAGGAATTAACTCCATTATGATTCCCCTATTTAGCAGGTCAGAAAGAAGAGCTGGCAGGGTCTTCTCAGGAGCCCCAAACACTCACATCCCAAAATTAGCCAGTCTCCCCAAACAAGCCAGCCTTGCTCAAGCACTTGTCTGAATAATGGACTCCTTGCCCTGACCTTGTAATTTACTTTACAATGCATTTATAATCTTACTCAATATATCCCACTCCTGGGTAAATCTCTTTAACAAGATTAGATGATAAGATACCAAAATTAGGTTTTAAATGTTTGCCTAATGTGGTGGGGGGGGGAAAGGCAGAAAGATTTTGAAAGAAAACGCTGACACTGGTATCACATTATCTGCCTATTTTTGTTTGCCTCCTCTCTTCAAAAGGAAATAAAAAGCATCACTGAGAGTATTTTCATACTTTTTTTTTTTAAAAAAACTTGGGTCCTAAATAGACAGGGAAAAAAACTATCTGGTTCCAACTACTGTGACCCTCTGTGTCTTTCTCCTTTGCCTCTCTAGGACTCTGTGTTATTATCGTACACTTAGCCTGACAATCTGAATTGGGTAAGTAAAAAAGGAGATTTGCAGCTGAAGCAGGTCCTTAACACTTTCATCACTCCAGATGCCTTAAATTCATATTTTCCGATTGAAACCCAGCAATGGATCCATCACCGTGAGCAGGGGGCCATCGATAAATGCCAAGCTCTGTAGAGGGCTACCTCAGGGATCCCACTGTAACCCTTGCTCAGCTGAGAAAAGTCCATTTCATTGTGCTGCCCGGAGCTTCCTAAAATTTTTGTCTTCGGGGCCCACATGATCATGCTACAGTATGTTAACACTGTGCTGTTACCCGCCTCTCTCTCCTGTACATCGGGTCAGAGAAAATGGCATTTCATCTTCTAATGAGCATACAACATCGAGTTTTCACTATCGCGTTTTAGTATTCCCATCAACTAGATATTCTAGATCATGAGGGCAGCTAGTGTAATCATAATGTCAATGAGAAGGGCTGTTACGATTGAGACTAAAGATTACATGGAAAGAGCTGCTTTGAAACTGGTAATTATTACCAGTCCACTAATAGCAAATGATGCATTACAGTTTCCCTGTATAATCTGCATTCACTCAACCCATGCCAGTGTACCGTATTATATTACAGTGCACACAGATTTCTAAATTCCTAAACTGCAGTCATCAATAAATGTGTTACTTGCCATAATTTGTGAAATTACTTTGTTCATAACATCTTTGATGGTTTAGAAAGACCAGAATTGATTTCCTGCGTGGCAAAATTAGGGCTACATTGATTTATTGACTTGTAAAATATAATAATATTCTTCATTTACTCTGATGAAAATCAACTTCTCAATTTGAGAGCCTCATTGGGCAATCACAGGGATTGTTTGGATCTGGAGCAATAAACTGAGAGCTGACCCCAAGCGGAGCAACTCAAGGCATCAAAACAGTTAAAATGAGCTATTAACTCACCTACTGGCTTTTATTTTATTTCATTTTATTGTATGGAAAGGAATGACCCCATTTCTAGTTTGGTGGGTGATTAAAAAGACACATGATCAAAAAAAAAAAAAGCTCAGGATTTAAAAGAACAAAAAGATCCAATGCTGGACCCCTGGCTCCATTATTTACTAGTTTGGGGCTCTGGGATAGTCATTTAATTTCTCTGAGCCTTAGGTTTCCTATCTGCAAAACGGAGCATAAAAACAGTACCTGGAAGAACTGTGAGGCTCAAATAACAGACGTATATAAAAGCCCTCTGTAAACTGTCAGGCCCAACACGAATGTGAGCTTTCATTACTACCAGGCTTGACTGGTTTCCTAGCATGATGATGAACCACATTACACACCCAGAAGGGCACCCAGAGAAAAGCTGGAGTCTAAAATGCAGAATCCAGGTCTTACAGCAGGCCAAGGAGAAGCCCAGGTTAGGGGAAGGCAGGAGGGGCTGCTTGAAGGACCATGAATGACTGCCCACCAGCAGGGAGGCCTCAAGGTTAAGGGCTAAATGCTCTGAAAGCCTGGGGAAGGCAGCTGAGTAGGGTGGGGGTCAGCTTGGCTCTAGAGCTTTCCAGAGCTCCACAACCCATTTCCACATACCTTGTTCTGGTAACTCCTAAACTGGTCCTGCCAGCATGGGCTTCAGCAAACTAGGCACCTTCCCTTCGTAGGAAAGACAAGGGGTCCACATGGGGCTCCTAGTTCCCTACCACTCAATCAAACTCCCTGCCCTCAAGGGGATCAATGGAAGAGGGAGAACTAAACTGAGTTCCAGGCCAACAGCCCTTGGCCACTCAGCTCCACCCTCCTCTCTGCTTCCCCTCCTTCCCTTTCCCTCCAAGAGTGGCTCTGTTCCCAGAGCCAAGTGTGGGGCCCCAGGCACCCCCAGCCAAACAAGAAGCACTCTCCCCACCCAGGACCTAGTCAGCATGTAGAGACTGGAAATCATGATTCCAGCCTCCTAAATCTGCCATCTGTGACCTAAACAGGCTTAGGCCCTGCTTCGGGGGTAGGAGAGACAGGGGCAGAGAGGTGCTTTTAACCCCTGTACCACGGAGCCCTCAGAAAGTCACAGGATAACTCTTTGTTTCCTAGGATTACCTAGGAATTAACAGAAATAAACAACGGGCTTTAAATTTGGTCTCAGGGTCTGTGTCCCACCCTGTAGACACATTCACAGGCTACACTACCAGCCATCTAAAACCCAGTTCCTTTTCATAGCCTAACTCCTGCGCCTTGCTCTTAGCTACGCTCTTCCATGACACTTCCCCTTTCTTTCTTTTTCTTTCCACAACCATTTTGTTTTCATTTACTTTCAATAAAAATACGTTCCTTAAACAAAAATTAGATGTCATACCTCTTTTTTTCTTGAACCTGATTCCTCTGTGTTTGGGATAGAATCAGCCCCCTACTCCCCACCACCCAACTTTTTTAGTTATGCATGACTCAAACCATTTATTCCTACATAGAGAAGCAAACTATATTACCTTCTAAAACAGTATCTTTCAAAACCATTTTTATAAACATGCAAATCTAAATTTCTTTTTTAAGATTTTATTTATTACTTTTAGAGAGAGGGGAAGGGAGAGAAACATCAATGTATGGTTGCCTTTCACCTGCCTCTAGCTATGGAGCTGGCTGGAGACCTGGCTTGCAACCTGGTCATGTGCCCTGACTGGGAATCAAACCAGTGACCTTTGGGTTTGCAGGCTGGCGCCAAGCCACTGAACCATACCAGCCAGGGCTGCACATCTAAATTTCATGAAAAAGGTCTCCACGATAAAATTTGGCTTGAACAAGCAGTGATTGAGGTAGATATGGCGGAGGTG
This sequence comes from Noctilio leporinus, assembly GCA_004026585.1. Classification (NCBI taxonomy): domain Eukaryota; kingdom Metazoa; phylum Chordata; class Mammalia; order Chiroptera; family Noctilionidae; genus Noctilio; species Noctilio leporinus. The sequence goes on from PVIW01000292.1 coordinate 389,096, forward strand.
GTGGTGATGGTGGTGGTTGAGGTGGTGGTGGTGGTGGTGGTGGTGGTGGTGGTGGTTGGTATGTTTGAATTGTAGCAACAGTGCTACGCATTTTTCTCCTAAGACTAGAAGAAAAACCAGTAGAAATTACATATGTATGCACATATATAATGCACCACATATATATAAAAATACACCAATTTAAATACACATGTAAATGCATATAGAACATGCATGAGAATAACTCCGGAGTAACTCAACTGACTCCCTTTGGTTCCGGCCTCTGCTAAAAATGTATGCCCTGGAATAATTCGAAGTCTTAAACGAGGCCATGGGAGTGACTGTCCAGCAGTCAAAATGGCTCTGACCACACAGGCATATGCAGTCACTAGCCAGGGCGCCAGACAAGACCCTGGGGAGAAGACCCACAGGGACAAGAGGCTCTCAGCTCCCTGTGTGCCCTCAGTGGGGAAGGAAAGGGGAGGGGAAGCTGAGTGGAACCAGGGACTGGGTGCCAAGTGAGTAATGCAATAATATATATGCGGATCCAATCTATTTTGGAAGTAACTCTTTTCAGTACTTAAAAAGTAAGGGTAATTTCCAGAAACTCTCATCTCTATACACATGTACATTTGTAGAAGAAATAAACTCAACTTACAAATACCCTGCGGGGCATATTCTGCACTCATCCCGGGCGTGGGGATTAGAGCTCCGTGTGCAGAACGAGGGGAGGAGAGGCCCCTCCAGTGCAGAAGTTTATCTGTGAAAGAAACCCAAAATCAAGCACCAAAGCCATAAACAATGTGCATTGTAAACCACAGGATATCACATTTCAGTTCCATTAAAATAGGTTAATATCGTTACAACAGCCTTGCAGATAGTTAGCAGGCCCAAAGCCTGTATCCAAATACTGATGACTTTATTCCCCCCCAGTTTGTTTTAGTTTTAATTTTGGTCTTTTTGACAAAAGGAAAGAGTTTTCTTGTATTTTAGGGGCTTTTCTAGATATTGAGGGTGGCTCTTTCATTCATTTGCTTGTTGGTCATTGCTTGATGCTTGTTTTATAATGAGATGTGTAAATAGCAAGGGGAAATTGGTAATATGGGTGGGCTGGCAACATGGGCAATTTATCTGCAAGGCTGGTTTACATGCATACATTTACTTTACAGACAAGCAAAGCAAAACACAATACGTTAATAGGAAACGAGTGGGTTTATAAATCATCCCTTCTTGGAACAGAGTCCCACTTTCCCTCCCCTGTCCCACCAAGCCCTCTATGCATTTTCTGTGAAAGCACCTTAAATGATAATGAAACCTTAGGCATTTCAGGACTACGTTGAGCCACACTCTGGACTCCTATCAGTGGAGTACCCCATATAGACATAAAGCAGTGGAGAACAAAGATTAGACTTCTGCAGTTAAAATAACTGGCCAATTCTCACCATGAGGGTGAGGAATCCTCCCAGTAAAGGAGAAAGAGCCAATTCTCCAATACAGAGGAACCTAGAAAAAGGGACCCACCTTTTTCATTCTACTGCACTTTTGTTGCACTCTGGTGAGGAAAAAATGACTTCTCACACTAATAGACACAAGTGTAGCAGTAAATCAAACATTTCTAGCACTGAAATTGTTTGTGAGAAAAGAAATATTTGGTTTGTGCAACCTGAGGATTTTATGGTTTCTGTGGTAAGATCCCAACTTTCCTAAGTCCATCTTGAGCTAACCAAGCCTGTAGAGGTCAACCCTGAGGCAGGATGGAGGGCACACTGAGCAGGAGGCACGCGGTCCCTCGGTGTGTTGGAGTTTGTGATGATTGGGGGAGGCAGGAGAGAAGAAAAACGTTCTTTGATGGTGAGTAAACAGAATATGTTTTCCATTAGCTTAATATTAAGAGCACTTCAAAATGCTGTTGTTGTACTCTAGGACAGCAGGTCTCGAGTATAAAATACATCCTGTCCTCCTTCCAGAAATCACATTACCAAGAAGAGCCAGGGCAGTTGGCACAAGGTTTCCTTTCATGAGGACCTGGTGGGCAATGAGGACATGTGGCCCGTGGGACCTCTTCCACTGGTGGGACAGCACAAGTCTGTTGTTACCGGGGCTGCAAAGGGAGCTTTGCAGAGCCTCCTCCTGCTGTGGGGGCTCTGTCCAGCCTAGACCATCTACAGAGGCATGCCTTCCTCACTGACCTCAAAATAAATGCCATAAAATGAACCAGCAAAAGCAGGAAGATTGGGCTCAAAAAAACACTTTTTTTTTAAGTGTATCTTCATTTGATTGTTTACATTTAATGAATTGAGAGTATAGGGTTGCATGAACTACAGATTTTTGTCGTGGTGTTCTTCGATGAGAAATCTGAGAATTCATTTGTGCACCTGTTCTTGCCTCAGCTATTTAATAAGTGTCACCAAGACTAAAGCCCTTTTCTTAGGCAACCCACCCAACGGAGTTATCTCTGTGACCCCAGCATAAAAAGCAACAAGGGACTTGGATATTGTAAGGAAATTAGAAAGAGAGGGTCCCATTTCAAATTCCCTGCCACTCTGGGAAGAGACCCTGAGGTGACTCATTCCTTCAGCAAGAAATTGGAGAGCTGTGACCCTAGTCCAGGCCTGATCACGTGCATATATCTCTGGTTGGCAAACCCGTCCACAACCTGGTGGCCCTGAGCAGCTGAGGCAGAGTGAAGGCTCATCAAGAATGCTGAGTATCTGGCACTATGGTGTGGTTTGGTTTGTGTTTTTTGAGTTGTGAAAAATCTGAAAGATCATCAAATCCATGCCTTCATGCCATAGATGGAGAAACTAATGCCTTGAGAAATTAAGTGACTGGCACCATGGTTATATTGATGCCACAAAGTGTAGATCACAACTAGTCTCCTGACTCCCCATCCAGTGCTCTTCCCTGGAATAGCTGTCTGTCTCCTCACCTCCGCTGTTGCTGCCCTCGTCTTACTGAGAAGTGCTGGTGAAAAGTGCTCTCCTTCTCCTGACCCATTAGGAGAAACAAACTCTTTTAACCTCTTGGATGTGAGTCCAGCCCAAAGGTGATGAGTGGGCCTTTCAAAAGGTCCAAATGAACTTACTTGGTTTCAGAACTGGACAATAACACTCAATCTGCTTTCTGCAACTCTTGGCTCACCCCCACTGTTTCACCATCTACCTCTGCTACCCTTGCGGAGTTAGCCAGCTGAAGAGAAGTAAACCGTTCCCGTCAGCCTAATAAGCCACTGACATTGTCTTTGCAAGATAGACTCACACTTGAGTTTCTCTTCCTCCAGGACAAGTGTCCAAGCACAGGCAGTGGGGTCCCCAGCTGACTGCTGCCTCTCCCACCTGACATCGTCCACAGTGCTCTCCTTGGTAAGTAGAATCGACATTCCCTCAGGAACTGGAAATACTCAACTATGGTTTAACTTCTTGCTATGAGGCTTTCAATGATTTCATCACGGTTTAGGTAAAGTCAAGTCTTACCATTAATGCTTCTCCAAGTGTCCCACTCAATGTGCAGCTCTGCCTTTCCAGGCCACCCCTGATCAAAGGCCTCTCCTCCCACCTGCACTGTCCTTCTCCCCAGCTAGAGGTGGGCCTGACTAGCTGGCTCAGAAGTGGGTGGTCCAGCTATGTCCTCTGTATTTCCCTGTATTATAGGTTCAAAAAGCGCAGACCCAGGGCCAGCATCAGCATTGCCTGGAACTTGTTGGAAATGCACATTCTCAGGGCCCACCTCAGACCTACTGAAACAGAAACAGGGTGCAGGGTGAGGGGACAGCAATCTGTTTAACAAACCCCCCAAGTGACTCAGATGCACAATCCAATTTAACAGGCACCATCATGGGGTGAGCAGAGGCACGGAAGCTGCAGGCTCTGATGTGCCCCTGACAGAGACCCAGGGACTGGGGGGGCTGCTGTCCCTTCTGTCAGGGAATCACTTCCCTCATTGACCAGGACAGGAAAGAGGCGCTGGTCCTCTCCATCAAGCAGGGAAACACTCATTGTGTAAGACGCCGTCACTGCTGCTTCCGTACAAGCTGAAATGCTGGAGCTGCGCGGCACACGCACGGACGGAGCAAGCGCTGGGCTCCTGTTTCCTTTCTGGGCTCTCCAACGTGGTGTGGCTCTCTCCTGAAGCAACTTTTTAAACGCCTGGATTCCTCTGATGAAAGGTGATTGTAACCTGTTCTTTTCATAAAGGTTTCTTCAGACCCAGCATATCTACCTGGGACCTCCAAAATGCCTCAGGCATTGTGAGGCTGCAATGTTTCCTTCCGGCTGAATAAGAAAGAGTGAATCTCATTTTTCAGATCTTATTAAAAGTATGCAACAAATTGGAAAGGATTTTGATTTAATGTTACACTTTGACCCCTCTACATTGCGACATAGGTACATTGAGTACCAACTTTTGATGCAGAGCTCTGTAAGCCTACTTGGATGTCCCTGGGATTTAAGGTTACAAAATCAAGTTTCAGGTTTCTTTGAGAACGTCTCCAAGATCCCTTTACTATTGGCATACTATTTGTTTCGGAAATTAATCTATATTACTGTTTGCTAATCGCCAACTAAGGCTGATCATCTACAAATGTGCCCTAACAGTTAAGCACAAAGCATTATTTCCAACACATTGATGACTGCCTTGGGCAACCAACTTCTACCAGGTATTAAACCCCTGGCCTCTCTAGGAGTATGTAGATGTACAGAGGATTGCTATTCACTAAAATGTGTGTATATGTGGCTACCTTCTGAAGCTCTGACCTCCTCCCCACACTGGACCTTCAAGAAGAGAATGAGGACAATCCACCTCGATAGAGAAGGATCTCTACTGGTGACAGACCAAAAATAAAGGACTATTACCACCCCTTCCAGCTCCAGAGTATCAACTCTTCTCCCCACTGGGCCAGTAGCCAAATTCTAGATTATACTTAAAAGTGCATCCTGAAAGTCTGTCAAGTTCCTTGAAAGAACCAATTCCAGTTCTAGCAATATTATTGGATCCAAGTCATAAAAATAACAACAGTGCAGGTGTTAGTCTGGTCCAGAGGTTTCTTTAACCAAAAGGAAATCCACTGAAAGTCCTACTAGCTCTTGACCCTCCATTTACAACAGATACCAGCTCTCCTCTCTCAGACTCTGACTTATCAGTCTCTTAGAGAACAAACACAAGCTATGCCTATGTCTTGAGTCGTGTCAATCTAAACTGAAAATGTGCCAGCTTTATCACTGCTAACAGACTTCTCAATCAACCTTCCAATATTATCGAAAGTGCATTCCCTTTTGTTCTAGAAATGAACATCTCCATAAGCATTTTTTCCCATCTCTTTTTTTACTTGCTAGGGTTTTACTGAATCGTGATGCTCTTTAAAAAGTGTATCCTGTACAAATGAAAGCAAGAAAGAATTCTAGAGATATCACACTACAGAATTTCTTTGCTGAAACTTGGCTGTGGTTCTTATATTCCTTGATACCTCATCAGTGACTTTAATTTCATCAACCACTCATTTTCTTTTTTGATCAATTCTATCCTCTCGGAGCATTCATTATCTAAACAACACATTACTAACCTCACCTTAGGAGTTCTCCCCGACCATTCACTCTATGGGGGTGGGGGGTTGGGGGGACCATAGCTTTCATACCCATTTATCTATAAAAATGCAAAAAATGCACACCACCAATCTGTCAGGCCTAAACAAAATTTTCTGCAATCTGTGTCTTTAACATAAGCAAAGCATATAATTCAAAAAAAAAAAAAAAAAGAAAAAGAAAAAGAAAAAGAAAAAAAGAAGAGCTTGCTTTTCTGAAGAATAACTAAGCCAGAGACATTGTGTTCCATCTTTGTGTTGAAATGCAGATTTCCTACTAAAAGGCAAATCCTTCATTTCAAAAGGTTGAATAGGATGCTACTTAAAAAAAGAATTCCAGCTGGTTAAATTTAGGGTGTTGAAAAAAGTTCACTCCAATAATATTCTTTGGCTCTGGGCCCAAAGTATTTTCACTTGATCGTGAATTAGATAAATTTTTATTACACATTATGTGTTTGCCCTAGAATGGTAGAACTTACTGAGGAGACTGGAAGGGCAGCTGCATAAAAAGACAAATTGTCTTAAGACAGTTTTTTTTCTTTGTTTAACTATATATTTCACTATGAAAAACATATGTACCCAGGATGAATTCCATTCATTCATTCATTCTTTCATGCATGCCAAATTATTTACCAAATACCTATACTGCCCAAAGCAGTGGGCTAGCCTCTGTGTTTAGTTAGCATCAAAAAACCTTGAACCCAGACTATAGCTTTCACCTAGCAGAGAAGGTAAGGCCTGGACCGAATTTTCTCTACTCCAGCATAGAAAGTGTGTCACCAGAGAGGTTCCGATAAACTGCTAAGCAAATTCAAAGGAAGGAAACTTACTTCCACAGTAGCTTTAGGAACAAGGTAACTTAGGAACCAGACCTAGGAGGCAAGCATTGTCTTTCTAGACAAAAGAAAATGCAGGTACGGATGCCCAGAGAGAGGCAGAGCCCAAAGCATGCACAAAGAAAGGGGACCCAACAGGTAGTGACATTTAAACCAAAATAATGGTGCCCTGGTTCATTCGGTTGACATCAGAGGACATGGCTATCTATCTACATGGCCCTCTGAGGACTTTTGTGACATCTTCAGCTTTCACAAGCTCCTATTTTCAAATACCTCGTTTTTCTTAAAATCAGGGACCTAGCCATGTGGACTCCTGTGAAACTATGAAAGCTCATCTGCCCTGCTGGGTCTTCCCCCACCCACCTCAATTTTCTTCCCCTGATGAATGGTGGGTGGTGATCCTAAGACGCAGTTCATTGTGATTTACCCCTCTGAGTCAGACAAACAAGTGTTGATAGCCATGCTCTTCTTTGCAATCCTGCCTCCCTAGCTTAAATAATCTTTTTCAGATGTATTGTTGCAAGTTTAAGATGGGCTTATACTTGCTGACACATTTTCAACAAATGACTATGCAAGAAATGTGGAGATTTTTCCTATACTGCTTTGTCTCTTCAATCATCAACTTGACCTTCCCTCCAAAATTTCCCTCTTTCTTTCTTTCTTCTCTTCTCCTCCACAGGGAGGGCGGGAGTCACCTTACTCCTGCCGAGTCCTTACGTCAGGATTTTGTTTGTGTAAGAAGTGCGCCTGTGTGTACCGGCCTGCCTCTACCTGAGTTACTTTTTAGTATTTGGGGGGAGAAGGGATTGGGGAACTACTTTTAAAGATGCCCTTGCCCAGGGCATTCCCCCTTGAGTCCCACTGAACCTCACTTTCCAGTATCTTCTCTTCCTTTAAGATGGGAGGGACTCATTCCTCTGGAGAGACTGCTGGAATGAAGTCAGGAATCCAGGTTCTGCAGCCCCAACTCTGCCACTCACCAGCTGTTCTTGACTTTAGGTAACTCTCTTCCCCTTGTGGCCCTAAGTTTTCTCATCTTTAAAAAGAAAAGGTTGGCTTAGGTGGATGACTTCTCGTTCCTGTTTCCTATACCAGCTACAGTCTCCCTGGGACCAGACTTCAGCCTGGAGATCTGGACACAGTTAAGAGACCTATTACCGACCATCCCAGAAGCTGGCCTGGGTGGGCCTGTGCCCCTTGTGAACTTGTGGAGATTAGGAGGGACCTACAGACCTATTGGGCTGGGTTCTGCCCCCAGGTTCATTCTTAGATTCAGAATGTAAACCTGGGAGTGGATTTCATCCTCCTGGGGCACAGCCTTGCAAAGCTCACTTTCTGAGCATCAAGGAGGAAACAGACCTAGGTGGGTCCTGAGCCAAAGAGGCTGAAGGTCAGAGAGAACCAGGAAGAAACTTCCCACAAACTCAGGCTAAATGTCAAGGGGAAAGGTGTCTGCTGCTCATGCCCGAAGGCCAGTGCCAGCGCCCGGCATCCACTGCTCACAAAGGCATAGGCCAGACTCTAAAAGCCAGGAGTTCTCACCCAGCCACCTCAAACCCAGCGTGCCGTGGTCCCTGCCCTCAACCAACGGGAAGGGTTCCTGGAAAGTCGTGTGTAAGATGGGTTTCTGCAAAGTGAATCACATTTGCTAACCGACATACTTTCAGAGACGTTTGTTTCATCACCCTTCCAGGCTCATCGAAAATTGGCAGGGCTTCTAACAGTTTACCTTTTAAGAGCTTCTTCCTCCACCCCCTCCCCAACCTCTCTGTCAAGTAGTTAATGATCTGTAAACAAACACTTTTAAATTCAGTGGGGGAGCTCACTATTTAAAGAAACCCTGTGGTGAAACCTTTTGAAAAGTTAACAATCTTTCTGTAAAGTGAAAAATCACCCTCTAATTTAGCAGTTTCCAATTGGTGAGATTTTGGTACTATTGGGCTCTCTTAAAGATGGGGCTCAACTGAGCACCTCTATGGTTAGAAGAGGAGGTGAGGGATAAAAGAAGCTGCCCTGGATGTGTTTTTCAGCTACGTGCCCAGCCTCACCTATGTTCAAAGATGTCACTCACTCCACGTGAGAATGAAGAGAAGGATGGAAAAACCGTAGTCCAGACACCTGGGAAGCTGCAAAAACCACATGAGTTTCTCCTGATTTAACTATTATTAGATGCCTGTGGAATGAGCATTGACAACCGAGGGGAGGGAACGGCATTTGGGCTCTCGAGGCGGATCCCGTGAGACTGACCATTTGCTTAGCAAACGCTGAATTCTGATAGCAACCAGCCCGGGCAGCGAAGGACTTGTCTATCAAAGCCGACAGAACATGCAACTCCCAAATTCCTCTGAAGAGGCCACCCCAAGCCTTTTTATCTGCACCAACTCACAACAAATGTAATTGATGCCTCCGTCTCACCATTTTCATTAGTCTCCAGAAAACTGAAGCCAGAATAAGCTTCAGAGAATCAAGCTTAGCGCATGTGTAAAAAGACCCTGGATATTCCCAGGTGTCCCTGGTATGGCGGGAGGAGGTCATCCGGGTGGGGACAATGGTGTTGCTGGAGTGACTGGAGACCGAGACGCATGGTTGGAAGATGGGAGCAGGTCCAGGCAGTGCTGACAGCAGCCAGCTGGGGAGTTTTCTCCTCTTATTTCTGAACGACCTGTGCAACCGTTCCAGAGCACAGGGCCCAGGCGTCTGGACAGTCTCAGGAAGGCTCTGTCAGGCCTCCGAGCCTGGCCCTTCTGACGGAAGGATGTCCTGGCCTCAGTGGAAGGCGGTACCTTGCTGCTCTCCAAAGCCCTTTCCTCACATTCTGGCCCCACAGCAATCCTGTGGGGTGAGGTAAGGTGCCATCCTCACCTCCCCTTGCCATGACGTGGAAGTTCTCAGGAGCGTCCTAGAGGGGGCAGGGCTGGAACTCAGTGTCCTGCCACCTTCTTGGGGACCAAACTTTGCCACTCGTCACCACTCACCTCTGGTTCCCTTGAGGTGTTGCCTGGGCACTAGTCTTGCAGACACTTACTGGGACTCTAAAGTGGTGTGTGTGCGCTGGGGGACATGGGGAAGGCACACTCCACCAGCCTAAGGCTCTGTGGCAAGTTTGACCAAGGGATTCTTAGAACTAGAACTGGCCATTTGCCAGAATGAAAACCTATTATGTCCTTTGGTTAACACGGAACTGCTCAGAAATGATGAGAACTAATTTAAGGCTTCAAAGCCCTACACACACAAAAAAATGGTCTAGCAGGTCAGGCTCTGACACTTCTTCAGGAACAAAACTAGGCTGCCCTCTCGCCTGAGGTGAGATTGAATCAAGGAGGGTTCTGGTGATGTGAGGCCGGGCCTTGTCCCAAGGCAGCAAGTGTTCCTTTCAGAAACAGGCCTGTGCCCGCCCACACGCTCCCCCGGCTCTGCCAAAGTCCCCTGGGCCCTCAGGACTGTCCCGGCCCAGGTGCCCAGCAGCCCTGCTCCAGCAGCTGTAGCCCTAACCTCTCTACAGAGTCTCGTGAAACCAAGGTGAGGCCCACACAGCCTATGTATTTGAGGCCTGTTTTCTTGACTTCACAGTTATTCTCCTGGCTTTTTAGCCCATTTCAGATCCTTCATGTATACCACTGACCAACCCAGAATTTCCTGAATTAAAAAAAAATGCCCACATGTAATCATTCGAGAGGCCCCAATCCAGCCACAGAATGGGTGCTGCTGGTTGCTCTTGGGTTTACTGATCCTGTTGATTTAATGGGGGCGGGGGGGGGGGTAATCCCTGAAGTTATCAGATACCCCTCCCCCTAAGCTCCTCAAACCAAGAACACACTCTCCTCAGCTCTTTTCTGGGCGCTGGACAGGTCCACTGAGAACCCGGCTCCTGGAGACCTGGCCTCACAGCACAAAGGGTCCCCCATCCCCCTTTTCCTTCTCCACAGGCATCCAGTGGGGGGAGGGACCCCACACTACAGAGGAGACCCCAGGATCATTTTTCATTTTGAATCTAAGGCTCAATGAGATTCTTCAATCCAGGTCTCTCACATCTTCGAGATTGGGAGATACTCCGCTCTCCCTAACAAACCCCTCAGGCTGAAATCCTTTTGCCTCCAGAACCTCAACTCGCCAGCTCTCCACGGCTGGGCAGAAAGCCCCGTCTGTCACCGGCCCACAGATCTCCGCCGCCAGCCCACTCAAACCCTGTCAGGCAGTGGGGAGTGTGGACAGCAGGGCTGACACCGTTTCAAAGGGGCCGACCAGACAAGAACCGTCCTGTACTCCTGCCCCGGCTCTAATGCAATAAAATGTCTTTTATCAGCGTAATTCAAGGCAAAAAGTCAAGGGTCTGTCACCATTTTAAAAAGGCTTATTACATGGCCACAAAAATTTGCCTCAGGCCAAAACCTGGCATGTAAGGTATCAGCGTGGGACAGGTTCTTTTGATTTGATTTTATTTTCTTACAAAATCCGAAAATGAAACGCTTCTGTCCCTCCCTTCCACCAACCGATTTTTGATTTATGGAGAGGAGGAAAGAAATCTGAAGTTGACAGGTTGGGACAACTCCACTCAGCTTTCTTACTCAAAAGCCGCTTTTGTTAAACCATACTTTGCATTTATGGCCTGCGGCTCTTGGCTGACGCAGGGGCAGCTCCTCCAGTGTGGAGCAGGCTGCGGACTTCCCCCAAGGAGGCCCCACTGACTACGACCAGGGAACAATGAGGGGGGGAGGGGATGGGGGGGATGAAGGCTCCTGGTTAGACAATAGCTAGGATGGTAAGGATATGTCACTGTCTCCCATGCCCCACTGTGTCTCTCTCGAGTCCAGGGCTGCCTGTGATCACCATGTATCCACCAGCACTGGTTCCCCAACCAAGTCCAAGCCTTCTAAGAACGAAGATTGCACTACTTCTCATCTCCCAGCACCATTCTGGGCAAAGAGCCTTCAGTCAATACTCAGAAATTGAGAGCTATTCAAATGGACTTTTATTTTTTCCCACTAGAGAGCTGTTTATTCTAAGTGACCCGGATGGAAGGATCGGCCATTGAGCCAGCAGTGACCAGGGGAACCTTCCTTTCCTGGAGTTGTTGAGGTCTCTTCAGTAAATGATTCACTAAACCAAGGAGCCTCCAAATCAGCCTTGACCCACGACATGATTACAGCCCCCTGACAGTGGCTGCTGGCCCATCAGTTCACGGCACCGTTTTGGCACTCTGTAAGTGTGTGTTTACTCAATGGTTGTTACGGACAATCAGGTTGTTAATAATTCACTTTCCAAATGCTGTGTAATTACACAGTTAGAAGAGTTACACTGTATGTCAAATTTCCTTGTGTCTGCTGATAAATTGGTCCCAGGTTACCTAGGCTGGGTCCCTTTCCTCTCCTTCTTCATTTTTTCTTAAGAATCCTCCACACTTTCCTTTACTCTTACTCCGCACTACAACCCCACCTTTCTGCCCCAACAGAAAGAACAGCTTGAAGTCCTTCAGGTCAGACAATCCTATTTAGAACCTATAGCTTTGCCCCACTAAAAAGGCTTTCAAACAAGGCTAGAAAGCTTTGCATAGCAAGTAGGTGAAAGGCTGGCTGGCTGATCTCATGCCTCCCTGCCTCAGACGCAGGGGAGCACCTGAACTCCCTGCACCTCGTCACCCAAGCTGCACCAGATCCCGCCACAGCCTGGGGAGGCCCCAAGAACGCAAAGCCCTGCTGTGCTCTGCAAGGTCGGGCCTTCCCAGCCTAGCAGCTAGCAGGGCCTGGGGTACAAAACCTCGCGGGCTTAGGAGACAACCCCGGCCAAGTCCACTCTGCTGGGGACCCCTGTGAACAAGAAGGGGGCAGGGGTCCTAGGAAGAGTAAAATACGGACAGAACCAGGACCTCCTGTCTGTCTCCCAGGGGCCCTTCACACCTCTGCTCTGTGGTTTTAACACATGACACCTCACCCACCACACGCATATAACCTGCTTTCAAGGGTCAAAGCAATTTCTGCTCCCCAACAGGGCAGTATAGTGTTCTGGTCCAGGTCATCCCAGGCTGGGACTGAAGCCACCCAGGCCACAAACTGCAGGGCCTGACAGGGAAACCCAGCCAAGATAAGGATCCTCGAGCACAGATGCCGAAGGAGAGGGGACAAAGGTTGTCCCCACCCAGCTCCTGGCTAAGAATCATTGCCACTAAGACAGTATTTCTTCTCCATGCTACTGGGTTATTTTTTTTCTTTCCACCTCATTTTTTTGATATCCCACCCCCTCCATCCCTCTCTCCAGCACCACATAGCTCAGGACTCTAGTACTTTTAAAGGTGCTGGGGTTATTTCCCCCCACACATACGATTCATTTCTAACAAGCCCCCAATACATTTTTTTTGCTGCTAAGTAAACTGGGCAAGGCCTGGCTAGCCAACCAGCCACATAGAAAATTACTGAACTCATGAAGTCCATCTAGATAGAATGGCCCCCGAACCTGTAGTCCATTCTAACCTTGGTGTCAGAAGAACGTGAAGGGACTCACATTTTCCAGCTGAAGATTGCTGTGGCTCAGGTCTCACATCCCCACTCATCAGGGGCACTCCTGTTGCCCAGGGCAGGGACAGGCGGGCATTTCTGTACATTTAGAACAATAGGGACCATCCTACCTAGAGTCTAGTTTGGTTGGCTTGTTTGTGTTGTTTATCCAGGTTGTGGTTTCTTTTCCTCTGTAAGGAAATGTAAATTTGGAGCTGTATTTGTTTCCTGTCCGTGGACAGAAGGAGGGTGTGCAGTGGAGGAGGTGTGTGGGGAGCAGGCTGACATGGAGCGGGGCCGAGAATATCCGGAATTGGAGAAAAGTGAGAAATGGAGCTTTTTCTTGGCTTCCACACAGTTGTAATTTCTACTGCCACTGCTTAGATCCTGGGCACCAGGCATGGAGAGTGGGAAAGGGGGCATGTGACAACTTTGCAACAATTCAGGATTTGGCATTTAAATCCACAGGAAACAAGAAAAATAGAGGGACATCTTATTTATAGATTTGCAGATGAATTGAATGAGATAACCAAAATGCACTCTTCGGGTATGTGAGGAGCAATTCCATTTTCAGACTTGGAAAGTGTCCCGTAATTGAGTATCACCCAACCCCGGCAGCATGCGGCATCCCAAGGTGAAGATCGGCTTCCTGCAAGCCAGGCAGAAGGCTTCTGCTTTGGTGGTAGCTCAGGAATCCTCCTCTGAAGGACAGGTTGCTACCACACTACATTTAACTGGATTCAGTTCATCTGATTATACAGTGCCTTGCTTTCCAGAATATGTAATCATCTCTTTCTGATGACATTTTAAATGTCCAACTAGACAAATAATTGCAGCAGTAATTGATGGCAGAGTCAAGCACGAAGATCACTGATTGGCAGAGTCCCCACCAAAACAAATCTTTCTTTCAAACGTTACAGGAATGATGCTTAAATCTAACTTTTGCTAATAAATGCTCAAATCCTGATTTACTGATAAAGGCACTGGAAGAAAACCTGCACTTCAGCCTGTGATGACTTTGTGAACTGTTTGAGAAGGATGAGGCGGCATAATTTATGGTATCTTCTTTCCCAGGAATAATTGCAAGGATAGTGTGGGGAGTTTGGGGAGAATCAACATGGGCAAGAGAAGCGTGTCTCCTAATGAATGCTGCACGTTCTACACCATGCTGGGCGACCATCCAGTTTATAGCCCTTTCTCCCCGAATGCACCCCTGGTCGAGAAATAGTCTGGGGTGGAGGCAGGGGACACAAAGAAAGGAAGACACACAAATGATCAGCTCAGCTCAAGTCTCTGAAAACTGGTTGAAGTCAATACCTCAAATCAGGCCTCAAATTCCCCTGCCCTATGCAAAAAGAGCCCTGGATGTGGTCAGGAGGCCTGAGCTCAGACAAAACCCCAAGTGACCAACCCTAGGCAAGTTCTGGGAAACAGATTTCACCTGCTTCAGCACCCCCATGTGTTTCTACATCCCAGGTAGAACCCAAATCATCTGTCTCTATTTTGATTGTAACGTTCCGTTGTTATAGTTTGGGGAACTGCTCTCAACAACCCAGACAGTGAGGGTCTTGTCTCTGGGAAACATCAAATGAACAAGCTGGCATATTAGCAGACATAGATTACAGTAGGGAAAATCTAAAACGGGCAGCTGTATCTGAATGCTTCGACTAGCAACAAAGGCAAGAATTCAGAGATGGGATCTCAGCATTTGCCCAAAGCATTGCAATGAGGATATATTTTCATTCTTCTACTATTTTCATTTTTCTTTCCTTCCTTCCCTCTTTGGGGACTGGGGTGCTTTTTGCCCCCTCAAATCTGAACCATTTTAGGTGAGTTCATTTCATAGCTTCTGTTAAAAATCAGAGGCCTGTTAGATGTAATGATTATCTGCAGTGTGACACTTACCACATACAAGGGGGCTTGTCAAACAGCTCTACTGTAATTTAGAGCTCCTCCGTTAATTAGAAAGCCCTCGGATTTTCTGCAAATGCAGGTCACTATCGACAGCTCATGCTTTTGATGCTTTGCCGGTGACAGTTGTTGGGCTGCCCTTCTAGGAGCTGGCACGTTGTCCAAGCTCTGACAGTGTCACAAAATTCAGTCACCATGGCCGCTTAGCAGGAAGTTACATGCAAGGTGACTGTCCGCACACAGCCTGTTCCTCCACAGCCAACCAACCTGATGAAATCTGTATTCACATTCAGCTAAAAACAGCTCCAAGTTCAATCCTCTCTCCCTTGTCTCTTCTCCTTTTTCTTCTCCTCCTCACCTCACTCTTCTCCCTTCTTCCCATGATCTCTCCAGCATCTCCCTTCTCTCACCTTCCTTCCCTTTACCGCACCCCCACAACCATGGGGGTCCTATGCTATTGAAAATGGTCATATTCACCAAAAAGGGAAGTAGGTCTTACAGATAAACCAAGTTGCTTTTTATTGAAACAGCAGTGATTGTGGAACAGAAACTCTGCCCCCCTCCTATAAAAAAAACATTTCCTATTTTTTGTGCCAGTCAGCTGCTGCACCTGGTGAGGTGGAGGTCAAGTCAAGTCTATACTTCCAGCAACACGCGCATGTTTTTCTCTTAAGGGAAGGAGGCCTTGGAGGGTGGTAAAAAAAAGGAGGAGAAAGGAAGGAAGGTTAACAACTCAGTCTGAGTTGTCCACCCTTATCTCTGTTCCAACGTAAGACCTTAAAATTACAGAAATTCTCTCTTAGGGATAACTTATGAGATACGTGCTCGGGGGAGGCAGGCAGTGGTGATGTGTCCATGACCACCAGGTGTGAATAAACTTGCATTTATTTCACCAAGTTCAAGCCAAAAAGGAAACCCTCTGTGGCACTTGACTGAGACTGGCCAAAATAGAGATTAGTATTTAAATCAAAATAAGAAATAGAAACACTATTTGCACAACCGCTCTCCCCCAACCTCCCACATAATTCCCAAGTGGATTCATCTCGCCAAGCCAAACCCCAAGTCCCCGAGCGGACGCAACTCCTCCTTGAGGTCCCACAAACAAATGCTGGGGGCTGTGGGTAACGGGAGCCTGGCCTGGCGGTGGCTGGCTGACGAAATGCAATGAGCTGGGTGGGGCAGGATGCCATAAGCTAGAATTCACACAAGCCCAGGTTAGCTAAAGTCGCAGTGACTGGACAGGGTGAAGCAAGGTGACCCCAGCAAGAATGCCAGGGGCAGCATCCTCGACAGTGGGCCGCACCTCCACCACACCCTGCTAGTAACAGTTCTGTCGTCAGCCTCCAGACATCAGTCAGTCCCAGGAGAGCCCTTGGTACCTTTACGCTAACTGGAAAACAGAAACAAAAATAACACCATGATTATTTAGGTCCTGCCTGTAAAGAAAAAGAAAAATTAAAAACTTAGACCTGGAAAATAATGTGACAAGTGGCAAAAACCAATGAATTCACTTCAAAAGAAAAACCTTCCATCCAACATCACAAACTGCCGAATATTAACTTTCTCGGAAGCTGATCTAGCAACCTAGGTATGAGAAACTACGCGTACTGTTCTGAGGTGAGAAGTGGAGTTGCCTTCCATTCAGGACTGTCACACCTGGTCTCTAAATACAAGTGCCCCCACCTTGTGAACAATGGGCTGGGCTGGGCTGGCCTCAGAGAAGACAAGTGTTTCCTCAATGTCACACAGCAATGCCAAGCTCCTCAGAGAAACCTCTTCACCAAATAGACTGCTACAGATAGATATTGCTACTTCTGAGCTCCATTTTCAACAGGAGAGCGGAGGAATAAGACTGTACATTTTAATGTTTCTCCGGCCTTCTGCTCTGGTTCTCTCCTACCCCACCGTGTGTGTGCATGCCTGAACACACACATGATCTGTTTGGTATATTTAGGGATCTATTTCCATATCTACCCAATATTTCGAACACCCTTGTTCTGTCAGCAGGCCAAGAGTAGAGGACAGCGGCAAGCTGTTCTCCATTCTGAAATGGACTTAACTGAAAGGCTACTGGAGGTCAAGACTCCAGGGGAGACTGGTACTTGCACTGAGGCCTTCAGGGTCATTGCCTTGTGGGTGAACCAAGACTCCTTTCCAGAGCACAACCTGTGATTTGTTCTCTCTCCCACCCACCAGGTGGGGACACCAATCTTGCCCCACCTCAATTTAGCTTTCTCATCCCACCTCAATTTAGCCTTCTTCTCACACAATGAGAATGATATGGCCAAGTGCTAGAGTCTACTTTACGCACATAATGCAGTTAAGTACTGAGGTGAGTGAGAAAGTCAAGAAACCTGTAGCGCGTGCGCACACACACACTTTTTCAGGGGTAATTTCTAAAGACTTATCAATCTGTAATATTGAAAGAAAATGGCTACATCCAACCTAGAAAAGCTTTGCAACTGTTCCTTTCTACATACCACAAACCCTGGAGTAGACCTGGGGTCCTTAGGCTTTGAAATGAATAATGCACAGAAATGGGCAGCTTGATGGATTTAGCTGGTACATTATTACCTGACACATGAAAACTCCAGCTCAACATCAGGATTGGGCCTGGAATTTCTTTCAGAAATTAGACATTGACCAAGGCATCAAGGTGTGAGACACAGAAGCAGCCCACAGTCTTCAGGGAATGTTCCCCTCGATGCCCTGTGAATGGCATGCGTGGGCAGCCCAAGACCAGTCACACCGTCTCTCACACCTGGCCGCTGCTCCACCACTGCTCGTTCCCTCCCTCATGTAGGCACCTTCTCCCTAATATCAGAAACAGAATCTGAGCAAAGCAATATTTAATTTTAATATTACTATTCTATCAGGATAAAGAAAGAGTTGGGTAATTCATAGCTAAGGCAACATCCCCCCATAAACCTAACTTAGTTATGCAAACATTCACAGTTCTGCCAACTGTCAGTCTTCCTGCCTTCAGTCCGTTATTCACCAGGGCCCTCTACCACCAGGCACGGGGGAAAGCCTGCTACACTTCAAAGTATGTGAAGTTCTAACCTTTACCCATGTAATGATCTACCTAATATAATATTTTGCCTTTAATCGGAGAAAAAGTAAGATAATTTGATAGCCCATAAAACTCCCTAACCTATATTTTGCAAGTCAATTATCCAGTGCTTCGGCGTTAATGTCAGCACACCCCGTGCTGCACCTCCAGGCAGGCTTTCAGGTGTCTACGACCCACACCACCACACACCACAAGTGGGAGAAGAAAACGCAGGGTGGGGGTTGGGGGGAGTCCTGCAGTGGGCAGTTGCTTTTTCATCAACTTAATGGAAATTGAGAAATTGTCTTCTCAATGGAGATTATCTTCCAGTGGGGTCCTCCTGAGGGCTATAAATATTAGAATATATCAATCAACATTATATATTTAAAAATGCATACGGAATCTAATTAAATTATAAAACTAAATTACCCTGTTATAAAATCCAAAGCAGTGAGAGGGAAAGACAGAGACAGAGAAAGACAGAAAGAGAAACATGAAAAAGAATTCCTCTTTTTCCTCTTAAGCCCTATTCTCTAGCAGGCAACCTCTCTTTAATAAGGGTACTCAAAGTAACCCTTAGTTCTGAGCAATAGAATGCAAAAAGCAAGGGGCTTAATTTTAATGCATTTCCAATCAACCATCCTAGCTACAGAAGCTGCAGAAAGGTGACAACTTGAAATCTGAATAAGAATTTGGTGTAAATCTACGAAGAGGAACATGGACATACGGGGCAAACACAAAATACAAGTTTTCCAAGTTTAGCTGTCCAATAATGAATAATGTCTGCCTTGAATGGTTTTATGACTTAAGTTTCCCATCTCTAAAATGGAACCGCTAACCAAATCTGGGGAAACATTTTTTTTTTTAATGGATGTTGTCCTGGCTGGTGTAGCTCAGTGGGTTGGCATCATCCTGCAAACCAAAAGGTCACCAGTTTGATTCCCAGTGAGGGCACATGCCTGGGTTGCAGCCAGTTCCCTGTTGAGAGCATGCGCTAGGAAACCAATCGATGTTTCTCTCCCTCTCTTTTTCCCTCCATCCCCTATCCCTAAAAAAAAACAAATAAAATATTTTTTTTTAATGGATGTTAAATTCTTAGCACCTTCTCTTTGTGATAACTTTTGACCTGGCTTTGAAAATAATAATAATACTTATAGCACATTTCCATTAATGCAGAAGCATTAACATTTTCCCAGAAGAGTCTCGATTGACTGGCTGTGAAAAGAGAGTTTCTTTCATTTCAGGAACATGGGGAGCAAATCTGGCTACTTCATCAACGCCTGTAAAAGATACCTGAGTCATCATTTTAACTGAACCATTTCTCCAAGAATTCCACCTATACGAGAAGGAAGAAGACCATCTCTGCAGTGTGCTGGGAAACATCCCTGCCTTCTCCCTGATACTGCTCCTCTGTCCTTGGCAATCCAGTTACGATCTGACAGCATTTAAAGATGACAGTACTTGAGGTAATAGGACAATGCCATAACAGGATTACAGCGAATGTGAAAGAAAGGACACACGGAGGTATTGTCATTTAGGTAATGTCATCTATGATCAGTTTTTGTTTCATTTTTTGCTGACACAGAAGTCAGTATCACTTATACAATTCATTGTAAACCCTGTTATGGCTGTAAAGATTTTGCTTCTCCGATGAAAGGAAACATTTATTATATTGCAGGGGGATGTGGTGAAACTTTCTAGTTTGGCTGATGTAAAAAATCACAACAAAATGATTTTCAAACCAATAACCAAAGGTTCGATAACAGCCTGAAGTCACTACCACCCAAAATAAATGTATCTTCAACGAAAGAAGGATATTTTCTGTTGGTCATAAACAATAGGGAACCAAGAGGTTTTTGAACAGTGTCATAGACCCCAATGAAACTTTTGCTGTAGAGAGTTTGGGGAAGATAAAGTGGAAACACCTAACTAAATTCACAATGGGGGAAGTCGGTCAACCCTGGTCTACCTGCCAAGAGGATAGGGTCATTGTCAGTCACTTACAACTTACACTACTCATCATTCCATTTCCCTTTCGTTATTTTGCTCACCGTACATCCAAATCCAAATCCATGAACATAAGCTTTTGGAAGTCAGTTCTTCTCTATGCTCTAATTAATTTCTGCCACTGTTAGTTTTTCCCGAAGCCACCGCATCTCCTAGAAGCTGTTACTCCTCTGCAGCGAGCACACGGCTGTCATGCATGCAAAAAGCTTCCTCCTCGTCCAGGACAAGGAACCTGCCCCGCTAGAGGAGGAAGAGCCATGAAGGAAGCTGAAGATATGTCATGACCATTTCAAATCGTAAGGGAGGCTTGTTCTCTAGAACATTCTACACTCACTAGGGTTTCTGCTATCCTTTTGGCTTTCTCTGGCTAACCCTCCTGTACACCCCCAGACCTTTCCTGTCCAAATGCCTACCTACTAGCTTTGTTATCAACTCTTCTCCTGCCCCACCCAAAAAAAGTTCACTCAAATTCAGGCTCGTTTAATAATCTCCAGAGTGGGAGGGTATATGTTCATAAGGATATGCATTCCAGTGCTTGCCTTGTTTCATCGTATGTCATCTGAAGGGCAAGGTGACAAGTGCCATCATGAAGCACTGCCCATGCCCTGAACAGTCCCCCACCATGCATGGTCTGGAAGAGAGGGGCAGGGAACAATACGGACCCTGACAGACCCTTGTTTCCCTGTCCACTCCCCAGCAAAAACTTTGCAAGGCTTAAAATTTCCTCTACATTAACAACAGACCCATTTGCTAGTCCCCTAATGCTTGACTCCATTCTGCCTGTGAAAAGAAACCCTAAGGTCAACTAAGTTTACCCACTTGTGTGTGTGTGTGTGTGTGTGTGTGTGTATCAACAGAGGAGACCCCGAGAGAACTTAGCATGAAGGACACTATAGACAGGATTCCAGCAAGCTGCCTTATCCCACCCCTGGAAAGGGTCCTTGACCTATGTCTCCTAGAAGGCTACCTTTGTCCTCTGCTCAGCCCATGTCCACAGCCTCCGACGGTCAACAGGACCCGGTCCAAACCCTTCATCCATCCGTCCAGAGCTCCACAATCTAGTCCACATTTCTATTCCAGGCTTGCTCCTGCTATCCACAAATGAAAATAACTCTGCTCAAGTGAAAATTCCTTCCATTCTCAGTTCTCTTCTGACTTTTCTTCCTGTCTGACTCCCTGGGATCCTATTCATACCTAAAGGCCCAGCTAAAGATCCGCTAGTCCCGTCAGCACGCAGACTCAGTTTCTCTCCTCTCCAGCCTTGCAGAGAACTCATTCTCCACAGCACTCTGGCCTCATCTCCCCATCCACACAGCACCTCTTTCAGCCTCTACTTAATTACACAACTTCCCAATGTGCTTCTTATGCACGGTAACTCTGTCTTCTACTTATTTTTATTTTCTTTCATTTTTTTCAAAGTACCCAGCCTAGGATGTGCTATGATACACACAAACCCCAAGAATTCAACAAAGAGTGGTTAGATGAGCACTTCACCTTCCTAAAAGGGAAGTCATTTGGCTAGATATCATTTCTGTTCAAAATGGTAATATAAACCATCTCTGTACCCACAAACAGTTCCCTTCTGATATCTGCTTGAACTTCCAGATAAAGGAGGCAAGTGGCAGTAACATGTTATGTTACCCAAAGATTAGCATTCATATCCACCCTCTTTAAACAGCCACTCCACACCCTGGAGGAGAACAGTACATGCGCCAACTAGAGCACGTGCCAGGTGGATCAAGTCTGGGTGTCAGAGTTACAAAAAAAAAAAAAAAGTAACATCTCAATGTGAAACCCAACTTCAAGGCTGAGCAACTCTCTCGCTGTACTTCAGTCACTTGCAAAGAAGTTAGGCTCAGCAGGAGCATATCCTGAATGCAAAGGCTAAGCTCTAAAAACATAATTTTCATATGCTTTTAAATCCAGCACCACTGAAAAGACTTCATTTTGATGCTGGACAGCAGTGAACACAGCCGTTGCTGGCTCTCTTTAGCTACTGGGTGTGGTAAAGGAGGGCCTAGCAGAAACGAAGGCAGCCATTCGAACTGTTGCCGGCAGTTCTCCAGGCTGGGCTGTCTGTTTCCATCAAAGCAGCCTGGGAATCCTCACTCCACCTTGACAGCCAAGACCTGGAGTGAGGCCATGCGGCCAGGTAGGACCCAAATATATGGATGCCCAGAGGGTTTCCATGGTAAAGACCCAAACCTACACAGCCTTACCACCTAAGGCAGAAAAGGCACTCCACACCAGTTTGCCAAATAGATGAGCAAAGTTCAGATATCATATTAATGCTGACTAAACTCCACATGAAAGACAACTTGGAGAGGAAGATGGGTGTTAAAAACAGAAACTCACTTTATAGGAATTCACCAGACAGCTACGTAGCTGTGATCTCCGCGTAAGTGTATCAACGAATAAGACTGCCTTGGGCACCCTCTCCCCTTTTTATTTGGGAAAGCCCACTGGAACTCTACGAAATAAAACCCCTCCCTTTACTTTCTCAGTCCCTCACACACACTCAAGTGCTCACACATTCGTCACCCAGAGACACGTGCTCACAATGGTAACACCACATCCCTCTGCTTCTGCCTCTCTCCCACTTAGGGTCAATTTCCACGAAATCACCTCAAAATCCAAAGAGCATTCTGATATGCCTGAAATGTACTTTGGTGCCTCCCACCCACCTCATCCCCAGCACCCTCAGAAATGGCTGGGTCTTGAGAAGTCACAAACAGTTAAAGGCTAGAGACAGACAAACAGTCTTATGTGATAGTCCAGCCTAAGTGGTTGGTTTTTATTTTTATGTCTTTAACTTTATTTTTTACTTTATTTTATTGCTGTTCTTTTTTATCTTTATTGAGGCATACTTTGCATACAATAAAAAGCACTCATTTTAACTTTGGGGGGAATGGGTGAGTGGGGAGGGGGACAGAGGGGAGCAAAAAGGGGATGGATGTAATACAACAACAATAAAATTAAAAAAAAAAAAAAAAGAATTCCTACAAATAAAAAAGTAACCACAAAAAAAAAGCACTCATTTTAAATGTACAGTTTGATGAATTCTGCTAATTCTACGCAGTTGTGTAGCTTCGACCAAAATCAAAATATAGAACATTCCCATCACTCTTAAAAGTTTTCTCACACCCCTTTACAGCCAATTCCCTCCCCATCCTCTGACCCCTTTTAGTAACTGATCTGCTTCCTATCCCCATAGTTTTGATTTTTCTAGAATTTCTTACATGTGGACTCATAAGGCATGTTCAATTTCTTTCGTGAGAAGAATGATTTGGAGATCCATCCATGTTGTTGAGCATATTCCTATTTCACTCCTAAAATGAGTATCCCACAGTGTGGCTGTACTACAATTTGTTTAAATATTCACCTATTGATTGACATTGGGGTTGTTACCACCTTTTGACGATTATGAACAATTAGCGATACAATGAATATGTATGTACATGTGTTTATAAGAATGTATGTCTTCATTTCTCTTAGATAAATATTTAGGGCAAGTTTTGGGAACATGGAAAGTGTTCGGAGTTTGAGAATCCAGGGAGCTCCCATTCTGTCACCCTCCAGTCGGCCCACACCTCCCCCATCTTCCATGGAGTTCCACACCAAAGCCTATACACCAGCCATCTATCAGTCTGGCTCAATTACCAACCAAATGCCATCTTCTTCCACAGAAATCTCTCCACTACCCTAAGGAAACAATGGGAAGGGACCCCAAAACTTTTTTAGAATGGGTATTCATGTGAGGCCCCTTCTGAGTCTTGGGTAACTACTAAAAGTAGTTTTGAGAGCCCTGAGAGCCCCCATCGGGTCAGAAAGGAGCGGGGGGGTGGGGGGTGACCACTCCCATTAGGATACAGTTGATTAGCAGCCAAGGATCCAGGGAGATAATTTCTACTTTGCCAAAAGGTCTTGGGAAGAAAGACAACATCAAGGTCTCTCAGACAACACCTCCGGGGTAGAGTTGGACTCGGGGATAGCTCTGTAGACAGTAGAGAATTAAGGGAAGAAATGAAGGTTCGCCTCCTTCCCCCCAATTCCCAGCCTTAGGCCTGGATGACAACAGGAGAACAGGAAGCAGAAGCCAGAGCCTGGAGACTGGAGCTCCAGGGGCAGAAGGAGTTTAAGGGGAGACATGGGGAGGGGAAGGGAAGCAGACCAAAGAGGGGGCAGCCATCTCAAATAAAAAGATAATCACTCAAGGGGCTAGAAGCTGAAGAAAACAGAACAGAGACTGCTACAGGCTATACACTGAGAAAAGGAAAGTACAGCCCCCATAGTGAGGTACACCTGCATAAGACAGTTGAGCAGATTCTTACTCCTGGGCAGTGGATCCTTTGGCTGAACAGACTGCAGAAGCACCAGGCGGGAAGAGGCCAGTGCTGATGGAGTGGTATGAGAGTGTGGGAAGATGCAGGGCTGGGAATCCCGGCTTCCTGTCTGTGCATCGCCACTAACTGCCTGGGTGACCAGGCCAGGTCTTATCACCTCTCTAGACCACAGTCATCCCACTGGACATGAGCAGGTTGGAATAAATGATCTCTAATACCCTAAGGTCTCAGAAACCTTATACCAACTGTGCAGGTTGGGTGTACGGGGCAGGGGGATGGGGTGGCCCAGAGGTGGCTGAGATGAAATACTGAAGTGCTCACTCCCACTTCCTAACCAGCTGGCGAAGCCAGACTTGGGGAGACACAAGTGATGACAAATAACTGTTGGCTCACCCCTAAATATTTCGCCACCAACCTTTATTTCTTCAGCTAAAATATAAATTGACTCACCTGCAAAATGGGAATAATAATAGTGTCTGCTCCATAGGGTTGTTACGAAAGTAAAATGAGTTGATATTTGTAAAGTACTTAGAACAGCCTAAGCACTCTGTTTGTGAAATAAAACACAAACCTCGTGGTGTTTATTAATTATACCTCAGCAGAAATGAGGTCATCAGCCCCTTTCCTAAGAGTAAGTTCAAACCAGTAGAAAAAGGGAGAAGAGAGGGAAAGAACTTGCGGCTTTGGCAGGGGAATAGGGACTCAAGCACAGTAGCTGGTAGCTGATGGATGCCTCTATATGACAGAGGGACAGTGGATAAAGGATAGTGATGAAGTAGGGAGAGGGCAGGCAGGGCCCTGAGCCTTCACCTCCCTCGCAACTTGGGGAGAGATGGTCTAGTTCACTTGCCATGGCATACAAATAATTTCATTTCTGTTGAAAAATGAAATCTAACTCTCTGCCGGCAAGAGAGACTTCTGAAAGAGGCCACCTGAGCCAACAGCCACAGACCAGGAGAGCTACCGCTCCTCTTCCACCCACCCCAATCGGAGGTCAAAGCCTTCTATGACGCCTCTGATAAAGGCGACTGTTAGCTTGCACCACAGCAACGGGTTGACCCAGGTGTATTCTGTCTGAGAGTGAATGTCCTAGCTCTTTCCTAGTGTATGTCGGGACTCTGCCCTGGAGCCAGCTGCCTGCTCATACTTGTGCACACCTGAGGCAGGGACCCAGCCCTGTGTCTCTCTTCTCAGTCCTGTCACTCTAGGTAATCCCCAACCCCTGCCTGTCTTTTTGCAGGGGCGCTGCATCAGTACCTGAGGCCAGAACCCCTGAGGAATGAGTCCAGTTCAGGCAGTGGGGACAGCAGGTTGTTTTCCTGGTGGGACTGCAGACATTATGTTGTGCTCCCTGTGGTTTGGGAGTTTGGGGTTTTCCTGAAAGTTAAAATGTTCCAAAGGAACCCTCAATCTGATCATATACATAAAAGGCACCTGGCAAGTCCCAATTCCCTCCCTGCTCAGAGATAGGCAATTTAGTACTGCCCCCCTAACCCAAACCTGGACCCAGATGGCACTTTCAGGGCACACTGCAACTGCAGACTCTTAAAGATGCAGCCATGTCTCTGAGAGTCTAAATTACAAGGCTGTTTCTATTCTTCTTAGAATACTTTTTTAAAAACCTAAGAAATATGCAACATACCTAGAAAAGATTGCCAGAAAAGCGGTGGGGACAAACTAAAAAGAAAGAGGCCAGGGTCACCCTCATATGTGAAAACTCAAATATGATGAAGGTTTTTAGGATAACAAGAGAGACGACGGGAAGCTATACATATACAGAGGAGAAGGATTACGGGAACATGGACCTGCTCATGAAATCAATCCCAGAATACTAGGACCAAGGAGGATCCCTGGAAGTCAGAAAAACAAATTCTGACCTATCCAACTGAAGTCCAAGAAATGCATGGACAGAACGCCCTGCCCGGGGAGGCAGTGCAAGCTGCCATGGTGGGAAGAGGGGGTCCACAGGTGTTACTAAAGGGGCAGTGGCTAGCCCACTGAGGCAGGTGTCCAGGCCAAAACCAGGAGCTTTTTTAAACCATTTCCCTGGCAGAGACAGGGCGGGTGCTGACCATTCATCGTTCCTTGGTCAGCTCTGGAAGCAGGGCCAAAGTGAGCCCTGAGCGACAGCCCAAAGGAGAGCAGGGAGACAGAAGGATGACATTCTCTCCCTCCTTGCCACTAGCTTGAGACACAGACTTGGGCCAGTTTCCCCTCTGGAAAAGCCTGCCAAGTACATCTTTCCAGCCTCTGTAACCCCCTCTCCTACCAACTTGGCTGTCCCAGCAGCCCAGGGACCTGGACCATTTCTGGAGGATAAGCCCTGATCACACTGAATAAAATTCCAGGACAGTGAACCCCCTAACACTGGAATGCATTATGTAAACAGAATCTTTGTAAAGCAGAGACCATTTCTCCATCAATCATCCAAAGAGATGAGTGAACTCAACTTAGCACTTAATTTCTGTCTTCAACGATGCCGTCTTCACAATTACAAGAAATATTGACTCCAAAGGAACCGTAAGTTCTCTGAAGGAAGGCAGCTCACTCCCCAGCTCTCTTCTCCCAGCACTGAGCACATGGAGGGTCCAGCAGACACCTGTTGTCCAACGACTCTAATTCTCTTTACCTTGCACCCCCTAGGCTGGAGCTGTGAGTCTCTTTTCTTGCAGCCTTCCTTGTCCCTATCAAAGCCCTTCCATGGAGAAGTTAATGACCTGTAAACACTCAGGGAGCTAAAGAAACATTCCATCAAAAGGAATAGCACTCTGGATCCTTCGGAAAGTTTAAAAGAAAAAAATCTCTTGTAAAATAAAGCATCACCTTTTTACTGCTGTTTGGTAAACGCAAAGCTTTTCACAAGATGGATAACTACTGTGCAAGAATAGGTAAGTTGTCTTCAAGTCAAATCCTAGAAACTAGCATCCATTTAGTAAGCCAAGGAAATATCAGAGAGCTGGGAAGTCCAGACTTAAACACCAGCTCTTGAACCAAAGTGGAATGCTCCAGGTAGGCAAATTCATGGCCTCTAAAGTCAGGAATCCGCTGGAAACTCATCAGCACTCACCAGTTACCACCTACCTCATTGCCATAACCTATAATGGTGATGATAATGACCATTACAATGATGATAATAGTAATAATAGCTTCCACTGAATGGCACTTTGCAGCTTACAGAGCAATTTAACAACTTAACTTCCTTTGAAGGCCTTCCCAGCCTTGATTCCCACTTTCTCTGCCCTACTACCTATCTTCAGCATTGACCCCTGAGGACTCCATGGCCTCTTTGGCCCCATTTCTCCCTTTGCAAAGACAAGACAATGGTCTAGTACAGAAATGCTCAAAAGGGTCCTGTGAATTGCCCTAAATGAAACCTTGTCCTCACCCGAGGGCCTCACCCGAAGGCAAAGGTTGCTGTGCACAAAACCAGCAGGTACAAGAGGGTGAGACTAGGGTACCCACAGGCAAGGAAGCCCCTGGAGCATAGGGTCTGGACCTTTGGGGAAAAGACATTGCTCTGAGCAGCACTGGGCTGATCAACTGTCCCTGGAGGAGGTTGGTAGAGGGGTGGGGGAAGGGGGGAACTAAGCAAGAGGGGCCTCTGGGTGGATGGGTGTGTGGCTCTTCAAGGGGACACCACAGCCCTGGGTGCAGAGGTGGTGGGTGGAGATAATACCCACAGTGATAACCAGCAGGGCCCTGGCAGAAGAGGCCCTGGACATGGCAGGCCGGGCACAGCCTTGGGGACAGTTCATAGGACATGTGGCAGTGTGCCCCACAGAGAACTCCTCCCCACCAGTGACCCCTATCAGTGCACACCCAGGCTGGGCTGGACACAGGGGTCCCTCACAGTTGCAGGGCGTGCACTGAGGAGGGAGGGGACAGTCTCCAAGCACTGCATTAGCCCAGCACCTGAAGCACTGAGCGGCCCTACATTCATGTCCCTTTCTACAAGTGGCCTGGGACATTCAGAACATGAATGCATTTCTGGGAATGCATTTACTATTCTAATTTTAATAGCAACTACATTTAGTGTACTGAAGAGAAATGGGCAGAGGTGATCTGATCAACCCAGCTATGCTCACTAATACATACGATCAGGAAAGAGAGGAAAGCAGGCACATGGAGAAGTGGGCCAGAAGCCAGCGAGGAGGCTAGGTCCTCTGCAGGTCCAAGGTCCCAGACCCACCCCATTTTTGGCCAGGCTGCTGATGCCTCCAAGGAGCCTGTGGACTTGGCTGCTAAGAGTTTATGTACTAATGCATATGCACCTTAAACATACATTTGAAATACATATGACCGGACTCAGATGATTGTCCAGCTCATGCAGAAACCGCATTTCTCTAACAGAACGGGAAGCAGGTAGGGTGAGGGGTATGAAGCAGGAGCAGTGTCCGTCTCTTCCCCACTTTCCCTTCCTCTGACTCTCTCTGCACACTAGCAGCAAAGGGGAAGAACACAACAGTGTCCAAACATTTATCTTCGCCTTTTCTGGGAGATGGCCCTATGGCATGGCCTCTGGAATGCAGGTTCCTGGGGTTGCCATCCTCTTCTCCCACCTCTGGGCCCGAGCCAACAAGCTGAAGAATAACATCTGGCCACAGAGCCTGGGGAGGCCGGAGCCGCCCAGCTGGCCACATGCACTGTGCAGGGTCAGCAGACAGCACCCCTCCGTGGAGGAGGAGCCCCGGCACAGCTCTTCCTCCGCCACACAGCTCCAGCCTGCAGTGCTTGAAGCTGAAGTCAAAGGACCATGTGCCCCACACCCCCAGAATACCCCTGGGAGAAGGCGCACATTCTGTAACACTTTCCTGAGGGCCAGTCAGGCAGCACATTTCTTCCCAGTGGACAGGAGAGGTAGTTAGCCCCATTCTACAGGTAAGGGGCCTGAGGCTCAGAGGCGTGGGTCACCCTGTTTGCAGCCACCCAGAGAGCGGGTGAAGGAACTCAAGTGCCTGGCTTTGGAGCCCAAGCTCCTTCAACATGCTACCTCCTCGAGGTGAGGTTTGCCAGCCACCCTGAACCTACCCACCAGCCCCAGGACAAGCGTCAGTGAACCACAGGGACCAATGGGCCCTGCCTGGCACCAAAGCCTGGACTGTAGCCCCGAGGACAGTGGCTGCTGAGAACAGGTCTAGGGCAACACCTGGCCACGGGGTGTGGTGGAGATACGTGCTCGAGTTGTTAGGTGTGCTGCTATCTTAGTTCTCTCTCCTCCTCCCAAAGCGTAACCCTCAAGACTCCCAGACCCCGCGTTCAGGGCCCACACGCAACGCCAGCAGGGCTGCGGCAGGGAGAGCAGGCACCCTGCTGACTCCTCCAGGGCAGGCCAGCCCGGGCTGGCCCTTCCAGCCAGGGCACCCACCCTGCTGCCAGACTGCTCCTGAGCTGGCTTTTGTCTCTCGTCTGGTCTGCTGCAGCTCTCCTTCTTCTCCTCCTCCTTTCGGTCCCCTGCCCGGGCCTGTCTGGGGCTGCTTGCCAGAGCGATTGCATGTCAGGGCTGTGCCCGGGGCACTGAGGGTTGGGACTCCCACAGTCTTGCTGCTCTGCCCAGGATGGAAAAGCCAGAGGGCCAGCAAGGTCTGGGACAGGGTTGGGGGCAGAGGGTTGTGGGCTAGAGGGGTGGTCCTGAGAGTGAGACTCCCCAAGTGCAGCCTGGATGGGGAGGAGGAAGGGGGCAGGTGAGGTTCCCCGGGAACAGCTCCCTCAGGCCAGCCACCTCTGGCTTCCCCACCCCGTGAGCCGCACCCCTGCGGGCTGACAGACCTGCCTTCAGAGCGGACGGGGAGTGGCCATGGCCTGGCCAGAGAAATAACCGCTGGCAGGAACACATGTAGGAGCAGGTGGCCGACCCAAGAGCCCAGCAGACAGTTTCTGCAGTAAGGAAGGAAGGTGAGGCCCTGTGAAAGACGGGGGAAAGAGTGGAAAGAACTAGGTGTGCTCAGGACACCCCCACTCCTCCCAACCCTTCAGGACCAAGTCCAGAGCCAGCCTGCCAGTTGCCACCCCTAAAATCAGCCCGACAGCAGTGTAAGGCTGCCTGGCCAGGAACACCAAACCCAGAGCACATGGGTTCAGGCTCTGGCAGGTCAGCAGGATGAGCAGCACGCTGACTCCCAAACTGGACTCTGAAATCTTCATCTGCCACCACTTCCTGTCTGTACAACCCAACGCAGCTCGTTCATTAACCTCTCTGAGCCTCAGTTTCTTCATCAGTAAAATGGACAGGACGGTACTATGTTGCCGGTCTCCTGAGGGTGCTGTGCAAACTGATTTGAATAGTGTCTGTGAAGCCCTCAGCTCAGAGCAGGAGGGCTCAGGACCTGCTGGCACTCAGGCACCTTGCTGGGTGGGCTGCAAGTACTCCTGGGGCTTCACTTCCTCAACTGTGTGTGTGTGGGGGGGGGGGGGGGGGGGGGGGTGTATCATGGCACACGACCTAGCAGCTTGGCCCAATCACAGCCAACTAAGTCAACAACAGAGGGCTCCAACTACTCCGGGAGCCTCTCCCGAACAAGAAGCCCTTGGACTCTCTTCCAAAACAAGGCTTGCCCCTGCAAAGGTGTCAGTAAATATCCAATTCTGCACTTATTTACCACGTCATTCCAGAAGGACTACCTTCCCTTCCCTTGATACTCAACAGTAGCCGATTTCCTTCATCTGTTCCAAACTCACTAATGGCAAGACAGCAAAATGAAATAAGCCTCATCTTGCCCTTCAGGAACTCGAATTCTAGCAGCTCTAATTCTTAATGATCTGTAAATGGAGACGGAGGTGTCTCTTCAGGAAAATGAGGGACATTCTGCAATGTGATGCGTCACTCCCAAACGGTTGAAAAATTCCGTCAGGCGCTCCCCCCCCCGAGTGGCAAGACATGAAGGCCTTTCCAAAGTATACCACTGCTTCCATAATTACAGCCGTGTGCTCACCTGCCATGAAGAGTTAAAAACGGGGGAGCAGGGAGACACATGCTGAGAAGTTCCACCATCATCTCTGCACTCCCGAATGGCCTCCTCTTCTAGTTATCTAACTAGTTAATGACGGGACAAACAAGACAATATATTTCTCTCTCCACAACTCGTGTTGCATTCGGTGAAATCTCAGGCTAACAGGGTTTCAGGGAGGAAAGGCCAGGTCGAAAATAACCCTTACGCCACCACAAGTCCTGGATACCTGACAGCGTTGTATGTTGTAACAATGCAACTCAGGACTTATCAGAATCATACAAATATCTGTACAGATACCTATCAAAGCAATAATCAGGTCCCTCAAAGTGAGCAGAGGTGCTTCCAGTTTATTGTTCTGATTCATAAAAGTCGGTGCAACAAAGGGACATCCAGCAGACTTGCTGAGCTCCCAAGTCAGAGAGCAGGTAAACCAGGTAAATGCGTTGGCACCCCCCACCCCACCCCACCTCACCCCAACCCTGGTTCTCTTCTACGGGCTGTGAGCAAGTGGAAAAATCAACCATCAGAAAAAGTCTTAGACTAACAGACTTACACAGACGGAAGAACTTCGTGGAATTCAGAAGAGTAGCCCAGTGGGTTCGTGCTAGCAACTTTTCTCATCCTGCCCTTGCAGGCTTTGTGTGTGAAGCGCCACATCTCAGGTATTGCTCTGAATTGCCCTCCTTATCTTCCTCCTACATCAAAAGTATTATCCATGCCCAATCCCATGCTTTCTTATATTAAAATATGTGTTTAAGAAATACCAATTAAAAAATACATATTTAGCCCTGATCATGATCAATATAGTAGAGTAGAAAAAGGACACCACTGGTAATCAAAAAACCATCAATGTTCCTCCTGTCACTAAGAAGCTGTGTGACTAGGAGGAGGCATGTACTCTGTAAGAATCAAGTTTCTCCTGGGTAAAATGGGGGGGGGGGGGGTGCGTGAGTGAGTGAGACAGAGAAAGCCCTTAGCCTCAGGTTTCCAGAAGAAACAGCATTGCTTGCTGCTTACCCTCTTCTAAACACCCACCTGTCTTTAGGGCCCATCTAGGATGGACAGCTACTTGCTTGGAGCAAAACCAATGTGTCTGTCATCTTAACATGCATGGAATGTGCCTTAAATAAGGATCAAAGCCAGTCATGAAGGTATTTGTGGGGAAGGGAAACCCAGATCCACTCACTGCATTTACCTCGAGGGTGGGAACAGGGGAGAGGGAGGCCTCCCCGCAGAGCCTGTCAGCCCCATTCAGAAGCCGCAGCTGTCTCCAAGTAGGTAAGAGAGAGACCCAAGAGAAAAAAGGAGGCAGTAGCAAAGGGACCTGACTTCTTATTAAAACCCTTACCAGCCACCTCCCCCTGCCACCTTCCCCGAGCCTGGGCAGCCATTCTAGGACCTAGGCTTCTCCCTGGGAGAGCTGATTCATGCTTCCTGTGAGCACCATAACAATTCCTGTGTGTCTCCTCCTCCACCTATTCCCAGGAAGGGGCCTAAGGCTCCCACCTGTCAGGTGGACTTGCCACGCACTGCTCAAGGCTGGGAAAGGAATGTGCAGAACTCAGGTCTGAGTGCCATCCGAGCTCCCACACCAGTGGCTATTTCATGTTCCTACCCAGGACTGAGAGGCCTTCACCAATTATGCAGGTGGCTCTGCCAGGACAGTATGTCATTTTGTAATGACTAATTTAACCCAACTAGAAGATTTGGGAGAAAAGATGTAAACCCAACGCCTAATGCCCATTGAGAGGGACACCATTCTGGATCTTTTGTAAGAGCTTAAGTCTTTTTGTCAAGTTTTCCCATTAAACAATAATTTGCGTTCATCGAGACCTTCTGAAAATTAATTGACCGGTTCTTCAGGAGTAAAAGAAGGGAGAGTGGGGAGACAGAATGAAAATACTGAGTGTCAAAATCCAATCAACCCAAAAAAAGGAAGGAAGGAAGAGCAAAAAGGAAGGGACACTGCGTGTTAAGGCCCAATCAGACCAAAGCTGTCATTCCCCACAGCGTGCTGGAGGCATTTGTGGCTTTGGGTGGCACAATCTGCACACTCTGAAAAGGATCGTTCCTCCTACACCACTCTCGTGCCACAGGGCCCTAATCTCCTTTCCGACCCCCACTTGCCTGGCAGGACTTCCCCCGTAAAAGGGATACCCACTGAGCCTTCACATCAGAGAACAGGGCCGGGGCTCACCCTGCACAGCAGTGTCTGCAGCTGCCCACGCACAGCTGCCTGCTGGCATGCGTGCTGGAGTGATGATGAAGACGCACAGCCTTCCAGAGGTCTGTCTGCTCTACCCTTTCCCTTTCGAATCTGCCTCAGGGCTTCACCCAACCCAGCCACCCACTGTAAAGGTAGGGGAGGCCACCCATCTGAATGCCAGAATCTTACGCACACTCACACCTTCCACCGTGCCAGCCCGCTCTCCCCAAGAGGAAGGCATAATAAAACAAACAAGTCAACCTCTGACTACCTGTGGTTTTTATATTTACACTAATGTTCTCCTTGAAATGGGAGCTCAGCATCCTGGAACCCAGGAAAACTCAAGTCTAAAGCAAAATGCAAATGGAAGGCCACGTGTGTTCCAACAGCTAACCCTACATGCATCCCCAGAAAACCCTCCTTTTAGGGAGCCATCTCTCAGCACTGCAGCCAGTCAGGAATAAGCCCGTGGAACAGGAACTGCAGCTCACAGGGAAAGGGACCTGCAGTACTTACTGGGAAGCCACACCACGTTAACAGTTCCGTTGTTGCTTAGGGGGTATGGCAATACATTGCTGAAGTTATATAGAGACTGAAGGTCGGGAGCAGTTCTGTCCCTGCAAACTCTAGGAGGATCAAAAAACTAATTCCTGTCATCTGCCTCCCATACCAGTGAGCACCCCCCAGCAACAACCCTGCTCCAAACTGTTCAAACAGATCTTCTGCCAAAACCAGCCTTCTGCAAACCCTGCCGGGCAGCCCCGTGGGTGGGCTGTGGAACGGGTGGAGGGCGGGAACTGAGGAGACCTGGGTCCCGGGTCGGTGAGACCAGACATGCCCTTCACCTCTCCCGCCTCTTCACAAGGTTACTCATGAGGTGAGGCTCAAATCTGACAAGGCTCATCAAAGGGCTTATTCAAGAACCATAAAAACACACTGTGACTTTATTTCTATCCTCATTATTAATAGCACAATGGATGTTTGAAAGGGAGGGGCACAATTTTCATAAACCGAAAAAGCTAGAGGGTGGGCAGGATGGGAAGGAACAGACACTCAGAGGTTGCTTCCAGGTTGTCCTTTGGAGCCCCATTCTTCCAGATCCTTCCAAATGTGTGCTGCAGTAATAGCCCCAGAGGAACACACCACTTTGTCAGGACTTGCAGGTGAAACGTGTTGGAGCGGCTGTCAGCTCAGGGAAAGTCACTCATCAAGTCATCAACCAAGTGGGGCTGCTCTCAGCTGGACAAACACGGAGTGGGGAGAGAGTGAGGGCTTTCCTATCCTTCTCTGGGGGGGCCAAACCAACCCCTCTTTACATTCTTGTCCCAACCGGTAGGCCTCTCACCCTTCCTTCCTGCTCCAGGGAACAGAGACCATCAGGCCACCAAGGGAAGAATTGGGAAACAATTCTGCCTTCTTGCCTCCCCGCCACCAGAGGCAGGGGATATAAGCTGACTGCTCCATGATGACAGGTCACCAGGAACAACTCGACCTGAGGAAGGAGGACAGTATCCCCCAAAACAGCAGAAAAATTCACATGCAGAGGTGAGAGCAGACCCACCTGGTGTATTGGCCAGACTCGGTGGAGGAGGTGCAGTGTTTTCTGATAAGGAACCCACATAGGGTGTTGCAAGGTATGGAACACCCCACTAGGCTTTGCAGCCCTGGTGAAACCAGATGGTGTCAGAAGACACTGAATTACTCATAGGCAAGGAGGGATCTGTCACTAGCACACTTAAAAATCCCTCTTTTCAAGTCACCATTTGACACCCACCACCCTAAACCAGAGAAGTAGGAAAGAACACCTGGACCTAACGTAGCCTGTCCTATTGTCTAAATGTTGGCGCTCCCATTTTTGTCCCAGGGCACCAAGGAAAGACAGGCGAGAGGGGTTGGGGGCTCTGGCCTCTTGTTTAACTCCCTCTGCATCAGAGAAAAAGCCACCTTCCCAGGCAAGAGCTATGAGCTGACTCGCCTTATCTTATACCCCAGGACTTGGCTAGAGGCTTCCACCCTGGTCTGTGAAACCCCTAGGAACGTGGACACAGCCCTCCTCCCCCGATTCCAGACGGAGCCGGCTTGGAGTACCGCAGAGATGCACTGGAGTGTGCCAAGGTGACAAAGTAGATTGTGTCTCGTCATTTCAGACCCGATGAGCCAGCCCTGGCTGGCAGGCTGCCTCCCGAGGAAGCCCTGGCTACACAAAACGCACCCCAGTGCCATTGTGTGTCTCTGCTGGAAGGACTAATGATAAAGGCAGCTCGCGAAGCCAACAGCCATGCCCAGCAGCCTCCTAAACTGCAAAGGCAGCATTTACACAGATGAGAAAGCCCCCTCATGTCTCCCTCTAAATACCGGATATATATCCATGTTCCTGTCGGCAACCTCAAATAATGTCTATAATGCTGAGATTTATCCATGTGTACTTATAAATGTTATTTCGTAATAGCCTCTGCAAAACTACCTTTCCGCCTCAACATTCAATTAATGTAATTAAATTGCTACCTGATGGCATTATCTAATTTAACTTGGGATCCCAACTATTGAAAAGCATGTGCCTTTTAATACCCTGACTGGTAAGGCATGTGATGAACAGAGCTATAAACATGTTGGCATAACTGAGCTGTTTTAAAAATAAATTAGCAAACTATAAAAATAAACAGTTACATACATATGTACTCAATTATGAACTAATTCTAATTTTTGTTCTGAAATACTGTCTTTGACCTTAGTCGTAAACAAGCACTATTAAAAAAACATAATATCTCAACAGACAGGAGGCCAAGGAGTAAATGTTCTCCAGTACAGCAGAATGCAAATCAAGGCGAAGGAAAGAAGGAAGAAGGAAGAAGGAAGAAAAGAAGGGGAGGGTAGAAGGAAAACACGGAAGGAAAAAGGAAAGGGAAAAAGAAAAGAAAGGGGTTGCTTTACTTTAAAAGCTGGAAATGTGTAGAAATGCTACAAAGACTACTGCACTCTTCATGATTTGACGCTGCTTCTGTCTGAGCCAGAAAAGTTACACCCTAAAGTGATTTTCATTTTCAGATGTTTTGAGTCTCTCCGGAAAAGAGGGCAGCAGGCGAGGAGAAGCACTATGCCCAGGTACAGCTGTTTCAGCAGCTCCTGGTCTACACAGCAGCCTCTGTCACGCTGTCTGTCATACAGGGCAGCCTCCCCACCTGAACCGAGACCACTGCCCTGAGTCTGCTACCACCTCTAAGTCCCGAGCTTTTCCGAGACATATAGCAGAAATGTGGAAATGGTCTTCCAAAGAGCACAAGACAGAAAGGGGGGAGTAAGGGGTGCGGCAAAAATCAAGCTGTTGAAACTGTATACAGGACACGTTTTCACACTAATCCAGCGCTCCTGTAACAAAGGCAGCATACTATGGGATAATTACTATGGATTATTATTCCAGTTTCTAAAGCAAAAGAACAAAAAATTTTTTCCTACAAAAGACATATTACACATGCAGATTTCTAAAGCTTTAAAATCATATGGTCTTTGGTGTTGGGTCCTACGGGGTTCTGGGTAATGCCCTAAGTGAGCAGGACAGATGCAAACACAAAAAAGAAATCACAATAAACCTGAAATTCTCTCCTGTCATGGTGCTTACTGCCCTTTATTCCACAAACAAAAGTAGTTGAGCAACAGCTAAGTAATTATCCATCTCAAAGAGCCGACCTAAAATGGTAGCTGCCCCAGGGCTGTCGACACCCTCCCCCACAAACAACTACCAAAAAATTATATAATTAAAAAATGGGAAGAAACTCAGACTCAGCCATACTTGGTTCAGAACGTGGTGAAGAAGGTTTGCCGTAGAGAAAAGCTTCCTGGAGGACGCAGAATCATGCCCTGGGCCCCTCTCCCTGAAGCAGGAAAAGGAGCCAGCATGGCAGCCCAGTCACCCAGCCTGACATTTACAGAAACAAGGCATGTGCCAGCTGCTGTGAGAAAAAAAAATCCCCAAAACACATTTTTAAAGAAACGGGGCTGTAAGGTTATGGAAAAGCCAGTGTGGAACGGTGTCGGACTTTTCCCTTCCTGAAGATGATTGTATTTTCCTCCAGGAAGGGAAGGATATGAGTGATGGGTGAAGAAGGATGGACACTGGTCTCGGACACCTTGGCAAACTGGTCAGAAACCCAGCCCTGCTTGGTTCAGGAAGAGGCCGGTGCTTAGGTATCTGGGACCATGGCAATGGCCAGTGGTGGCCTTGGGGCTTCCCCGAAGGTCTCTCCAGACCACAAGGCTGGACCTTCGAGCAGATGGCCTAGACTGTTCTACCAGCTCTCCTTTGAATCAATTAATTTGTTCTACAAGTAGCAAAGCCAGCACTACATAGAGGAAAAAAAGTTTCTAACGTGAGGGATGTTAAACTCTTGTTCTGTAAATGCTGCTTGGGTTAAGGCCTTTATTGAGACTTGAGGCTAAAGGAGCTCCCCCTGTGATAAGGAACCTTAACTGGCAAAAGATGTTCACCTCTGAGCCCTAAACCCTAGAAGACCTCTTGAAACAAAAGTGGCTCGGACAGAAACAACCGACTCCTGTTTCTCATCAGATTCCTAAAAATCACCGGTTTCGGATCTCAAGATTCGAGGTCAGGGCAAGAAAGCAATTTGTTTGACTCAGCCCCTTGCAAATTACCCCCAAATAATTTACTTGGTCTGAGCTTTGGCTGCCTTGGGTGTTATGTGGATTCCAAGAATTATTTTACTTTTCCATTAGAGGGCTCTCCAGTCTCCTTTCAAGGAAAAACACTCTATCTGCCAACCAACTTCTTTCCAGGAACGGGAAAGGGAGGAGGAGGGAAAGTAGGACAACGGATTTCCATAAGGAATTCCAAACCCCAGAATGACCAGCAGGTTGGACGGAGCATAGCACAGCCACAGACACATCTTCTGAAAAGGACCCTTTGGAGATACAAGACAGTGGATTCCTCAGAAGCATCAGGCACCAGAAGCGGGTGAAGTCTAGAAAAAGACACAGCATATATACCCCTTCCTAGAACTCCTGGTCCCCCAGAAACCTCTGAGGGTTTACCTGAGTTCTGAGAAAACAAGCTAAGGAAGCCATAGCCATGTAGCTTGGTTGGCTACAGCACTGTCCTGATAGGTCAAGGTTGCAGGTTCGATCCCCAGGCAAGGCACATACAAGAAGCAATCAATGGATGTGTAAGTGAAACAACAAGTCAATGTTTCTCTCTCTCCCAAAATTTAAAAAAAGGAAAGTGGAGGAGGGTGCAAGACACAAAGCACATATTTCTGTGTCTTTGGTATCTAAAGAACAACACAGCAGGAAACTGAATAAAATGGTTCAGAAACACACCTTCCCTTTAGAACTACAAGTTAGAGTTGGCTTACATCATCTCAGCTAAAGCAGTCTACTAGACTTCCCTTAACTGCCCATCCAAGGACCCTGTCCCTGCCTCCCAATCGTTTCTGAACAGCGCAGTGTAACACCCACCCCCACAAGCAGAAGAGGGGCCCAGAGTGTGAGCTGAGCACTCTCATGCTCTTGAGCACCTCCCCAAGCCCTGCCCAGCCCAGAATACAACCATTCCATCCTCCTAGGCATCAAGCCAAACATCTTGGGATCTACCTTGACTCTTCTCTTCCCCTCATACCCCACATCTAATGAGATGGGTTAGCAAACCCTGTGGGTCTTCAAAATATGTCCCAAATCCAGCCGTTTCCCACATCCCCACCACCCGGAACCAAGCTGCCATCATCTTGCCTGGATTTTGGCAAGAGTCCTGACCATGTCTGCCACACCTACCCGAACTCAAGTCTCAAAAAGGAGCCAAGGTGGTCTTCTGGAAACACAGGTCACATAACTGCTCCAGAGGCTTCCTTCTGTCTTGCAGCCAAAGCCAGAGTCTGCACCGCTGATCTCCTCTCCTTGGGCCTCAGCTCCTACTCACCTCCCAGCTACTTCCACCCTGACCCCAAGGGCCCCTCACTCCTCCTCTGCCAACCAGACAGATTGTGCATTTTCTATTCACTCTTCTTGGAACCTCCTCCCCCAGAAATCCACATGGCTGATGGTCACTTCCTTGGAGCCTCCGCTCTTGGTGGGGCCCTCCCTCATCATCCTACTTAGAGTGTGCCCACCACACAGCTCCTATCCATTATCCTTTCTTTCTCTTTCTCCAAAGCAGTGTGATCCTCTTCTGACACGCTACATCATTCACATAAGATCAGGGACTTCTGAATGCACTGATCATCACTATATACCCAATACTAAGAACAGTTCCTGGCACAGGGTGAGTGTTCAAAACCCATGCTGAAAAGGAACGAGAGAACCTCCAGAATCCCTAACCATCAAGAGGCAACTCAACCCCGTATATGAACAACAGCCGACAGCCAGACCTGGGGTCACTTTGGCTTTGGCATTTGAGTTTCAGCTGAATTGCCTTTTCCCCCTCAGCCCTGACTGAGGCCCACCTCTATTATTTTGCACTA
This sequence comes from Noctilio leporinus, assembly GCA_004026585.1. Lineage (NCBI taxonomy): Eukaryota > Metazoa > Chordata > Mammalia > Chiroptera > Noctilionidae > Noctilio > Noctilio leporinus. The sequence goes on from PVIW01000292.1 coordinate 428,904, forward strand.
TAATAGAAATGGAAGAGTTTGGATAGTTTGGGGAAAGGAAAAAGAATAAGGGGCTCCTAAGAGGGGGCCAACCAAAACCAAATTATAGAGTTCTTATCCCTAAGGCTTTGGTGGAGTCTCCAGAAGATGCTAAGAGCCTGGGGAGGTGCCATCCACCAGCAGCTCTTCGGAGCTCCTCCCCCTTGTTGTGTACACACACACACACACACACACACACACACACACCCCTCTTGCAGCCAGCCATGAGTCCAGGCAAAGTGAGATGCATACACTCACCTAATGCTGTGTAGGATGATGGGCAGGCACAAAGCCCTGAGACACCAGCTCCCTCCTGGCTTACTTTCCCTCCTTGTCAGGTTCAGGCTCTCTGCCTCTGGGAGGGTGGGGTGTGGGAGGTTCTTGGGGAGGGACCAATCCTTTACACCTGAGATCTCAGGATCCGCCAGGAAAGCTGAAGTACCTTTTCCCACCTTGGCATACATTTTGACAAGCAAATAAATGCTCTCCAGTAGGCAATAACAAGGAGAAGTCTGAATTAAAAGAACTTGCCAATTTGAAAAGAAATGCCATTCTATGTGACTCCACTCTATTCTGTTACCAATAAAACACTTAAAGATGCTATTCATGCAGACATAAAGTGCTAATGGCCACTTGTTAACATGTTTCATAATGCTAATATTTCCCTCTGATTTCCGACAGTTCTCTCTTTTTTTCTTTCTTCTTTTTTTTTTGGGGGGGGGGACGCTATTTTAAGTTAACAGAGCACTAATCTGATTTGAAAGTGAAGGCTTAAAAAGCCACACTCTACATAACTGCACTATTAATGACAATCACTGCTTCACATGCCGCACTGTTTCATGAAAACAATCATCACTCAGTCCATAGATTTTCCAAGCCAGAGAAAAGGTGTAATAAAGTTGAAAATGCGCTAGGCATAGAAGAAGCCCCTAATCGAAGACAATGGTGGGAGGGGTGCCATCCATTCTTCCCTAAGCTCTGTGCACTCCTTCCATGAAGGCAAGAACAGGAATGGTGAAGCAATGAGAATTTTGGTCTTTCCAAACAAACAAATAACTAAATATGGTAACTTCATCTGCTATGCTCAGCTCACCAAGGCGGCCTTCTAGGAACCAGGATGAGAGTTAAAAGGCAAAGATAGAATATGGCTCAGTACTTAGTACTAACCAGGCCAAAGATACAGCACCACCTCCCAGGAAATAGTGTCAAGAACTAAAATGAGCATGTGTGCAGACCTGGACCTGCAACATTATCCAAACAACTTGGAAGCCTAAGAAAGTAGGGTGGGGTGGGACGCAGGGAAGGAAGCTCTATGCTCACCTTCCCTGGAGAGCTGTCCAAAGAGGAAGCCTGCTTACCTAGGAGGCTTTCAAGGGGCCAATTCAGAAGGCCCCTAGAGACCCACCTGTATCTCCACTGGGGTGCCACAGATGGCTGCCCAATGTGCTAGGAAAAGCATGGGTCTGGGACTCAGAAAAACCTATTTGGGTTTGTGGCTAAGCTCTTCTAGGTAGCTTGATAGTCTGGACAAGTCACTTCGCCTCTTTTAAACATTGTGCTTTAGATTTTGTGGCTCTCAGCTATCCGGGTTTGCTCTCACCCCATACTGGCCTCCGCCACCAACCCATCTCCCAGATAAGAAAGTCAGCTTCAGAAGAGAGCACGTGCCTGGTCTTGCTCACCTCTGCATCTCCAGCACCTAACACCATGCTGGGCATAAGAGTAAGGAACACTCCATAAACATAAGCTGAATAAAACAATGAGGTTATGTTACCTGCTTCTCAGCTCAGCTCAGCTCTAGTACTTTAGTCCTATGACAACAAAGGCCCCATGACTTCATGTTGCTTATCTAATCTCAGCGGCTTCACTAAGGTGGGCATCAGGGCAGCCCTGGGTTACCTGAAATCGGTTCAGAACCTGGAGAAAATCACGGTCTGATGAAGACGGTTTATTTTCTTTCAGAGTCTCACCTGAGACCCTCTTTAACAAGGGGGAGAGAACAGGCAGATTTTACTGCGATACACATCTCAAGTGAAGAAATTCACTTGACCATGCTGCCCACCCACATGGCATCTATTTGGATGATACAAGGAGAAACAAGTTTTACCTATGAGCCACCCCAGAGATGAATCTCACCCAAAAATAAATCCCCAGGGCACAGAGGACAAGTCACATTTGACCACTCCAGCCCCTCTGGTTTCCTCAGAAAGAGGCAGAGAGAAGACAAAGCGATTTGGGAACAGGGAGGGTTCACCGGCCCCAAGCCCCACAACTCTAAATGCTCTCCGAGGATGGACAGAGTAAGGGAATATCCATGATCTTACACATCTATAGAGAGAATGAATCACCATTTAAACCCAACCCAGCCAGCGTCAGCCAGAGCTACCAGAAGGAAGGAAAGCAGTACTCAGTCCCTTCTGGAATGTACTGGGCTGATTGCAGGATGCTGCACCCAGGTTCCCACACCCCCAGAGGAACCCCTAGCTGCCCTCCCCAGGGTCTGCCCTGGCCCAAGGAGCCTCCCCCACACCAACTGCCAGGTGAGAAGGGACAGGAGCTGAAAGCAGAGAGCTCATTGCTTGGCAGAGAAAAAAAAGGCCAAGGGTGAAGTCCACAAAGACGCCATCCCCATCCCCATCCCCATCCCCATCCCGACCCCAACCCCAGCCCTTTCTCATCTTGCCCACGGGGAGAAAGGGAGGAAAAAACTTATCCAACCTTGGCGCCTTTGCACCACAAGGAGCCAAAGAAGCCAAAGCAAAGACTAGCCTCTTAACTTGCTATCAACAAGTCTTAATGAAGTATGAATCAAATAGCACATATGAACTGAAATTATTTGAGGCATGAAAATACAAAAAATAAAACATAATCTCTGCCCTCCAAAAAGTTTCTAGCTTTAGGAGAAGAGGATACCAACACCTAGGAAGCAGTGTGAATGCTCCTAACACCTTCCCACTAACCGCAGAGCAGCATTTCCAGCAAAGCGGGTGGAAGAACTGATGAAGCTAAACCTTTGCCAGGTCTCCACTCAGAATTCTTAGTGATCTAGAGAAATGGCCTTGGAGATCTGGCCCAGCAGAAGGAGCTACAGAAACAGCATCTGGGAATAAGCTACCCCTTTCTTCCTTAAAACACAGCCCCCTGTTTTTGGGCAAGGAGAATATGGTGGCGCACAAAAGGGCTAACAGAAGCAGGTCTGATGCAGAAGCAGGGGTTTCCAACTGACTCTTGATTCCCCAACTTCCCAGCTTCCCCATTTCTGCTCCTGACTTGAGACTGGAGGCAGAAGTTCCCAGGCCACTCAGCTCACCATAAGGTCATATGGTGGGGATTACCAAGTCACCTCTGGGCAGGGCAGAACAGGAAGTGAGCAAGACAGTCCAACAAAGTTCCAAGCAGGGGCTGTCCTCTGGGCTCGGCAGGGCCAACACCCATGGAGGATCTGGGCTATAAAATACTCTGGAGTCTGAAGGGCAGGTGGCCCCTCTTCTCACCACTTCATTTACATCTTAACTGATTGGACTGGGCTACAAAAGAAGAAGGCAAGGATTGGAAATCCAGCCTTGTGGCTATAAGCCTACTATTACTCATGCCATGTTTGTGTGCCCTGAAATGCTTTCCCAGGTCTGTAATGCTTTTCCTGTCATCCTACACACTCACTGTCACCTCTCCTCACCCCAGCACACAGAGAAGATGTGCTCCTCATGTGCACTGAAGTTCTGTTTTACTATGAGGCACAGTGGCCAGCTCCTATTATTATAACACAGGTTGTGCAGGAAACTCCAAAAAAGACTTGGCTCTGCTGTTTCGTGGGGAATCTGGGCTCTGCTCCTCCAAAACCTATGTTCTCCAGATGTCAGCGGAAAGTTTTGAACAGCTTTCTCCCCAGCAGCAAGTGAGGCAAGAATGGCCACTCACTGTATTTCTCAGCCTCCATGAAGTTGTCACGGGGAGAGGAGCCAAGAGGGTGGAGGCACCTTCAGAGACATGGTCATAACTCTCCATCACCTGGTGAAGCAGAGAGATGGTCAGGGCTCTTGGAGAGCTAAGTTCAGGATGAACAAGGACAGGGCGGTCTGGGAAGGGAGAGCTGTGACATCACAGCTTGGGAGTGAAGGTTTGGAGCAAACAGGTTGAGAGTGAAGGTTTAACTGCACTTGAAGATGCTGAGAGAGATCTAGAAACCCCCGTGGACATCATCAGGCTGAGTAGGAGGCATCAATGAAGCACGGGTTTTAAAAAAAGTGAGCAAGATACCCGAGTACAGATCGAAGGGTAAGGACCGCGGACAACATGAAGGTATCTTGCCTCTGTACTCTGCACCGATTAGACTAGTGTTTGAGTAAAAGATGTGGGCAACCAGGAGGTTCTAAGAGAGGTACAAAAACAAGAAGTGGGTTAAAAGATACTTATTTAGGAGTATTCAAGTATTCAAGGGAATAAGTTCCCTTATTCAAGTTCAGGGAATCAAGACTATTGAAGGGCAGTGGCAGGGAGTAGAGGAAAGAATTTTAAAAGATGAGGGGTTTTAGCCCAAAGCTAGTGAGGAGGTACTCTGTCTTATCTGGATGAAGAAGAAATGGGTATAAACCAAAGCATAAGGGATTTAAGATAGACAGAAAGAAGGATTTCCTGCTATTGAGAGAGGTCCTTCAAACTAGGACCCCATGTGGTGGAGGAAGAGGCTGACCTGTTCCAAGACCCACCTGCCCCCAAGAGGGTACGGGCTCCACCACCATCCCAACTCCACCAACCCCGTATGTCCAACAATCTGGGTAAAGAGGCCACGCTATTCCATGGGCACAGAGTGCAAACCTGTCAACTGCTACCCTGTGGGAGCCCTATCGGAAACAGGGCAGAGGACGTGGGCCAGGAAGGAGGTGCGATGACCAGGCTGAGCAACACAACCATCCTCCCCAATGGCCGGGTGGTTGAGTGTTTTATTGTTTGGGTTTTACCATGGGATCCCTAGGTTAGCAAAGCCCAGAGAGCTCTTGAATCTACACCAGCAACAATCTGGTTTGGAAAGCAATTCAGCCATCATGATCAAAGCACAGGCAGGAGCACCAGTTCCCCGCAGAAACACAGGGAGCCGTCCCTGGGTCCTGCCGGGCAAGCAGAGGCTGTGACGTGGTGACAGGGAGCCAGGGGTAGAGTGTGAGGCCTGGGCTTCGGGCCATTTATGTCCCTGCCCAGTGAGTGGCCAGAGGGACATGGCTGCCTTCACATCCTCCACCTTCCCCATCTGTAAAGTGAGAGGGTGACTGATAGGACTATGTCTGCCCAAAAATCCTCAGTAAATACTGGCTTCCCAGTTTCATGAAGGAATACGTCTGTCCTCAAAGATGTGGACTGTCTGTGGGTTGCAATTCTTCAGATGCTCTGGTCAGTTTAAGGGGAAGAGAGAAATTCTTTAAAACCACTTCAAACTAATGACTGGGATCTAGCTCTTAATGTAAGCAAATAAAAAGGTGAACCCAGCTTTTCTCTCTCCAGACACCCTCTGAAAGACCGGGCCTGAAATCATACAGTCCTGGTCCGCAAACATGCATTGAGCCCCCCACCGCGCTCAGCCCCAGGGACAAAGAAGTGCAGGAGCGGACCACCTTCAACCCTCACGGGCATGTGGCAGCCCATTGTGGAGGGGATCCAGAGAAGTTCGTTCTGACTGAGTGCTAATAAAATTTACTCTGGAAGCGTCTGTGCAAAGAGCAGGTGCAAGATGGTGCCCGTAAAGTGACATTCCCACTCACCCGAATTTCAGTATGCTGGATCGAGTAGCGGGCAAGAGGTAGGGCCCAGCCAGAAATTGCGGGTGGGAGGCCATCCGACATGAGGATGTCAGTTTCTCATATGCACAGACATGGCTGGACAAGGCAGAAGGCACCGAGGCCAATCTGAGAATTACCACACACCAGAGGGGGTGAGCCCATTGACTGTGTTGCAGCAATTTCACTTGAGTTCCTTGAAAGTCCGTCCAGAACCAGACTGTAACAGAGGGTGCCACGGGGCTTCCTGGGGACCCAGCAGTTTCTACCCAGGCTCAAGGAAAGCTGGACGGACCCCATCAATATGCTACTGTTTGAGGTGCAACAATGAAGACCCAGTCATTCAAAATGAGAGCTCATAGGGCTGCTTGTTACTGACATGCTGCCATTCAAGTTGAGACCCAAAGCCACGGGCTGCACCAAATCTGCTTCCCGACAGTCCTCAGCAGGAGAGCCTGCTCTCTAAGAGCTCTGGTGCACATTTCTCAACCCACCAAAGAACATAAAAAGTGAGATTCCTCAACCCTGATAGGTTCTACCAAGCCAAGAAGTTTCTGCTCTCCCAAGAACACCAAGGGCCCCTTCCAAATACAGGCTACCAAAAAAATAAATAAATAAAGTAGGTCTGAAAAGGGCAAGAAAGAGGGAACCTAAGTTAGTATATGGGGAGCAACAGCTTTAAGGCATTTTGAGGCCTCTTTGCTTCTATAACCTCCATATTAAGAGACAGAAAACACAAAACATTATACTTGTCAGGTGCTATGCCCTGAACTCTCTCCAGGCAGCTTAGAGTCAGTACATCAGCCTTTTAAAGACGTAAAAGTTAAAGATTAAAAACATGCTGGACCGCTGACTTCATGGAGGGCCAAAAATGTGTCTCTAACCTGTTAGGGGAGGTGGGTGTGGATCATTGTATGAGAAAGAGGACAGCATTCACACCATGAAGAAAAAACAAAGTACCCCCCCCTCCCCTTGCTTTCTTCCCTTCCTTCCTTCCGAGGGAGGTCCCTCCTGCAACCTGACTTGCTTTCCAACAGCAGTCAGTCAGCCGCTCCAGAGAGTGAGGCTGGAACTAGTGGAATCTGGGCATATGGCTGAGGCCAATTCTGTTCCAACATGTGAGGCCAAAACCACTGGTTTAAACATTCACATGGGATGGGAACATGCTCATTCAGACCAGGGCTCTAGGTCACATCCTGTATTCTCCTGAATTACTCCAATGACAATTTAAAAACTCACGGAAAGCAAAGAGACACTTTCTAGGGCACTGCCACTCGCCAATCTGTAATTTCGGCATTCATGTCTATGCTTGGCTAACTCTCCCTTGACATGGAGTATTAAAAGTTTGCATCTACTTATTCCCTCTCTCTTTGGCAGAAAAATCACGCCACTCATAAGCAATTATTGTACCTCCTTCAAATCACTCCGCTTATACGCACAAATGTGTATCCAATGTAGTGTTAAGGCTTTTTTTCAAAAATTTAAAAATCCAGAAAGCCAAAGATAACATAATATACCTTGAATGAATGGCATGTTCCATGGGTAGAAATAAAACATAAATAAAATAACAAGAAAGAAAGAAAAAAAAACAAAAGAAACACCTTGAAAAATTATGCAGGAGTATTAAAAATTTCCTCAAAAGTTTCCTGGCAAATGGGTGCCTCTTAAATTTTCACCCTTACAATAAACTCTTCTGCAGGTTTTGTTTATTTTGAGGAAACATTTCACTTGTTTTGCAAGACATGAGGTGTGAATGATGCAAAACAGTATTTGGGTATGTAAACTGAATTATTTGCATAATGTATTACTAATCAGTGAGTATAAATTCTGGAGTCTGAGGCACTGAAATCAAGTGCCACAGAATTTTAAAATCTAGTTGAAAAAGGAAAGAGCATTGCCCTTTGGTGGAATAACATACACATTTGTATTCCATTTATAAGAAGGAGAAATTATCCCCAAAGAGTTTTCTGAAGAATCTCGAGTGATGTTGATCATTCAGAACAGTTGATCACTGTTTTGCTCTGATCCAACAGTCTGAGTCATAATTCAACGGTCCTAACTTCACAGGCACAACCACACCAAGCACCAAGGACCAAGGACCAAGGAGAGCGAAGCTAGTGCATCTGAAAAAGCAGACCTCAGCCCCATCTTCATGATGGTCTGCCTGCTGGACCTACAGGAGTCTGAGATACAGACAGGACAGGGTGTAGCAAGACATTCCACCTGCAATACCCATCAGATCGATTTGATCATGTTGCAATGAGGCTCAATCATTTACGCCCTCCTGTTGGTTTCCACTGGTGTCTTTATGCAAGCTCAGCTCTGTCTTTGCAGAAAAACACTGGCATGGGTATGCAAACAGTGGAAAAGAGTACTGAAGCTTCACATGCTCCCTTTGTCAATCAAGCACAGTAAAACCAAGTTGGAGAAACTATCTGAACACAGACGCTTTCGGGGAAGGGATGAAGTGCAGAGCAGAGAAAAAGGAGGTGTAGCTCCACCTCCCCATTCCCACAATGGTGGCCTGTCACATCCCTAACTGCCCAAGAGTCACCAGCATGCTTAGAACTCCCAAAGGTGCGCATATGAGCACGCGTACACACACACACACACACACACACACACACACACACAGTAGTCCTTGAGGGTGCCAGGCTACATTTCTACAACAGCTGGTCCTATTGTTTACTGCCAAAGAAGCCAAGCCAGCCTAAAATTTAATTTAATCTGCTGTAAACCCAAGTGTCATGCACTTAGATGGCAGCTAAAAGCGCCACTCTCAGATAACTGAGTGACACTTGCTAATAATAGCCTCTGCTGGAAACGAGCAGGAGCGGACATTTTGTAAAACCAGAGGGACCTGCGTCTGGGAACGGCTCCGTGAGCCAGTGGGGCTGCCTTCAAGGCAGCAGGTACGGCAGAGGCAGGCCCACCCGGCTCCCACAAGACAGGCTGCACTCTGACCACCGATGACCTCGCTTTCAAGCCACTCAGAGACAGTCCTGGTTTTAGCTAAAGAGAATAAAATGCCCCTGGACAGCGAGCAATCACTGCACGGGTCCCTTTCACCTTTCGGAGGCTGTGCTCCTGTCCCCCCTGGACCATGGTCGTTTGGTCCCCTTCTTCCTTAGCACTGGGTCAGCCTCCACTCAGGCAAACCACGTTTCTCAAATGGCCAAGGTTCCAAAAGCCACCAGAAAGCCCAAGAGTCTTGTTTTACTCAACACTAACAGGCAAGTGGGCACCACCCACCTGAGGAAGAGGCACAACTGAACTCCACCCTCCAGCTCTTCTTCATGCACTGAAAAAACCCAGAGATGTCTTTCTCTCCAGGGGAACAGAGCATGGTGCCCAGCACAGACTCTAAGATAATCTCTTAACAGGGACCTCTCCAGATACTAGACTTGAGCTCACTCGCAGGTACTTTTGTCCCAGGTACAACTGCCCCATCACTACCTCTAAGCCAAACCTTGCCTGAAGACCTAATACACACTGAACAAGACCATTTTGCTCTTTACCAGTCAGGTAGCACCTTTTAACTCCCAGGAAAATCTCATCTACAAAAGTAGAGGATGGTATAGATCAAACCCCAGGTAGGAATCATGCAGCCTCTCCCACTAGCCACTCAAGGCCCACCTTGTTTTACCCACAACCCTATCGCCAACCTGATCACTGGATTCCTTAAACTGATTTCAAGCACCCTGTCATTTCGCCACCAACTACTTCAGTGTGTATTTTTCAAAAATAAAGACTTCTTTTTTTAACCACAAAACCATGATCACACTTAAAACAATAAAGTGACAATGATTTCTCATCATTTAATAGAGGAGGTACTTTAGACTCAGAAAGACTTGTTCTCACCTCGGTCATGCTTTGGAGGATCCGTGACACCCAGACTCAAGACTGAAGCCACCAAGGAAAGCATTCTAAGAATCAAACTTTCTAAACAGGGTTGCGGACCTTGTTTCAAGTCACCTTGCACTTCAGCTCAGACCCCTTCCGCTCGCAGTCCCTTGCCCTACATGGGGTCCAGTGCACCCTCCAGAGTCCTCCGTGAGGGTCCTCATTCCCCTGAAAGTCCCCCTAAGCCTGGAGTCTCCCTCGCTCCCCACCACGTGTCCCATCACCCCATTGGGCAAGCAGGTGCACTCCCAGTGTTCAGAGCTGGTATTTATTTTTCTTCAGAGCAAGCTAGTTCTCTTGGCCAGTTCTGCACAGAATTCATTCACAGAGCATGTCTTGGATATACAGCTGACTAGATATGTCAGTTATGTTCCAAATGGGTTTTCACAGGTCAAGGTTCTGCAGGCAAGAGCAAATGCTATTTTTAGACAGGATAAGGTCACAATGCTTTTAGAGACAGTGAAGTCTACAATAAAACCTATTGATCAGCCTCTGGAACTGGTAGTCCAGAGAGACAGGAAGATTGAAACAAAAATTGCCTGGCCGTTTTCTCTGTAGATGGGGTGGGTAAAAGCTTGTTGGACTTAATATCTTTCAGGATATAAAATAAGAGGTAACTGTGTACAGATTACTGAAGCCCATTTAACCAGATGCAGAGGCGGGTCACAGGAAATATACTCACGGCAGACCTCCGAAGAAGGGGGTTTCGAGGCAACAAGTGTTACAGCCCCGTGAGAGGTCAAGACCAGCCTTCTCAAACCGGTGAAGACAAAGGCACAGGCTGCAAGGCTGCACCCCTGATCTCACCTTCAGGCTGTGCTCCTAAATCTCCAACACTTCCCCTCAGAGTCCAGGGCTACATGAAAAACACCCTCAGCGTGATGAGGACAGGTATTCACATGGATGATTTTTAAAACTTCAATACTGGAATCATGGTAAACTGAAAGATCTTCCTACTCTCTCAATCTCTCTCTCTCTCTCTCTATGTATACACACACACACACACACACACATATATATATACATACACATTAGAGAGAATACATTATATTTGTATGTAGAGAATATGATGTATATGTAGTATACTCATATGTGTCTGTATAAGTGTGTGCATGGATGTATGTATAAATATATGCTATATCTTGTGATGATAATGTTGTTCTATATGGGAATATTTTTCAAAAGAGCTAAGTTTTTACAGGTGTACCCCACTTCTAATAAGTAAAATCATTTCTTGCCAGTGAAACGTGAAAAATAAATTTAGGAATCATACAAACACACAGGCGCCCAAGCAAATGAATCATCAAGGCACAGAACGCCGTTGGAAAGTTATTTAATAAGTAGCCCGTACATTCGTGAGTTTACCAAGGTTTCAGCAGCAAACCCTAAATAATTTATCCGAGTCAAATAGGAGCTTTAAGTAAAAACATGAATGTAATGGCCTCTCACATCTTAAACTTCAGCCAGAGACCTAAAACTTTGAAATCAATTATGTCTCCGTAAATACCTCCCCTTTCTCAGTGGTGCTTGATTGTTTTGGAGACTCAGGACCACAGGAACTAGTGTGAAAACAGTAGGGTATCTTCATTTATCATCTGCTCTCATCTCCCAGCCCAGTTCGCAAACAAAATACGCCATGGTAAACATAATCCATATATCACATTGTGACACAGCTGACCCCATTAGTGAGCCAAGACTGTCCTAGAGGCAGCATCCGACCATACATTAACAATACAACGGCTGATACATCTGCACAGTCCAGTGGGGGGTGGGGCTATGAAATCCTAAACTTCATATCTGAACATGTATTTTGTCACCTATCTCTTCAGTATGAATGCTATTGTGCTTTCTCTTCAGGTAATGACCAGAGCGGAAGGCAGTGCGTCTGGGTGGCTGCCATTCATTCCCTCTGTCCACCACCTCCCTTTGGTTTGGGTTAGGACTAAACGGTTTCTTTTCCCTATTTTGTTTTGTTTTTTTTTCTAAACTTGTTTTTTGTTTTTACCAGAAACAAAGAGCATGCGAACTCTGGAAGAGCTGATTATCACTGCACTCCTAATAAAAATCCCCAAAACATTACAAAGTAAGGAGGTAGTAATTGAAAGAAATTACATTTTTATTGAAGCTATAGACCTCAAGAGTACCTTGTGTCCTATAGGGAACACAGATACTACAACCGGTTCATTCCCCCTTCATTCTCAGCACATGGGATAATAAAAGAAAGTTTTAGATAATCATGATCAGAGAACAGCTGTGTTGCTTTTCATCATGCTCCTGAAAACGTAATTTTCTATCTAATTTAATGCCACACGGCAATGGTATCTGCTGGACAATGTGGAAGACAGAAACATCCGTGCTGAAAGTCAATGGTAAACAGCAAGTTTAGAAAAGATTGCAAAGATCACATGTCCCAGAACAGGCCATATGCTTTTACCTACATCATGAATTTAAAAAAAGAGCATTTTCCCTCAATTTATGCTGCCTTCAACCCTAGCAGAGGGAGAGTTCTTCTAAACATGTTGCATTGGATGCCTTTAACAAGCAGGAATTTGTTAACTCCAAGAACTCAGCATATGTAGGCTATGTCCATATAGAGAAAGCCAGCTTTTGGGGGAGGAAAAAGGAAAATATCACTGAGTTCAGTAAGTTAATTGAATTAAAAATACCTGGTTGTTTGAATTCAACTGATTTCTTTGTCAGACATAGTTCTATTTTGACATAGCTAGAGTTACCCAAAAAAGCAACCTTGGAGAAAATACACATTACGCTCCTTTGAGCTTCTTTAAAAAAAAAAAAAAAAAAAAAAGGCAGCTTGCTGCAATTACAACAATTAAAAGATAAAGAATTCTTACAAGGCTGGAAACTTCTGTGAATTGTTACCATTCCATTGTACCGGGCTTCAGTTTTGCTTCCAGCAATTTGAAAGTTGCTCTTAAGCTTTCTGCCAAGGGATCATGAGCTCTGAGGAAAATCAAGGAATAGTCTGCCTTCTTTGCAGGTGAGCCCCATTCAGCAGCTAAGTTGCCAAAAAGCAGTCCGCCTGCCTGTGTGTGTTCCCAGTTTGCCGGAACATAACAGAGCTTAAGAAACCCACCGGACCCAAACTACCCATTTTACAGATGAGGAAATGAAAACCACAGGAGGTGAAGGAAACCCAGGTCTCAAAGCTCAGGGTCAGGACCTGGTTCCCAGACCAATGTCTTTCCACAGTCATTAAAAGTCAAGGTTTGCTTCTAGGAAAATTCCCAAAGACCAAGCCAGCCTTGGTCATTTCCCACTGGCTTCAAGGAGTAAATTGTCAAGTTGTAAGGCCTTTAAAGTTTTTTATTTTATCACTCTTTTTCTTTATTAATTAATTATTATTATTATTATTATTATTTTTTACTTTATAGTTTGGTAACCAAAAATTATTTATCGTAATGCTCTCAATTAGACTGTTTTCCTATTATAGGCAGATACTGTGATTTCCTGGTAGAGGAGGGATAGCACAGCTAGAAATAAGGATGCCGTTCTTATTAAACATTACAGGGTTGGATTTTTTTCCTATAACAATGACTTCACATTCTAGGTACGAAACAAGTATACTTCCTCTCCCCTTAACTTCTGCAAAATCTAGACTGGTTCCAATTCAGAATCTACTGAAAATCCTCCAGTTTAGGACAATGTGTGCTAGCAGAAAACTCTTGATTGGCTATATTTGGCGTTTTCCTCCCCACGATTTTTAAATAGTGTTCATTTTTAAAAGGATTTCAACTTCTGATGGTGCCAGTGCCAAAGTCTCTATACATCTAAATCAACCAATAAATAAGGCAAACAAAGCAGCATATGTTTATCCTTTACCATTCGGGAAGTATACATTAATTACCACAGATTGTCTCCTATGCATCTCCCCCCATCGCAGACAGCAGTGCTCAAAAGGGTCCGCAAAATAAAAATGTATGGGGATAATTAAATGGATATTTATAATTAGAACTTAATAATTTGCATCAGGGACAAATGAGCTCTGATTTTAATCTGCAGCGCATTTAGATTAGCCTGAAGATAGCGTAATTTGATGGTTTATAGACCTCCTCTTAGATTATGAAATAATACCAAGCCTTCCAAGACAGTGCCTGTGTCAGGAGTGTGTTAAAGAAGATGCAATGAAAATGTTTGACAATGTGAAAGCAGCCATAAATTACATGACAACTGTGTAAAAGTCATGATGAAACAAATAAAGGGCTGACCTATAATGCGTCTGATTCGTTGCGACACACACAACTCCCTGCACTAATCTCTGCCCAGCCAACGCATTCTTACTCGGGGAACTACTTAGCGCTGGGAACGTTGTAAATTATCACTAGTCAACAGCATTGATTTTTAGTCGACATTTCAATCAGAGTGAAGTAGAAATACTACCCAGCTCATCCAACAGCCTCTTCACCAGTGCGCTGCCCCTCTGCGGTCTCCTCAGTTATGGCTTTGTTAAATTTCCATTGCTCTCACATTCAATATTTATTATAGCATTGCCACATCCAGGCACTTGGCCTGAAGGGTCACCAGCCTGCCTCCTGGGACGTTAAATTCGTGCTTACCTTAACAAAGGCAGGACCAAAATAGAAAAAGAAACAAAAGGCCACTCACTATCCAAGAGCAGGCCTGATGTTCCAGGGAATGGACAGGACACTGGGGTGGGCTAGCGTGAAAAGGGGGCTCTAAAGCGATGGTGTTCCTTCCATCATTTCAGCTTCGCAGTCCAGGAGTTCGAGCAGATCACACTCGGAACCACTCTTCTGGGGTGATCAGGGGATGTCCCTGGCAAGCCCTGACTCGGGCCGTGTAGACACAGTGTGGAGAGCCAGCGAAAGATGCAAGGAGCAAGGAAGCAAGAACGCCAGGCCCAGGGCAGAGTCAGAACTGAAATGGAAGGTTTAGGATTCTTCTCACATGTATTCTCAGCAGCGGCCAGCTCCACCCCCACCCACCACCCCAAGGACCACCTGGGTGGTGGTTCATGCTGGTGACACCCCCCTGGTGTTGGTCCTGAGCAGCCTCCCTCAGTCCTCATGGAAGGACTTAGCAAGTGAGCAGAGCTCCCAGCTAACACTTATCAATGCTGAGGTCACCCCTTCGGCTCCCCAACGGGACCTCCGCACACAGTAGGTACTTCCAACCTACCAACTGGCTGAAATTATGTAAATGGAAGTCTCTGGTGAACCCACGAATTCAAAAGAATGGGTAATAAAAGGAAAACACTGATATTTAGTTTTGGAATATATTACGTAATCCCCCTGCCACGAACCTCAGGTCTTGCTTCAGCAAATATTAATGGTGTCAGAGCAGCCTGCGGAGTGACTGGGGGAGGCCACCATGCAGCTGAAAACTTGCCGCAGGGAAAGCCACATGTGGATCAGATGGAGTTGTTGACTGTAGTTTCCATTCAAATATTCCCTCAAGTCCCCTTCGCAGGCCTTCTGGACTTGCCTTACCACAGTGCTGGTGCGGCCAGAAATGAAAACCTCCTTGAAGCAGATTATTACTCCCAGCACCCATTGTCCCCAGCACCCCTACACACACAGCTACACACATTCACATACTTACACAGGTACTCATGCGCACACATTCACACACACACATACACACACCTCTGGCCTTGGCTGTAGAATTCGGATCCTCCCTTCCCACCCTTTGAAGGTGTGGTCAGCAAAGGGAATGCCAAAGAGACAATAGACCAGAACTGCTGAAAGCCAGACTTCACCAGCTCTTAGGAGTCCTAGCTTGCTTTCCTGGTTGGCCTACTGCTGTCTCCTCAAGTCCTACACAAATAGTAAAACCTCCTTCTTCTTCACAGGACCCTGACCCCATTTCTGGCTCACACTGGATGGATGGAGAAGTCACAACTTACAAAACAGAATTCCTTACATTGCAACTCTTTCCAACAGCTCCAAGGCTCCTCCAATATGTCCAGGACAGCCGCCCAAGGGGCTGGATGGGAACATTCTTCTCTTTCCCAGAAGACTGAAAAACTTGACCACAGAACCCACAGGAGGGCCAACCGTCCAGCACCAGAGATTCCCACCCAACTGCTGCCCAGCCTCACCAGACAGCTGCAAACCTTCTGAGGAGGTGGTAGAGGATAATGACTGGAAGCCAAAGGACTGAATCCTTAACAACTGTGAACCCTCAGGGAAGTTATTTAACCCTTGGTGAGCCCCAATTTCCTCTTCTAACAAATGGAGCTATTAGGACTTCCCTTCTGGGGTTGCTGTGGGAGAGAGTAACAATAGGGTCGGATACATAGTATGGCAATAAAAACTGGAGTGCATCCTGTGTGGCAAGTGATTTATGTGCTTTCTCCCGTTGATTCCTTGCATGCATCCTGTAAGGGACATACTTTGGTTCATCTCCATTTCAGAGAGGCTAACTGGTTTACCCAAACTCTCCCAACCAGTCACAGTGGACAAAGTAGAAATTTGAACCCCAAGTGACTAGGCCACACATCTAGGCACGCGCTCCTGGTGAGGCTCCTGGTGTCTATAGGGAGAGAGGGCTAGCACCCCAGCGGGGAGAAGCCCCCCAAGTCACCTCACCTCACCAGATCTGCTATGGCTCCACCCAGAGACCCTGCCCCACAGGCTCCCACAGGAGCCCAGTTGGAGGCAGAGAGTCTCTTGGGGCTGTAGAACCCTTCCTGCCCTGTTCTCTCCTCCAGCCCGCTTACCACCACACAGGCAGGCCCTACGGGGACCCCAGTTCTGACAGGAGAAAGATGGTCCTAACCGTGAATCATAATCATAATCGTAACTAGCTTTCTCTAGGGCTTTCCACACGCCAGGCAAGCGTCCTCATTTAATGCTCCCAGCGTCCACTCCGTGGGTCCTGCCCCAGGACACAGGAGGAAGCGGAAGCTGCCCGAGCTCACACAACTAGAAATGGCGCCACCTCTTTGCCATTTTATTTCATGCTTTTGCAGAGGCTGAGAAGGACCACAAAAGGAGGTGAACATTTTTAAGCACCTATTTCCTCTCTGTCAGCCCTTCCTCCTTTCCTTACTACGCAGGTGACAGAGGCACCTCCGTGGGAGAGAAGGCGGCACTTGAGGGTTTGGCTGAGTTTTGGGGGTATTTGTGGGATGAGCCCAGAGGCCTCCACATTGTCCCAATTTCCATTCGCTATTAGATAAGGAGGAAGAAAAACTCACCTGCCTTGTGAGGCTTCAACCTGAAGAAGTATACATGATTTTATCCTATCTTATTTGCATAGTCACATTGGTGCCTTTTCAAGTCGATGGTGGGCAAAAATGGATGTCACTGCCTGAACCACACTTTCGACAGGTCCCCAAACTACCTGGAAGCCCTACGTCCCCCAGGTGAAACTCTACGAAGCCAACTTCAGCCCCAGCAACCCCTCTGGTGGGAACTAGAGCATGCCTCCCACCAGTAAGTAACAGGGAAATTCAAATGCCTCGCCACTTGCAGCAGGAGGGCAAAGACTGCACATTAAAAGAGCTAAAAATGTCAGCGAGTGATTGGGCTGATGGCTCTTGCTTGCCAACCCTCATAAGTGAATGCATCATAACGTCACACACACACATAAACAACAAACAGACCAAAGAAGATAAGATAGTCAAGAATAAAACACGCCTCGATCCATGGGTTTGCCATCGGCCCCGCACAAGAAACGCTGTGCTTCCAGAAAGAGCCCTTTTTTCCCTACCCCTGGCCTTTCCTGGGCCTTGCTTTAGTAGTTATCTTGCTCAGCCACCAATAGATGAGTTCACAGAACCTTTCTAACAAGTTAAACTTCAGCCATCAAAAAACATGAAAAAAAAAAAAAAAATAGTTTCGACCGATTTCTTACATGCACGCCCAGGCCCCTTTATCCACCACGCCCCACCGCGGCTTCGCACACGTGTAGTCCAGCACACACACGCGCACACGCTCGCACACGCTCACACACGCTGGTCTCCCGCTCACACCAAACCCTTCCGATCCGGGCCCTCAGGTTACTGGCGTTATCACAACTCTTTTTTTTTTTCCTCCCAGTTGGCAAGCCAGGAAAGATGATAGAACCTGTGTGTGTAGCCAAAAGACTGGCCTCAACTGGTTCACAGGGGGGGAAAAATTGAGCTGTGTGTCTTTTTTTTTCTCTCGCCTTTAGCCAAAGACCTGGGAGCATTTGATGTACAGTCAGCAGGTATTAAGAAAGAAAGAAAGGAAAAAAGAAAAAGCGAGAGGGCGAGAGAGAGAAAGGAAGGGAAAAGAAACCACTGAAAAGGCTTGGCTGCACTGGGGCCCTGACACGCTCGCATCTAAAGCCTGGCCCCCGGCCAAGTTCATCTGTTAATGGACAGCCACAGCCAAGGGCCTGCACCTCCCCCACCACCCCGACTCCTCTCTGTTCTCCCACCTCTTTCTAGCTCCTAAACACTAGACATCGATTATGTCTGTGCTTTTCCCTTTCTATTCAAGATAAACAAAGTGCTTCAAGTTCAGGGCACACCCTGGGACCCTTGACAAAACAATCTATCATTCTGTCTGCTAAACCAGTCTGGCTACACCACGGCCTGGAGAGCAACACTCCCAATGTACAATTTTCCCTTTGTGCTCCTTCCCTCTTGCCACTAACCTCTTTTCTTTACCACCTTCTCCAGAGCAGATGGACTTGACCACTTTGCTTCAGCGCCACCCCCCTCCTTGCAACCTCAGAAATTAAAGAAAAGAACGCAGCCCCTGGCTGCCCCTCCTCCTGCCAGGTTTCCCTCCTCCTCCCGCGGGCCCCCAGGTCCCTCAGACACAGACACGAACCCCGCTAGATCCACACAATCCTTTCCCCTTTCTCGCCACGGACACTACCCGGGAAAACAAATTAAATGCAGGGCCTGGACCCCTTTTTCGCTCCCTGCAACGATATTTTAAGTGAGTTTTGTTTTAAATCACACCCATTAATTTATTCTGACTTGCAATTAAACGCAAGTACACTTTTTACAACCAGCACGGAATGTATTAATTATTACTACAAATGGTCAAATGAGAGCACGGCCCCTCCTAAAAATATTAATAAAATACACAATAAATAATATTAATGAAGCAAAAATAGATTCCTACGTCTTGGCCAGGGCTTTTATTATTTCGCGCGAGGGAAAATCCAGCCAGTGAAACTTGCTCTCCATACTTTTGGCAGGACTCTGGCCAAACCACCACCATTGAACTCTGACAAGCAGGTTTGTGTGGGGTCAGGGCGGGTGCCTAGGTGTCCCTGGCTCAGGGCAGGCGACACCTTGAGAAGCGGGTGGATGGCCACCGGGCACAGACAGAGCCCACCGCGTCTCACGCAGTTTTCCCACGAGGTAGGGAAAAGTTACCCACAGGCTGCTTCTCCCTCCTAAGGCAGGTCCAGCTCTTATTTTGGGGCTCGCCCCTTCCCCTGAAAGAGCAAATAAAATCACCTACACCCAGAGGAAGGTGAGGCCCCCCTAAGTTACGGGCCAGGGTTCAGGCCCCCTCAGCACCACTCCCTGCACTGCACCCAGCGCCGGAAGCTACCCTCTTGCCCCTCAGCTAGGCCCCTGTTAACCTGTCTCCACACCACGCAGCCCCCCACCCCCCTACTGAGCCCCCCAGCACTCCCTGCTCCCTCTCTCCTCCCAAATCCAACACACCCACAGCACAATTGAATCTAATTAAGATAGAGAAGAAATTTGC